>CM076584.1:1611937770-1612352383 GCA_034641835.2 Pinus albicaulis | reverse complement strand
AGTTTGTGCACTGGCTGGTGTCTGTTATGTATCCTGGCGAGTGTTTTGTAATGAATTGTCGAGAAGAAAATGTTTTACAAGTCTCAGCCCTGTTAATTCTCAAGCCCTATGTTACCCAGAGTCAGAATCTTACGTTCAATTCACTAACGAGTCATTAACAGCGCATTATGATAGTCTTGCAGGTCAAGAATTCAATCAGTTTGTCTTCTTTCTGAAGCCAGATACGAAACAGTTTGTACCTGACAGCAAAGAATTCTCCATGGAAGTTTTTGACGCAGAAGTTCGGCTGGTGCTGAGGTGTATTTCAAAGATATTGGGAAAAGAAGATGATAGCATAATTGACAAATCAGTTCTGGAACTGTTTGCATTGATGATGAAGCCAAGAGTAGTGTTGGATATTCCTTCATATTGGCAAGAAGTTGTCAATACTCAACTCATGAGTTTATCACTCACTGGGTCATTCAGGTTCCCTTCTCTTATCATTTACCTATTTTTATATCAAAATGTGGAAGAAATTAGAATTCTTGCATTTGGGGTTAAACATCATGGGTATAATAAAAAGAGGCAGTCAATAGTGTTTTGGACTCATGTAGTAAGAAAGGAACAAAATGAGGAGGGTCTGTTTGATTTTGCAAAGCATTTCATGTCTACTGCATATAAGATTTTGAATGGGGTTTCTCCCCCATGTTTCTTTCCAAAGGCTCAAGAGATTTTGAATAGGGTTTCTCCCCCATGTTTCTTGCCAAAGGCTCAAGAGTTTCTGCAGTTGGGGACAAATTGTAAATTTGGAAATTCGTATGTTTATGAAAACTACTCACAGATTAGACTTTATGGGGCTGGGGTAGAACCATATAGGCTTCCTATATTTGTGTCTATGAGATTATTTGCCTTAGAATTCATTAGGCAGAGTTTGAATGTTGACCAAATACATTTTGTACCTACGAAAAAGGGGCATATGTTTAAGCTACTGATGTCTATGGGTCCGTTTATATTCAACATGAGACAAGCAACTAATGAATTTAATATGATGTTAGATGGAATGCACTTACTGTTAGGAGATAAGTGGGCTTATGATCCCCATAATGTGATTTCAAATAGGAGAATTGAAAATGGTTACTCAGCATTTGTTCATGAAAGCAGACATGACATAGATAAGCTAGCAAATAAGGGTTTTGCAGGTTCTGTTGGCTCTAATATACAGACTCCTATCCTATCTGAGAAATCAAGAGAAGTAAAGAAGCAGTTGTAGATTCTGAAGATGAGGAGCAGAGAGCTGAAAAGAGGACAAAATTCAATGAAGACTTAGCAGGTGCTCAACCTGGTTTCTCACTTCAACTACGAGATGAGCAAACTATCCCAGCCTCACCACAAAGACATGGAGATGCTCAGGAACAAGTACCTTTGATTAAACAAGTATTTGCTCAGATTGCTGAAAGAAACCAAAGGATGAAGGCTAGCATGGAGGCGTCGGTCGAGTATCAAATAACACCATATCAAACAAGATTGATGACTGCCATGGATCTTGAAAATGATTAGTTTAAAATTTCTCTTTCTCACCCCTCTGATATGACTATAAGGTCATCAAATAATTTCAATACTGTAAATTTAACTGTTGATGTGAAAAAGATTCCTTTGCTTGATAAAATAAACTAACATATGCAAAAAGTCAACTGATAGTAAATGATTTGACCAAAACTAATGCAATGGCTCTTAAGGCTATAAACATGCTAGGGAAGATGATCAAGCAACTGAAATTGGAGAAAGCCAACTCCAGGCCTTTAACAACACAGAATGAAGAACTCAAGAAGATAATTGTAAAGATTGGAGTAGATCCAAATGACACGTCTACAAAGTCAGAATGAAATTTCATTGAAGTGTAGTAATTTTCCCATTTTTTGTATCACCCGTGACAGGGCTAGGAGGGACTTCCAGAGTTAGGAGCAGACAGGTCACATGTACAGATTGGTGCTATCAGTGGGCTCAGGAGCTTTTCGGAGGAGTTTTGAGGAGTTTTCATGGTGCTTGGAGGCATTCGCTTGATATACTCCATCATCCGGGCAGTTGGCTTTCGTTCCGATGCATTCCGATAACTTTCGGAATTTTGAGTTATTTATGGGCTTAACTCAGCTGATTATGCTCAAGGTGGCATTCCGGGAGGAATATACGATGGAACACCTTAGTGTAATAGCTCATCGGAACTGGGACGAGGAGACCTACACGATGGGGCAGTTAGACAGAGATTTCAGTGACTGGAGGAGGCGTGGTAGCCGATATACCCTTTTCTGCATTAAAAAGGAATATTTTATAATATTTTAATAAAAGGGAAAAGTGCTCCATAAATAAAATAATAATAAAATAATGCTCTAGAAGGCTCCAAGGGATCTATAAAAGAAAGGAAGGAGGCCATTGGGAGACATCTTTGGAGTAGATCATTTGCTTGTGCATGAGAGGTTTGAGGACGTGGTTCTCTACTTCAGCCGTAGCCCCAGGACGGAAACCTTCGGGTGATTTGTGAGTGTTGGACGAAAACCCAACTCTCTTGAGGAGACTTCACTTAGGAGTTTCACAGAGCTTCAGAGTTTGGTGTGAGGATCATTCAGATCTTCAACTTGGGCTTCATCAGTTTCAGTGGGTTCAGTTTCAGTTGTTGCCGGAGGGAGAGTGCAGCAGTGCAGTTTGTGGCCAGTGCCGTTCAACAGCTTATCTTGGTGGCCAGTTTTCTATCTCAGCTCTTCTTGGGTCAGATCTATATGTAAACCCCTGTTTATTATCTATAATAAAAGCTGAGATTTCTCTTTTGTTCTATATGGTATTGGATTGCGGTGTTTCCTGTCTTTTAATTTTACATGGCAATCTTCTGTTGAATGAATGATTATTTTACGGCAAATTGTGGTATTCAGTATTCTTCTGCATTTTAGTTCAAATATCCCATCAGGGACACATGAAAGAAAAAGTTGGAAATTCACACAAGAGCATTAGCGGCGAGAGGTGGCAGAAGTGGAAAGTGAGAAAGAGAGCCTTCTTCAACAACTCTTGCAGAAAGAAAAAGAAATTACTAAGTTGAAGGAAATTGTGCTGTCATTACAGAATCATATTGATTCTCATTCCTGCACTATCATTTTTTCATTTGGCAATGATGATCCAGCAACACAGATATCTCAATTAAACACTAAATTGAAGATGGCAGAGAAAGATCTCAAAAGCGCACAAAATAATCTGGAGACAGTAACAAAAATAATGCAAGCCAAGGATGGGGAAATTAATAAATACAGGACAGATTGCCAAACGGTTGATGCTGAGATTAAGAGTCTGACGAAGAAATTGAAGGGAAACATAGCTTTGATTCAGGCTAAAGATATCATTTGGAATGAAATCATTGAAGAAATGAAAGAAACTTGAGGATCTATGATTATTGTATCAGAAGAAAAAGGCATTATCAGAGATTTTGAGGAGTAGGTTTATGGCAGACAAGCAAAAGACTATTAGCAGAGCCATATGGGCAAAGAAATTTATTGATTTCATTGATTCTAAGACTGATCAAGAGTTAGAGGAAAATGAGATTAAAGATAGAATTCTATATGCTGTAGAGATTAACAAATTGATTGTTAAAAATACTTGCAGGAAAGCCACTGAGAAGAAGTTGACAAAGATTAAGGAGGCAGTAAACAAGTTGGACAATCTGCATGAAAAAAGAGCTAGGGCAGGATTGCCATCATGTTGGGGCCTTGGAGGTGGTCTTTTATCATGGGATTCTTATGAACCACTACTGGTATTAGCAAAAAGCAAGGTGGATAACACTCATGACAAGACTCAAATTTTGAAAGGAGCAATAGCTATTAACTTTGGCATTTTCAGCTATTATGGTTGGTAAAGACCTTATTTACAGAGCGACCAACATTCAACAGGATCACTGCCTTTAGGCTGGAGTACGACAGGCTGATTAATTCTCCTAAGACAAATATTGAAGTGAGGAAGAAATGCAGAGCCTGGATGACTGTTCTACCTACTGACCCCTCAACTTCAAAGAAAGACAAGTCAGCCAACTAGGAAAAAACAACAGCAACGAGACCAATTCATATTCAGCAAATAGATTAGGATTTAAGTTTTATTTTATCTTTGTTAAGAGAGTTCAATTCGGATAAGACATTTTGATGATATGTAATAGGTAGTTTAAGAAGTTTCAAGTAGTTTAAGCAGTTAGGAGTAGTTTCAACAGTTACAAACTACTTTACATTGTATTTAAAGAGAAAGAGAAGAAAGGAAAGGGTTCTGAGTTTTGGACCTTTAGACCACTGCAAATTTTGTACTCAATTTTCTGATGATTAATGAATGAAGATCAAGATTCTTGCATCTGTTGTTATTGATATGTTTCCCAGTTTCCATTATGTATTTTCTTTCTATGAATAAAATGAAGTAATGAAGCTGTAGGACCCTTTTTACATAAGTGAATAAGAGTTAAATATCCTTAATGAGCGCTCCTCCATTTTAACTATTCCACTTTCATAAAATTCTTCTAAAGTTTAAAGTGATAGATTCTGTTTATCAGCATATAATTTTGGGCTTCCTTCCTTCATATTCTTCTTATCACTCCAATTAATATCAGCGGATAATGGCATTGTGAAGCATTTGTTGCATCAGATTCTTGAGGGTTTTATAATAAATTTCTGAAGGTGATTAAGCAAAGACCATTTGATATAATATTTCTCTGACATATATATAAAAAATGTCTTGAGCACTGATTCCTTACCACAGCCAAGGGATTGTTCTTAAGATACAACAGCACCAACCTTGTCTTTTCAAGACTCCAACCTCTTGGGATCGAACCCTTGCTTTACTTCGTAAAGATATACTTCACGGCTCCCAATGTCTTCTCCAATGAGCCCTTTCAAGCTTCAGTTATCCCCTCACTTAGTCTCCACGTCACATCATCAATGACAACCTTGATCTCTTAGAAGTTGTCACCATTTCTCTTCATTGTACCCAAGCAAATTCTCCAAGTCACCGCATGATGTCATCAGTGATGCATCATGTTCTTCAATGTTATCTGTAAAACCTTCAAGGTGCCTTCAATTGGCAGCCCAGGTTATGTATCTGCATTAAGCCTCTTCAAGGACTTATTCAAGAACTTCTCAAGGAAGTTTCCACTATGCTTTGCCCAACAAGAGATTTCTCCACAAGCTCTTCACTAGGAACTCCAAGATTGTCTTCAAGGTTTCTTCACTATGCTATACCAAGCCTGCCAAACCATTGTTCTCAATCAATATGCCCTCCAAACGTCAAATAGTCTTCTTAGGTAATGCTCCAAATTCTAGTCATTGTCTAGCACTGAGCTTCTCCAACAAGACTAAGCCACCAAATCCACAATTTGAGGTATAAAGGTACAGGACACTAGTCCGAGTCTTCTAGGTGTTACTACAGGTTTGATCCTGAGATGATTAGGACTGACTGTGGTGAAGTCTGTTGATAAAGTTTGAGCTGCTGAGTTATGCACCGAGCCACTAGATGACTGTCCTAGTCCAAAACTCAACCTTCAGGTCTGAATTAATAGCATTGATCCCAAAATATTATGATGGTTATTTGGTTTGAGACCTCCATAGCTGGCTAGACAGTTTTCTATGATCCAAACTTAAAGCAATTATGAGGTGAGGATTGTCTCCACAATCAGCTGTTTGAGGCCTGCTTAAGACTGTTTTACTGTTCTGATGTTTTTTTAATCCTAAACTAGAATTAACCCATCCAATATACTTTGCCTCGGCCTCCTTTATACTTTTGTCCCTTTTCTCTGAATTCTGTGCTGAAATTCCTTGGTCAAATGGGCAGTTTGAACCTCCTTTTTATATGAAATTGATGTCAAGATGAAGGGACGCATCTTTCTGGGGGTAGGCCGACTTGAAAGACAAGGTGTAGGTTGGCTCACTGCTAAATATAATTTTCTTGACTTAAAAATTCGATATCTCACAAACTACTAGGAGTTTTGTGACAAATAAAAGCTAATTGGAATGAGGAATAAATCCTCTTTAAGATGGTCTAGGTCCCATGTTGAAAGATTGCCTCTAAGGTTAGAAAATTTATTTTTATTTGTGGTTGTCATTAAATTTTATGCAGAAAAAGTTTGGGACAGCATGAGGAATGTTTGAAACAACGTAGCTTCTTCAATCTTTGGCTTCTTCATTGTTATCAATGTCATCATAGGATTATAGAGTCATTATGTAGGAGTGCAGCATTCATGTAGCATCACGTATCAACCATGTCATCATATAGTGCAATGATATGTCATAGTGCAGCCTTCATTAATTTGTCAAAAGCTTCAAAGCAGTCTTCCAATCATGTCAAGATGTGATCATTTTTCAAGAGTATGACTTCATCAATTATAGTCCTCCACTTCAAAAGCTTGTAAATTGGCACCTAAGGTCTAGATCATCAATCAAGGCACATGATTGGAACTCGACAACATTATAGTTACTTCAAGGACTTGTTTGGGCAGGAATTCTTCATTAGTGGCTTGACATCTTCGTGGTTTGGCATCTTCATTGATGACATCCTTATCAACCAAGAGTTATGACATCATCATCTGGAACCAAACATCTATTGTCTTCAACCTTATCATCACATTCTGGGGCATCTCAAGAATATTTTCCATCTCGGTCAATTCCATATTGACATCAATGACAACCTTGATTAACAATCTCCCCCTTTGTCATTGATGGAAATATTCTTGTCCTTCCAACATTCTCTCCCCCTTTGACATCAATGGCAAACAGGGTGCTCAAGTACTCCCCTTGTCAAGCTACTTCTTTTCTTCATCAATAGTAATTATTCATAGGTATGTTACTCCCCCTGTCATGGTGCTTTTCCTTCTGGAAATGTGGTCCATGATAGATGTGTTTACATTTCCTCATGTGATGAACCATCTCCCCCTGCCTGCATAAACTCTTCTAGCTCAAGAAAGATTACTTGCTTAGATATCAAATGGAAGAAATCATCAACAATAGTCCATCGGATGAGTAAGGGATCATGTTCTTCATGTGTGACTCATCAAGGATTTCACGGTGTTTTAAAAACCGGCCGGTTTGAACCGGTAATCGGCCAAACCCGCCGGTTAGATAGCCCACCGGTCGAAACCGGCCAGGCAACTCGGCTACCTAGGGCATTTCGCCTGTTTTTTGAAAAAACCGGACCTAACCGGCCGGTTAGGTGCTAACTCATCCGCGGACCCACATTTTCGGCGACAGTTATGTTTTAGGGCTGATTTGGAGCCGATGGGAGGGTTCATTTAGCTACTCTTTCCCTATGTGGACCCACGCACGGCCAGAAATGAGTTTTAGGGCTGATGTGGAGGTAAGGGAAGCATTGACATTTCATGGTAATGTTAAATTCTTAAATTAACATTTCATTTTCATCCTTTTACTTAAATTTTTAACATTACCATGAAATGACTCAGGATGTTTAAGAGTGGTTTCGACCTCATTGGATTTCATATGGAGAAACTAGAATTTTAGGTTTCACTCAAAATTCAGCAAACTTAATGGTTTTCAGGGTTTCATGGTTTGGGAATTTGCAATGTTCCCATTTGATTCTATCATGTGTAAGGGTATGATATTGGCATTTGATCAAGAGCATGAAGTCCTTTAAGAAGCTTGATGTACCCTTCAATCAAAGAAAAACAACTAGTTAGACATGCTAATCTTTTTCTATCGCATTTTAAGGTTGAGGAAATGAACCCTTCACTCAAACCAAAATCATTGGTTAGGCATGTTAAACTTTTTCAATTTCTATCATGTTATAAGGTTGAGCAATCCAAGTCTGAAGACTTTGAGCTAGATGATGTTTATGTATCTCTTGTTGATGATCCCATTTCTAGTAGCGATGAATCAATGATGAGTTTCATGAGAGACCATGTTGCTCGGTGATTTGTAGTTTTGATGTCTATTTTTGCTACTACTACTACTACTAAAGTTGTAGAGGAGTTTTAGGAGTCCTCAAACTTTGAGCCATATTATTTATGTAGCTCATGTTGATGATCCCTTGTCTAGTAGTGGTGATGATTTTGATCATGATGAGGAGTGATCATGTTGTTGATTACTAAGATGTAGTCTTGTATTAGGCCAATGGCCTCATAGCTTGTAGCATTGTTTTTGGACTTTATGGGCCATTTGGAGCCTCATTGCTTATGTATTTTTCGATGATATGTATTGCACTCGGTGCCATTTTGATATATTCACCTTTGCATGGTATATAAGTGAGCAAACTTTGCATATTTTGTCTCTATTGGCTTGGAATCATGGTTGCAAATCTTTAAAATAGTTTTTTTTATTAAAAAATAATTATTTAATGTATTTTTTTTAAACCGGTTCATTGTCCCAGTAGCTCCTAGGTTAGACCGGTTCGATTAGAAACACGTTCATTAGGCCAAGTCCAGGTCCTGGGATTAGGTTTTAAAACATTGGGATTTCATAAGGCCCATGAATAGCTTATGCAAGAATGCTCAAGAATCACAAAACTCCCCTTAACTGTATGGTCTCCTTTTAATGATCTCACCATCAAATATTTGAAATATCAAGGATGACTCATCATCTTCCTCCTGTGGTTGTTGCCTTCGTGTTCGAGAAACTTTCGGATTGATGCAGTTCCTTCTCCATACTTGTGTAACTTTCTTCTTTGGCTTGGTTGTCATGGTTTTAGGGACCCAAGTCAAGTTACACTCACGTGCCATATGTCTAATGTTATGGCAATTGAAGCACTCCATCTTGTTCATGAAGGAGTAATCACGACTTCTTCTTGCAAAATTGCTTCTAGAAGATTAACAGGGACCATTATATTTGTCATTGTGATATGCCCTATAATCTTGTTCCATGTGCCCAATGTTTGTACAACAATAGCAAAACCAAGAAATATACTTTGGTACCTGGGAGATGAAGATTTCTTTGATGTACTTCTGAAGTATTTTTGCCTTGGGATTCTTTGATGATAATCATTGCCTTTTGTATTCTTGACATCATCTGCAAGTCTCCTTGGAGTAGGATTTCTTCCATTGTTGTCTTGACTCTTCTCCTTGCCTTTGCTGGAACTAGGAGCATCAACATTTCTTCGTGGCTTCCTCACATCCTTGTTTTTTGAAACATTATAATTCTTGCTTGAGGATTCACCTGCATAGCCAAGCCCTGATTTATCAAGGGGAGACCTTTGATGACTTAGGATGTCATCTAGGGTTTGAGAACTTTTCAAGTTCTTATTCAACAAGTCAACTTCCTTTTTAAGAAGGACAATTTCTCCTTTCAACTTTTCATAATCTTCATCTTTCATAACTAGTTGCTTCTTCATTTCTTCCATCATCCTTGTTACTTCATGTGTTTCGATTTTTAGAGAGATGACATTTGATTTTAGTAGAAAAATCTCTTCATCCTTTTCTTTTAGTTGACATGTCATAGTGTTTCTATCCTTTTCTGCTTCATCAACTTGTCCTTCTATGAATGCTAAAGCTTTCATCACCTTATCAGCTACTTGTGCTTGTTTCCTTGCTTCTTCTAGTTGAGATCTAAGGGAGAATATTTCTTCCTTGTATTGACCAACTTTTCCTTTAAGTTTGTTCAAGTCTTCATGTCTTTGTTCAGGATGGCATGACAAAGTTTCTTCCCTTTTCTTTGCCTTATGCAAAATTGATTTTTCATGGATATGATTTCTTCATGATGCTTTCTTTTGTTTTGATGAAATTTATCCATAAGTTTGGTGAGCTCCTCATCTCTTTCTTGTATCTAAAGCTTGAAAAGGTCAACTTCCTTCCTTGTCTTGTCTTGGTCACCATCTTGTGCTTTCTTCTTAAGTTCCTCATTTTCCATTTTCAAATTGTCAATCTCTTCCATGGTAGCTATAAGTTGAGCCAAGAGATCTTCTTTAAAGTCTTCTTTACTTTCTTCTCTTTCTAGGTCTTCTATGGCCTTAATGTCATCACTCTTATTTTCAACTTCCTTAATGGATTCTGGATTTTCTTCTTTCTTTCCATCATCTTCTTGACGAGCAGTCATGGTCAATGCTCCTTTTGAGTGAAGATCGTGAAGTTTGTCCCACAAATCTTTTGTTGATGAGCATTTTTCCATTTTTTCTTTTATAGGATCAGGTAACCCATTCAAGATTGCTTTCCTTTCTCTTGTATTATACTCGTTGATACATCTTCCATACATCAAAGTTAACATTAAACAATGGAACTTTCCCAATTTGATTGTCTTCATTTTTCATGGTTAAAAGACATCTTTAGAAGGATTGGAAGCTTTCTTCTTTGGCTTTGCCATTTTTGTTCTAATGATCAACCTTCAAGATATTAAGCTTTGAGTGAAGGTACTGGCTTTGATTCCAATTGTTGGAAATACTGAGAGGGGGGTGAATCAGTATTTATTTTCAATTGTTATTTTTTCTAGTTAGTTCACTTATATTTAGAACACAAAATGTGTGTAATATCCCCAAAGGGAAATAACCAGTAATAAACAGAAATATGCCAGACGGATATAGAAAATACAATGCTGAACCAGATCATGGAACAATTACACATAGAATGCCAGAAAACTGAGCCATTTTATTAATCTGAAAGTACATAGAGAGGAGTACAAGAAAATCAGAATGAGTGCACCTATCCTTGCCCTAGGCAAGTGGAGGCCCTCTCAGACAAATAATGGCTGCAACAAGGACAGCATCCTAGCTGGCTGAAGACTGCTCTGAAGACTGAAGCTGGACTGCACTGGAACTATGAGCTGAAGACTAAAAGATAGCTGATATCAATACTCCAAACCCTCACCAATGAAAACGCTGTCTCTGCTAGTGACAGCGCTGAAACAAATGTAGTGCTGGTCACAAAACCCTCCAGATGAAAAGCTCAGCTCCTCAAGGCCAAAGACCCTGGAAAACGCTGTCAAGCCCTGCTCACATGACCCTGCTCATCAGATCAGCGTCCTCCCAGATGGATCAGCGTCCTATATGCTCAGATCTGCTGGATCTGAAGCCTCCAATCCAGATCTGCGTCCTATCCCTCTGGATCTGTGTCCTCCTATATCAGATCTACTGCTATCTCTTCAGATCTATGCTAGATCTGCCAATATCTCCTCAGATCTGCAACCTCAAAGGCTGGATCTGATGTTATCTCCTCAGATCTAGGCTGGATCTGCCAATATCTCCTCAGATCTGCAATCTCCCAAGCTGGATCTAATGTTGTCTCTCCAGATCTGCAACCTACAGAACCAGATCTGCAAATATCTGCTCAGATCTACAATCTCCAAGGCTGGATCTATCAATATGCCTTCAGATCTGCGTCCTCCTCTTCCTGCTGGAACAGCGTCCTCACTCCAAGACTGATCTGCGTCCTTCCTGCCCTCTGGAACAGCGTCCTTCCTCCCAGATAAGAACTGCGTCCTTCCTCCTGCTGAAACAGCGTTTTTCCTGCTAGATCTGCGCAGCCACTAGAGGGCTTCTTCCTCTCCGAATCTCCACCTGAAACTACTACTGAAACTGAAAGATAGAACTCAGAAATTAACCTTACTAGGGCGGGCACTCGAAGTCCCCCGAAGCTAAGGGTGAAACCAGAAATAACCTTACCAGGGCAGGCACTCGAAGTCCCCCGAGGCTAAGGGTGAGATCTCTGACCGGAGACACTCGGTTGCACTAAACAGTGCTGCAGACCGACTAAACAACCGGCGTGCTGAAGCAGACAGAAGTCTAGCTCTCAATATCAATATCAAATCATGCATGCCCAAATGAGGTGAGAACCCCTCCTTTTATAATGCCAAACTCCCTCCAAAACTTAACTGCGTCCTTACTCTCCTTTGACCTGCGCAGTTAACCTTGGGTCAGCCTGATGCCTCCCCATCATACTCATGTGGACCCCCAAGGCCCCTCTCTAAGTTGTAACGTCAATCAACTAGGAAAAGAACACTTTATTTATAAAGTGAGGTGACTAAAGTGAGGTGACCCCTCTTATTTCTCACTTTATTTATTACTTCTAGCTAAAGCGGCAAAATTAAACAAAAATGAAATATTCCAATTAGCAAAGCTAATTGGGAATATTACAAAATGAACAATAAGAATAAATGATTTTATTAATTTCTTCTTTGCAATAAATCAAGTACAATAGATGTAGGGCTCCAACCCTAGATGAAGACACCGATCTTCAATATCTCAGGCTCCAACCTGTATTTTCCAAGCAACGACATGGACTTCCAAGGCTCCAACCTTGTCAATTCTGATGCACCAACCTCAAGGGTTCCAACCTTGTATCTGGTTCGGGATCTGACCTGGTTTCTTGAGGACTCCAATCTTCTAGGGCTCAAACATTATTCTCCAAGGCACCAACCTTGTCTTTTTGAGGCTCCAACCCTTGATTTACTTCATCAAGATATATTTCGTTATACTTCATGACTCCCAATGTCTTCTTCAACGACACCTGTCAATCTTCAGCTATCCCCTCACTTAGTCTCCACGTCACATCATCAATGAAAACCTTGACCTTTTAGAAGGTGTCAACATTGCTCTTCATCGTACCCAAGAAAAATCTTCAAGTCACCTCACGATGTCATCAATGATGAATCATGGTCTTCAATGTTATCTGTAAGACCTTCAAGGTGCCTTCAATAGGAAACCCAAGTTATGTACTTGCACTAAGCCTCTTCAAGGACTTATTCAAGAACTTCTCAAGGAAGTTTCCAGAATGCTTTGTCCAACAAGAGATTTCTCCACAAGCTCTTCACTAGGAACTCCAAGATTTTCTTCAAGGTTTCTTCACTATGCTACACCAAGCCTGCCAAACCACTGTTCTCAATCAATATGCCCTCCAAACTTCAAAGAGTCTTCTTAAGAACTGCTCCAAATTCTAGTCACTGTCCAACAAGGAGCTTCTCTAACAAGACTAAGCCACCAAATCGACAATATGAGGTATAAAGGTACAAGACACTGGTCCGAGTCTTCTAGGTGTTACTACAGGTCTGATCCTGAGATGATTAGCACTGAATGTGGCGAAGTCTGTTGATAAAGTCTAAGTTGCTAAGTTATGCACTGAGCCACTAGATGACCGTCCTAGTCCAAGCCTCAACCTTCAGGTCTGAATTAATAGCACTGGACCCAAAATATTATGATGGTTCTTTGGTTTGAGACCTCCACAGGTGGTTGGACAGTTTTCTATGATCTGAGCTTAAAACAATTCTGAGGTGAGGACTGTATCCATTGTCAGCTGTCTGAGGTCTTCTTAGGATTGTTTTACTATTATGATGTTGTTTTTAATCCTAAACCATAATTAACCCATCCAATATACCTCCTCAGATTCCTTTATACTTATGTCCCCTTTCTCTGAATTTTGTGCCAAAATTCCTTGGTCAAATGAACAATTTGAACCTCATTTTTATATGAAATTGACTTCAAGATGAAGGGACACGTCTTTTTGGGGGCAAGCCGACTTGAAAGACAAGGTGTAGGTTGACTCACTGCTAAATATAATTTTCTTGAATTAAAAATTCAATATCTCACAAACTACTAGGATTTTTGGGACAAATAAGGGCTCATTGGAAAGAGGAAACAATCCTCTTTAAGATGTTCTAGGTCCCATGTTGAAAGATTTCCTCTAAGGTTGGAAAAAAATAATTTTATTTGTGACTGTCCTTAAATTTTATGCAGAAAAATTTTGGGACAACATGAGGAATGTTTGAGACAACGTGGCTTCTTCAATATTTGGATTCTTTCTTGTTATCAATGTCATCATAGGATCATATAGTCATTATGTAGGAGTGCAACATTCATGTAGCACCACGTATCAACCATGTCATCATATAGTGAAATGATATGCCATAGTGCAACCTTCATTAATTTGTCTAAAGCTCCAAAGAGGTCTTCCAATCATGTCAAGGTGTGGTAATTTTTCAAGAGTATGAATTCATCAATTGTAGTCCTCCACTTCAAAGGCTTGTATATTGGCACCTAAGGTCTAGATCATCAATCATACGTGATTGGGCGCTCTGCCAAGGAGAATTCTTTGAGGGCTGGTAATTAATAATGCACGTACTTGATAATTACTTGTGAGCTTACTTATGTATTCTCTTCTTTAGCTTAGTTAATCTTTCATCAAGTCAATTATCAAAGTACTCAGTCAAACGTAGAGAGAATTATTTTCACTTGTAACTGAATTCCTTGAAATGTAGTTAGGAAGGTAAATCTCTGATTTGCCTTCCTCACTTTCTCCCACCTTTAGATCTGCCTTTCTTCTTATAATCATTGTCTTCACTTCATAAAATTCTTCCTTTAAGCAGATTGCTTTTAACTTTATCTTACAGGACCTTTTCTTAATTCTGGAATCATATATCAAACAACAATAGTATATACGCATCCTTTTTTCTTGCTTTAGGATCCGAGATAGGTACTGAAACAATGTTGATAAGTCTGCACATTATATCCTATACGTAGCTCCTAAAGTCTGCATTTCATACACAGTGAAAAGCGCATTGTTCTCCACGCTGATTTACCTTATATATGCTCATCTTAAAATTTCGCACTTCTCTTCCTTTTGAACCCGCACTAATTTTTGTCTTTTATCCGCACTGTATTTTCAGATAGATCCGCACTTACTTCTTGGAGATGTCCACATAATAATCTTGAGATATCCGCATTGTAATATTAGATTCATTCACATCGTAATCTGTATGATATCTGCATTGCTTACTCAGCGATGTCCGCATTCCTTAATTAGTGATGTCCACTGTAGGTTTAGAGCAATATATCTGTATTACTTGCTTCCTGTCATATTCTCCACATTATATGTTGTCCCTTTTTCCACATTGTAGTTTACAAGTAAGTCTGCAATAGATTTGTATACATCCACTTCTTTTAATTCAGATAGATCCACATTTTTCCTTTATCCGCATTATAGACTCAAAGGTATGTTAACTTCTTCAATTGTGACCGCATACCATATGTGTGTGTGTGTGTATATATATATATATATATATATATATATATATAGGGCACATCCCCTTAAGCAAGCCAACCATATAGCTGTAAGTGAGGCTGACTAGATAATGTTTATCTCAGTGTTGATGAGGTACTTCATTTCTTGCATTTTGAGGCTTGTTTTTCATCGTTGCATTATGGGCTAGACTGCCAGCAAGGTCTTGGAGCATATATAACACTTAATTACATTTTATATCTTTGACTCCTCCTTTTTATATTTACATAGTCAACATGAAGACCGACCTAGTTACACTTTTCGACATCGGAAACATTATAGTTAGTTCAAGGTCTTGTTCGGGCAAGTCTTATTCATTAGTGGCTTGACATCTTCATGGCTTGACATCTTCATTAATGGCATCCTTATCAACCAAGAGTTATGACATCATCATCTAGAACCAGACATCTATTGTCTTCAACTTTATCATCACATTTTGGGGCATCTCAAGAATATTTTCCATCTCGGTCACTTCCATATTGACATCAATGACAACCTTGATTAACAGATAGAACACTTGCAGTCTTTCACTTGGGGAGGATACCCAACTTACCCGAGCTAAGCATCACAAACTCCCAAGTCTCTCCTCATCCATTGGCCATGTTATCGCTTGCCACCTACACCTACCTACAGTTAGTGGGAAAAACCTTCAACCCCACAGGTGTGGTTGGTGGCAAGGAACTCAGAGAAGGGGCTGTCACCTATTCCCAACTCTCTCCGTTTAAGCTATCTCCTAGGTTAGCTAAGGGGGGTGGTCTCTAAAGGAAAACTAAGTTAAAGATGTGAGATTTCTAGGAGAATTGATTAGAAGGAATTACTTATCAAAAATGACTCGATTCCAATATGTAAACAAGCATATAAGTATATGAGCAATATTCAATGAAGTGTTCAAAATATAGACCAGTGCTTTAAAGTAAATGACAAATGCTTGCTCAAAAATGAAATTCAAGATATAATGACAATAATCCCACAAAGGAAGTGTTAGACCAAGATCACAATATGCAATTAAATTTGCAACACCAAATAAGGGTATTTTCCAATGAAACGAGATATATCAATCATCCATAAGCATAATGATCATTAAAATGACAACATGCAATGAAGTTGCATGTAGAAGCAAATTTCCAAGTACCATAGAATTAAACTTGCTGCAAAATTTAGGGAATTAAAATGCTTGCATCCAAAGTGCTTCTTGAGATAATATTTGCACATGAATCTTTAAACCATCAAGATAGCAAAAAATTTGGGAACTTTGCAAGTAAAGGTGATGAGATAGTGCTCTTGGTTTATTTTATTAATTAGTTCTAAAGCAAGGTTACAATTGAACTCTAATCCTCAGACCTCACCCTCGTCCAAATATTTGGATCTCACAGTGAGGAGTCCATACAGATAAAGGGTCCCTAAAACGTCTATTCAACCAACTTAAGTTGAAGGTAAATTTTAGAGATGCAAGTCTAGTATGAAAAGTGAAATGAAAGTGAGTTTGCAATTGCTATGTAAAAGATGGAGATGATTCAATTAAATATGCTTCATAGTTAGAACAATAACTCAAGTTGCCATAAACTAAAAGTGATATGCTTCTTCACTTGTAATATATTGTGAAACTTATCCAAATGAGAAATAGATCACAAAACATAAGTAAGTGATGGCAAATGAGATTGCAAATTAAGAAATTAAAGGACTATGCGATTTGTGTTACTTCCCAATTAGAGCATGCATATGTCATGTGAAAGAAAACGGAAATGTCAAAACCACTAAGTCAACCCATCTACAAATTCTCTCCTTTGAAATGGAGAGATAGGGATGCCAATGGGTAAAACCCATGCTCCCACAACAAAAGCAGAATTTTTTATTAATTTTACAAGAATGAAATGTCCATGAAGCCTTTTCTAAACCAAAGAAAGTCTTTACAAATAAAAATTGAGACCATAGACTTTTCCTCGATGAGAATTTCTAAGAACTCAAAATAAATTCAGATTTTACAATAGGAGAAGAGAAGCTAAGCCTCTTTTATGCCCACAACCAAAGAAGAGAGAGTTATCTTCCTCATTTGAAATTCAGCCCAAAGGTCCTGCAACAACTTGTTAGTAATTTCTTGTAGTTGTCCACTCAAGCTGTCACAAGAAAAAATTTGAAAGAGGGCTACAAAACCAATCAAATATTAGAGAGATAAAATTACAAACTATTGCACAACAATTTACAAAGGGCTAAGCCAAAGAGTTCGAGTAAACTCTCCTCTTTGCTTAGTCATCTTCAAGCTCTTAGATAGCAAATGAAAGCAATGAAGTATAATGTTTTAAAAAATATTCAAATTTAGAAGTATTCGGCTTGTATACAAGCTATGTCCCAAAACCCCTGCAAAACCACTTTGTAAGATAAGACTATGAAGGTTCAAAGAACAAATGAGAGCTCCTTTGAGAATGTATCAAGAGTGGGTTGGTCTCTCCAAAGACTTCCCCCAACACTTGATTATTTGATCCCAACAAGATGTTCCCTCTACAAAACTTCAATCAAGAATTAGTTCCATATAGATCTAGCAATAAACAATGATAAGAAACTCTAGAGATTTATTTGAAACCAACTAGAGCATTCTATACCTAGAGCATACTCCTAAATCAAATGTCAATGTAAGATAGCTCTACATTAACAAATCTACAAGAGCATATGGAAACAAATTAGATCAAAGCATGAGTAAAAGGAATTATACCAATGATCAACAATTCATCGCACTCCAAAAGGAGGAACAGCTCATGAATGAAACCCCAAAGTTTTTATTGATATTTTTGGAAGTGTACAAGGCAGCAGCGCTTCCGCAAGCACAATAGCTAGTAAACCATGATTCAATATGAGAGCCCATGGCTCTATTATATAGAAATTTGGGAGCAAATCCCAATGAAAAACCATATGCCAAGTGGTGAGAGGGAGGAGATCTCAAGGCAAATTCGAATTTGGTAAGTGGAGCTCCAATGCCAAGTGTAAAAATCGAATTCTGGCAAGTGGACATCATTTTCTTCTTCCCTTATGTGCCAAATTCAAATTTTATGATGGAATGACATGTGTATATGGTTGGTAACTCATGTGGGGACATTTTCCCACAAAAATCTCCACCAAATATTCTCCCAAATCCTCCCAAATATGCACTAACTTCACAAATTCGAATTTCCAAGTAAGCAACTCTCATTTAATGCCGGAAATTCAATTTTATTTGAGCACATTTCTTTTCCTTGATTTTAGGAGTCCATATCACCTTGGGACTTCACTTTAACTCCTCCATAATTTTCCACCTCATTTCCACCTCATTTAGCATGTGTGGATATTTATTTTTCTCCATTTATTTAATTTCGGGCTTAATTAATTGCCAGATTTCCCACTAAACTTAGGAAAAGTGGATTTTGAGGGTTCAAAACACATTTTTAACCCCTCAAAGTGTGTCATAGTAGAAAGTTGAGCATGAGAGGTGTAATTTTGATTACTCATACCCCATACAACTTCTCTAAACAACACTTATTACAATTCAATTACAATTTTTATTGCAATTTTCGACTTGCGGGAAATCTAAAAAATTAAAAAATCACTACCTAAACCTAACCAAATTCCACGAAATTTTTTGTGTAATCTAGTATGGTAATATACATTGACTCTAGACACTAGGAGTCACCCAAGGCCTCACCATCAAGCCGTACTCCGGCTTTGGGGTAAAATTGAAGGAAAAAACTCAATTAATTATTAACTCCTAGTAGGGAGATGATAATTAACCAAGTAAAAAAAACCTCCCAGAGTAATACTCACTTGTTGGCAAGGTCCCAGGCTACCTAGGCCTATTACAGACTCAATACTGACTCAAAACTCATCATTACTAGCATCACTTATTACAATTCCCCGTAAGGTGTGGAATCTGGGTACAAGAGAAAATGATAAGAAGTAGAAGTAGAGTTTAAAAAATATGTTGAATTGATGATATCTGAAGGTACAAATGTCTTCTGGTTCATCCTTGGGCATGGAGTCTTCTCATTATCATCATGCCACTCCAGTGGTCAACAGGCCAGATGGATGGCAATCCCAACAAGGCCAGCTTGTGAGTAGCATGCATACTGGGTATACCCTGTCAAGTCTCAAACAGATGGTAGGGGAGGGTAGCTTAATTTGTCATAAAGGACAAGGATCACATACACCCTACAATGACAATAGGCAAGATAGCCCAACTTGCCATAAGTGGCAAGGATCACAAATCCTATTGTCCAGAGATACCTCAACCCTAGGAGCTCTTATGGATCAATTCCTCGCCGTAGGAGCTCAGACAAGGGGAAGAGAATAGCTCAGTGTCCTCGATCAGCCAGGACCCCTACCTAGGAGGGTCACATCCATTAGTCCATGTTGCTCTCTAAAGACCAAGAACTTCCCTTTTAGAAAAACCTTGGTGAATATGTTTGTTATATGCTCGTCAATCGAAATATGATGGAGTCCTACGGCTCCTCTGTGCACCATGTCTCGAATGTAGTGATATTTGATCTCAATATGCTTGGACTGGTCATGGAACACCAGATTTTCTGCCAATCGGATTCCACTCATGTTGTCAAAATATATCACTATCGTATCCAAAACCTACTCAAACAACTCTCCAAAGAGCTTCCTCAACCATACTACGTCGCAGCTATCCATGCTAGCAGCAATATACTCTACCTTGATCGTGTTAAGTGCAACGAACTTATGTTTCTTGCTCATCCAAGATGTCATGGCAGAACCTAAACTAAAGTAGCACCCTAAGGTGCTTTTCCTGTCCATAACATTTCCAACCCAATCAACATCAGTGTACCCATGAAGTCTCACATCTTTGATAGTATATCTCAGACCAAGATTAATCGTCCCATGTAAATATCTTAGCACATGCTTGGCAGCAACCCAGAGTGCATGAAAAGTCTCAGCCATGAATTGACCCAAAGTGTTAACTGCAAAACATATGTCCAGACGGGTGCTCACAAGGAACATCAATGCACCAATCAATTGTCGATACTCAGAGGGATTCGACAAGTCAAGTCCAACAACATCTCCACAAATTTTCTTGAAGTTCATATCCATCGGTGTGGTCATGGAATTGCATTCTACCATTCCAATTCTTTCCAACAAATTCACCACATATTTTCCTTGGGAAAGGAAAATCTCACTGGGCCTTTGCCACACCTCTAAGCCCAGGAAATAGTGCATCAATCCAAGGTCTTTCATTTCAAACTCAGAGGTCATCTCCCTCTTACACTCGAGCATTAAAGGCTCACTACCTGTCAAGAATAAATCATCAACATATAAAACCAAAATCAAAGGCATACCTTCGACCACTTTGAAGTAAAGGTTCAGATCAACATTGTTTCTTGTGAATCCAAGCTTCACCAGGTAGCTATTGTTAGTTTGTGTAGCATCGGACAAGTGTTCTAGTCTCAATTTGTGTTAGAGAGACTAAGAACACGAGATCTTCAAAACCCTAGAAAAGGTTTCACGAGATAAACATGTGAAATGCCTTAATTAAAATAATTAACCATCATTTAAATTTTTCCTAAGTCTAACTTAGGAAAACTGGTTAATTAATAGGAATTAATTAAGGAAAGTTGATAAATCTCTAGAAACTCACATGGATAGAGTTTGAGATGATCTTAGTTGTTGATGGAGATCTAATCATGGCCATTGGTTAACCAACGAGAGATTATAAGAGTGGGTTGATGGGGATGGAGATAAACACATCGAAAAAGAGGGAGATCAAGGCAAATCAAATTTCCTAGAGAGCAAAGATTTAGCACAGGGAATAATTTGAGCCAGAGATCAATTAGCAGAATGTTGAGGAGCAACAGCAAAGAGCATTTCAAGGATCTTTCCAGTTACGGAGAGGCAACAACAGAGAGGTCGATTTATTCCACTAGAGGTTGCGCAAGAGCTACGCAAAAGCCTCAAGGAGGTAGTTCGATTCAATTGAGGAGAGGGTTGATTCAGGTGCTAGACGCCAAGATAATTTTCTAGGAGGCCAAGCAAGTCACTTCCAGAGGCGGAGAGAGGTAGAGTTGTAGGATTCAACAAGTTCCAAAGGTAGACGAGTAGAGTTTGCGCAAGCACTGCACAAAGGCTTACACAAGCGCAATTCGAGTAGTGAGTGTTGCCAGATTTTGGAGTCAGGATCAATTGTGGAGTTGGGGCATTTACCTCACATATATTTTGGCCAAATTATTTATGTTGAGGATTTCCAATTTGGGTAGCCAGATATTGTACTCAGACTTTGTTGTTGCATAGTAAAATATACCCTGATCTGTTGCACTGGTTTTCCCACATTGGGCTTTTTCAGGGACCTTTTTCCAAAAGAAACGATGGCAGTTTTATTGTGTGTGCTCTATTTTCTCAATTCCATATTATTTTCCACAACGCATTTTATTTTTGGTGAAAATTGCAGTAGTGATTTTATTTGTTGTTTGTCGTAATAGAAAATAAAATGCACATAATAATATTCAGTTAGAAAAATAATTTACAGTTGTTTTAATAGTGAAAAATTCCCATGGTATCAGAGCAGTTTGAAGACAGATCAGTGGCTCAGTAACGAGGGAGAAATTTTGCAGCTTCAGAAGGAGTCTCTGAGAAAAAAATTTGAATCTACATAGACCACCAACGGGAAGTGTTAATTAACAGAGGTAGGGTTTGATTTTCAGTTTGCAGGTAACAGAAAATTCGAAGAGCCTCAGTTGTAGTGATTTGCAGGCAATGGTGTTGACAGAAAGCAGTTCTGGTGAGCAGATCAGTAATTTCGTTGAGTAGAAATGGGCACAATTGATTTGTAACAAGTCTTGCACAACAAATCAGCATTGGGTGGAAGAGAAAAAGCACACAGAGAAAGGAGTTTTCCAAAATTTCCCTAAGGGTTTCCAGATCCAGTTTTCTGGAGGAAACCTGAGATTTCCATAGCAATAAGCAGTAGCAAGCCTGATCTGCGCATTTCAGGAGGGAGAGCGAGTAGCAGAGCATGAACTTGAGCAGGAAAGAGAGGAGATTCCTGTTTATTTTCCCATATTTGAGTTGCAAAAATGGCCTCAGCAGGACTTCGAGATCAGGATAGGCTTGATGGAGCCTCTATCTATTGTATCTGGAAATCCAAAAAGACTTTCCTTCTAGATGAGTATGGTCTGAAGACGTATGTAGAAAATATTGTAGCCATGTCTACAAAACAACAGCAGTTAGTGAACTGCAATACGGAGATGGCCAAGGCAAAGAGGATGATCTTTGTTGGAGTTCGAGATCATATAGTCCTACGTCTAGTTGGCAAGAATACTACCAAAGAAATGTGGGGTGTTTTCGCAAAGCTTTTCTAGGATCATTCCGAGAACCAGAAGATGTTCTTGAAAGCGAATTTGAGAACCACTAGGATGCAGAAGGGTTAAGGAGTCACTCCATATCTCACCAAAATTCAAAATGTCCGAGATGAGCTTGCAGTAGTTGGAGAGGCAACTACCGACTGTGAGCTAATGCGTACAACTCTCAACGGTTTTGCCAAGGAGTGGGCAACTTTCGTCCAAGGTATCACTAGACAAGATCAACCACCTAGATGGGATCAGTTGTGGAGCGATTTCACTCAGGAAGTGGTGCGGCTTGCTCTTGTCGAGAGTAATATCAGTAGCAACAGTAGCAAAGGACCAAAGAGTGTGAAAGATGAGGAGAATGTAGCCCTTGCATCCAAAGGGAAGGCAAAGAAAGGTTCCAGTCAAGGACAAGGCTCAAAGGAAGAAGAAAATAAGAAGAAATATCTGTTGAAGATCAAGTGCTTCAGGTGTGGTGATTTTGGTCACTATAGTACCCAGTGTCCAAAGAAGAAGAAGTGTGAAAGTTTCAAAACAGAAACCCTACTACAGTGTCTAGATCTACTTCGCCTACTTGTTTAATTAACTTAACAAGTTATTTAACTGAAGTATTCAGAAAAACATTAAAGCAGACACAAACTGCAGCTTACACATCTACAGATCATTTACTAAACAATACACACATGTGACAAGATTACAGAGATTTTTCAGACAAATGTCCCCAAAAATAAACCCAATGCGGGAAAACCGGTGCAACAACTCTAGAGAGTTTTATTATTATGCAAAATCTGAATACAACATTCTAGGCAACAGAAATGTTTGGCCCTATAGAGAAATTACATGGCAGAAGTACCTTTCACTCAGAGACAGAAAATATGGTTGTATCCCTCAATCGAGATTTACAGATCATGAGCCCTTTCTGGCCCACTCGAACCCTCAGTGCTGCCTCTGCATCAGCCCTCACTGGGCAGTGTCCCCACTGCGTCACCCTAGCTAGTGTTGCGTTGCCTTTGCGCTACCCTGGCTGGGCCTGCGTCACCCTACATTGTGTTGTGTTGCCCCTGCATTGCGCTGGCTGGGTCCGCGTCACCCTGGCTGGGCTTACGCAGTCCTCTGCGTGGTGCTTGTTGAGCTGCATCCTCCTGGATGGCTTTGCATTGTCTGGTACTCACTGCCTCTCTGCTGCAGTATTCTCGGCCTTGGATTAGATCATCCCTTGCCGATCTCTGCCCCTCACTGCACTGCAAACTCACTTCGAATTCCTCAGCAAACCCCGCCCTAGAAATTCGACTTAGCTTCAGTGCTCTGCCTGTGTGTGTGTTTCCTCCAACTGCCCCGAGCCTTTATTTTATACTTTTCTCATTGGAAAACCAACGGTCATGATCTAATATCTAATCGATGGCTCAAATTAAAATACTGCTTGATCCACGTCACTTAGAACATTTCATCACGTGTTTAATTAATTCACTTTAATTTTTCTAATTCCGTAAGTTAGAATACTTGTGAAAAATCCTAGATCTGGATTCCTACTGCAACAAATCTGAATTACTTCTTCTATTATGTTTCATAATTATTTCATTACAGTGAAATATCAAAGTAATTTCTGAAACAGTCCACACAAATAATGTTGCTTAATAAATCTAAGTCTTGAAACAATCTGAACAAAATACAATGAAAAACATCCACACTTGACAGAGTTATTTATGGACTAAGTCCCCAGAAAAACCCAACTTGGGAAAACTGGTGCAGTAGATCTGAGGGTTTATATTATTGAGCAGCAGAATCTTGAGTACAACTAGGGTGCCAACATCCAGAAAACCCTTCAGAGAAATCTAGACAATCTGGTGAAAAATGTGAGATATGCCTCACTCTGCAAGTCTCTGGTTGATCTGACAGCATTGGTGAAGCCCTCATTGCCTCTGCATGATTGCCTACGCTGGAACTGCGTAAGCCTGTGTGGGCAAGCTTGAGGAACTACATCACTTTCCTCTGCAACTGATCTAGATGATCTAAGACTGGATTTTGGCCCTCCTGGCTCATAAACCCCAGCCTCTAGCTATCTCCAGACTGACTCCAAGAGAAATTGCATTGCTTCTGCGTGATTTCCTGCAGGGACTGCGTCACCTCTTCAAAAAACTGTGTTGTCTCCCTCTGCGTCATTGTTGTCTCTCTCTGAAATGCACTCCTAGTCCTCCTGACCAATCTCTACTTCTGCCCCTCTCTGAAACTGATCACTGAATCAAAATCACTTAGCAAACCCTGCCCTAGTGATTCTATTCTGATCAAAAGTTGTGCCTCCTCACACAAATTCGAAAATGCTCAATCGCTCAAGTGTCTCAATGTATTTTCCATAGGCCCCTCACCCTTCATCTTATATTCTTCTGTTGAACCTTCAACGACCAAGATTAAAACATAATCAAGGGCTAAGATTAACTTGGAGGTGATCCATGACTTTATCTAGAAGATTCACACTTAGTTTAATTAATACCTTTTAATTAATCAGTTTCCCTAAGTTTAGACTTAGGAAAACATTAAAAAACGATTACTTATTTTAATTAAATCATCTCTAAGTGGAATTTTCCAAAACCATTTCTAGGTTTTACGGAATACATCTGTCCCAGCCTATATACAAATTTACAAGGCTAGAGCACATCTGATGCTACCATAAATCAACACTCCCTCTTAGCGAGGAAAGTGCTCTAGCAAAACAACTCAATGTGTTGCTCTGACTTCTGGAACATCTATTGTTGCGTTTTTGATGCTGCTCCCCAACACTGCACAAGAAAATGTTGCATTTGCACTGCTGTTGACCCTGCATACTGCTGCCAACTACCACTATACTGCAACTCCCTCTGAATTCTCCAACCATGCTGTTGCACTGCGTGAGCACTACTCCGCACTGCGTTGTTGCTGCTCATCTGCTGCTGCTGCTCAACTACTGTTGCTGCTGCACTGTTGCTACTTGCAATAGAAAAACATCCGAAATTGGACAAGTAAATCTGCAACTGAAAAATAAGACCGACTGTTACTAGTTTATGCACTAGCTCTCTGAAAATACTGTGTTGTTGCTGCTCTGCACTGCGTGAGCAATGCACTACACTGCGCCGCACGAGTGTGCACTGCGTTGTTGCTGCTCAACTGCTGATGTTTTTGCTCCCTCTCTACACTGATCAGGCCCTAGTACTGCTAGCCACTGCGCTGTCTTCTCATCTTCTGCTACAACTGTCCATCCTACTACTGTCTTTAGGCTATCGTAGCTCACATGTGATCCAAGAGTCCAGAAATACTCTAGGATCCTGCCATCTTGTAGATTCTGGATCTATGACTCCAAGTCAGCCCATTTCTCTCCTTTCGGAATATGAGCCAACATAGCACAATCTTTTTCTGACTCAATCTTGGCAACTCCTACTTGTGGATCTTCCTTCTCCTCTTTATCCTCTTTCTTAAGAGGACACTGTGTGGCATAATTTCCAATTTCCCCACACCTAAAGCACTTGACCTTAGACAGAGCTTTCTTCTTCTGCTTCTGTTGCCCCTTTGATGCAAGGGCAGTGTTATCTTCTTCCTCCTTCTTGACCTTTGAACCACTGCTGCCATCCTCCAAATGGATTTTGAGGAGATCTCTCTTCAACTCTTCTTGTTGTAAGGCTGCCCACATCGCTTCCCATCCAAGAAGTCTTTCTCTCCCCAAAATACTTTGGACAAAGATCTGATAGTCCTCTGAAATAGAGTTCAGAGTGAGCCTTACTAGCTCTGAGTCTCTAGGAGCAGACCCTACTGTTGATAGTTGGTCTCGATTATCCTAAATACGTGGCAAGGAGTCAAAACACTGTCCCTTCTTCATCCTGGTATTATGCATCTTCTCTTCAAGGTACATCTTTCGTTGCTCGAAAGATCCCTGGTATAGCATTTCCAGCCCTACCCACATTTCTCTAGTAGTGCCTTTTGCTGCTATGTGCGGTACAATGTGATCCTTCACTCCATCTAGGATTAATTGCTTGGCTCTTGCCATATTCTTCTTGAATTGTCTAAGATGTGCTGCATCCGAAGGTTCTGCACATGCACTCTCTATGAGGGCCTTCAAATCATGCTCATCAAGGATAAACTCTATCCTTGATTTCCAAATAACATAGTTGGAGGCACCCTCCAATCTATCTTGGTCACGCAGTCCGTTGTTGGCAATCTACTCAACTGTCAATTCCTTTCTCTAACCCTCTGCTAAGCTAGACTTACGCACTCCTTATGTAGTAAGTCACTGCTTCTACTACTGCACGGGAGAAATTGAGCTTCTTTGAGTAAGAAACTCTTTGAGGTCAAGAATTCCCCAACTTTGTTTTTAAGAAATTTTTTGACGCTTATGCACTGGCTCTTACTACAGTGCAGTAATTGCGTCCTTCAGCTATGCTAGTCTGCTACACTGCCTCTTCTGCAACTGAAAAAGCTTACCCCTCGTCAACTCTCTCAGAGGGAGCTTTTTCTGCGTTGGAATGCCCTCCTGGCCTAGACAGCGTAATTTCTGGGAGGGTCTGTTGTTGCTTAAGAAGATCCCAGACTCTTTAGCGTTGATCTGTTGTTCACTTATGTTTCACCTGCACTTCAGATTGAATAAGCTCTAATACCATGTGAAAAATCCTAGATCCGGATTCCTACTGCAACAAATCTGAATTACTTCTTCTATTATGTTTCATAATTATTTCATTACAGTGAAATATCAAAGTAATTTCTGAAGCAGTCTACACAAATAATGTTACGGAACAAATCTAAGTGTTGTAACAGTCTGAACAAAATACAATGAAAAGCATCCACATTTGACACAGTTATTTTTGGACTAAGTCCTCAGAAAAACTCAACTCGAGAAAACCGTTGCAATTTGCAGCAGATCTGAGGGTTTGTATTAATAAGCAGCAGAATCTTGAGGACAACTAGGGTGCCAACAACCGGTAAACCCTTCAGAGAAATCTAGACAATCTGGTGAAAAATGAGAGATATACCTCACTCTGCAAGTCTCCGGCTGACCTGACAGTGTTGGTGAAGCCCTCACTGCCTCTGCGTGATTGCCTACGCTGGAACTGCGTAAACCTGCATGGGCAAGCTTGACGAACTGCATCACCTTCCTCTGCAACTGATCTAGTTGATCTAAGACTAGCTTTTGGCCCTCTTGGCTCAGAAACCCCAATCTCTAGCTATCTCTGAACTGACTCAAAGAGACACTTCGCTGCTTCTGTGTGATTTCCTGCAGGGACTGTGTCACCTCTTCAAAAAACTGCGTTGTCTCTCTCTGCGTCACTGTTGCCTCCCTCTGAAATGCACTCCTGGTCCTCCTCACCAATGTCTGCTTCTGCCCCTCTCTGAATCTGATCACTAAATCAAAATCACTTAGCAAACCCTACCTTATTGATTTGATTCTGATCAAAAGTTGTGTCTCCTCACACAAATTCGAAAATGCTCAATGGCTCAAGTGTCTCAATGTGTTTTCCATAAGCCCCTCACCCTCCTTATATTCTTCTGTTGAACCTTCAACGGCCAAGATTAAAACATAATCAAGGGCTAAGATTAACTTGGAGGTGATCCATGACTTTATCTAGAAGATTCACACTTAGTTTAACTAATACCTTTTAATTAATCAGCTTCCCTAAGTTTAGACTTAGGAAAATATTTAAAAACTATTAATTATCTTAATTAAGCCATCTCTAAGTGGAATTTTCCAAAATCATTTTTGGGTTTTATGGAATACATGTGTCCTAGCCTATATACAAAGTTACAAGGCTAGAGCACATCTGATGCTACCATAAATCAACACTACTTAGGGTCCTCACTAAAAAAATTAATTATTTGAATAACTTCAACACTAGATGAAATTTCTCCAAACGCTTTTTGGGTTTTGGATATCTCGTGTGTCTTAGCCCCTCCATAAAGTTTCGAAGCTAGAGCACACCTGATGCCACCCCAAAATCTCAACACTCCCTCTTAGAGAGTGTGCTCTAGCAATACACCCACACTGAAGTATTGCCTGATCTCGGTATCGGTCTCTGCGCTATTGATGCTTGACCTGCTACCCTCCATCCACTGCGATGCTACTTTCTGTACTGCTGCCCATGTCATTGCCACTGACACTGCCACATATGTACTGCAGCTCCCTCTCAAATTGTTGCATCGTGCTGCCTATAGCACTGACACTGCTAACTGCTGCACTACAACTCAGTTGCTGAGAAGTAAGCAACAGAAGAACTATCACCCAATCAACTGACAGACAAGTCAATTGAGCTGCAACTCATCACTGAATCTCCCTTGGCTGTTGCGTTGTGTTGTCTCCCTGAAGTCACTGCAGTATTGTTGTTCTGCAGTGCGTAAGCACTTCCCCTCTGCGTTGTTGAAGTCCCATTAGCCTCTACGTTGTTGCTTCTATGTTACTGATGCCTTTGCACTGCGTTGCTCCCATCTACAACGTCCGATCTCTGCCCTCTGCTTCACTGTGATCTTCTGCACCAACTGCTCTAGTCATCCCTGTTACTATCTTAAGGCTCCCGTAGCACGTATGTGATCCAAAAGTCTGGGCACCTCAAGGATCCTGCCTCCCATCTGTAGTTTCTCTACAGATCAATATCGCCCCACTTCCTTGGTTCATGGGCACTCATGGCTACGTCATCGTCACTACCATCGTCCCCTTTTGTTGTTGTTGCCTTGGAATTAGAAGATCCCTTGTCCTTCTTCTTAGGACAAGTGTTGGCGAAGTGTCCAAGTTTGCCACAATTAAATCATCATACCTTAGATAGGTCCCTCCTCTTCTTCCCTTACTGCCTCTGTCCCTTGGATGCAAGGGCTACATCCTCCTCCTCTTTCTTTACTTTGACTCTACCGTTGCTGCTTTACCTCTTGGTAAATCTCTTGATTTCCTCTTGACAGAGGATTGCCCACATGTCCGCCCTGGATGGTAATGCTGCCCTGCCCAAGATGCTTTGGACAAACGTTTCCCATTCATCAGTGACTGCATTCAAGGCAGTCCTCACCAAGAGCCCTTCATCTGGAGTCGTACCCATGGCAACCATTTGGTCCCAAATAGTCTGAAGTCTAAAGAGAAAGGGATTGATTTCCTCACCCTTCTGCATCTAGAACAACTACATCTGATTCTCCAGAAGCACCTTTCTCTGGACGAAGCTTTCCCGATACATTGTGTTCAAAGTTTTCCACATTTAATTTTTTGTGTTCTTCCCGACAATATGTGGAACCACGTGATCCTTGAATCCATCCATGATCAAGCGCTTAGCCTGCGCCTCATTCTCGTTAAATTTTTTCAGGGGATCTGCATCGGTAGGCATAGCTAGGACATTTTCAGCATGGTCCTTGATGTCGTACTCATCCAGGACTGTCAGGATCCTAGCCCTCCAGATAACAAAGTTGGACACACCGTCAGACCTATCCTAATCTCTCAGTCCATGAGAAACCATCTCTGCTCAATCTGTCGAAACAGGTACTCCTCTCCCTCTTCCTGCTGCAACACTCAACAAAAAAACTGCATTTGGGTTTTTTGGCGATAGAAACCCTCTATAGTAGCTGCTCCCACTGACAATTGATTTTCCTCCCGAAAATCCTCTGCCAAAATAATTAAATCAGTCCTTTACGATCACCCTCCTCATCGAATCTCAGATCTGTTTGGCACAAATCCGTTGATTTGCTAGGCATTGTTGCAACTAGATTAATGTTATATTGCGCCCTAATTGTTGAAGTTTGATTTTGAAAGCTATTTTCATCGATAAAAACTCTTTCCATAGGTATGCCCTAGAAGGGAAACTCTAGCTTGTATTTGTTTGATTTGGGGACTTCTTTTAGGGTTGTATGAGCTTAGTATTCATTGGAATAAATCATAAGAAGTCTTTCTTCTCCTTTCCTTGATCTCAAGAGTACCTTTAACCACGATAATTCACAAAACCCTAGATATCATGCAAGTTTCTTGTAGGTCTCAAAAAGGGAGCGAAAGCCCTTTTGAAGTGTTATACTATCACATAGAGCTTCCCCTGAGAGGTCCTACCTCATCACCTAGCACCATTTACCCTAGAATATCAACCAAAGCTAATTATCTATCTACTCAGACTCCTCCCATCGGTGAAAGTCCATAAAGAGCAATAGACACTGGCTGAGGTGATAGTGGGCCATTGTCCCATTCTTATCACTTAGTCTAGCTCTTTGACCCATAGGCTTTCCCTCCTTAGGTCTTGCTAGATTGTGTGGTAACATCCAACATTCTACCCATTATAGTTTTCATTTGCCTTGATGAATTTGGCCAACATTCCACCTATTTTAGCTTTCATTTTCCTTGATCTAAACTGTGATATTCCTCACTATCCAAAATGGTCCATTGTGTTACCATATCACCATAGTGAATGCCACATCATTATGCCCAATTCCTTGAGGAATCTGAAGAATCTGAGACATGGGTTTTGTTCCTCTCTTCTGGTAAACCACTTATGATATAATGTGTCAAAAATTGCCCAACACTACCCCTATTTTGCAACCTAGAACCTATAGTACTTGTTGACCAACTTTAACTATCTATAACTTGGCAATGCCTTCATTGTTTGGAAAAATTCAACATGGCATGTCATCCTCTCATCAAATTGAGCAATTTGGGACAAAGTTGACATTTTGAATTCTAGGACCACTTGCATTGGAAAACATGAGCTGCCTCAAGAAACATGAAAAGTTGACTTTGTGAAACTTCCATGTATGAGAACTATCTAAAGGATATGATACCAAGATCAAGGCCACATACAGACTCAATGGACACATAACCATGCGATAAGACATAGGTGCACCATGACAGGGGTTGGACTGGCCCATACACTATTGATCACCCCTATATAAGCAGGCTCCCCTAAACCATGAGTCCCAAATAAGCCCATCCAAGGCCCTCCAATCATATCTAAAATGAAAGGAAAAAAAGATGTACCCAAAGGGACTGGCCATGGCCAACCAAACATGACGTCTAGGACACCAAATCTAGGGCCTCACATGTTTGCTGCAAAGCTTTGACTTGTCACCTTGGGCTTACAATGGTGTGAATTTATTGCAAAAATATGTTTACCACTGCTGACATGAAGCGTAATAGCTGACATGTGGCGAGAGAGAAAGGTGATAGTTTTGCATCTTTTGATGGTTTAGTCAACTTCTATTCATCTCAAAGAAATCCAATTTGCTAGAGTCCTAAAAACTGCTAAGTCTATTGAATTTTGGATGTGATGAGAAAGTCTATTTTCTTCAAATGAGGTCTAAAGAGGTTGGAACCCCTCTAAAACATCTTGAAATAATTAACGATAATATTAAAACAAAATGGGGGGGGAAGAGAGGGAAATATAAAGAAAATAGGAAAGTTGTATTTAGAGCTTAGGAAAGTGCACCCTGCTAGAAAAATATTCAATTTAAGACTTCATGCATCTTCTTACCCATATTTAGGCTCTAAGAACAATTTTTAAGGCTTGGTAGCATTTCAACAGTGTCACTCCCAATGCGCTCCCTGAGCACTTCCACAATCACAGGGAACACCTCAGAAAACTTAGGAGTGTGCTCCAAAGGGTAATTTGGAATAGCGCTTTTGAGGGTGCTTCTAGATCACTCCCTTTCAGAGCACTCTCTGGAAGCAAAGCAGAGTGGGGAGGAGGGGAGCGCTTCCCTGCAATGCGGTTTTAGACTAAGTCACTTAAAGAGATAAAAATAAAGTACAAATGCCTGCTATACTATGTCTCAACATATTCCTTCTTTCACAAGGGAAAGGTAGACATTGGAAAGTTTAACAAAATGGATGTCCAGATACCAATCACTCAAATAATAGCCTTGCGTAACAGATAGCACAATCCCATAATATCAAAAGAGCAAGAGTCCTCTAGTGCCAATGTATACATTTTTTAGTACACTCAGCACACAAAGTAAAGGAAAAAAAAGGTTATCTAAATCAATTTAAAGACCAAAATTCTAATAAATTTAATAATAACCTAGAATCTTTCATCACATGGCATACAATACAGACCATGATTTCCGAAAGCAGATTAAGTGATTTAGTAAACTACATGTTTTTGTTTTTTTTTGAGATATTTGACTGGGCATTAAAAATCCCAGTTGGAACTGATCTATTCAACTACTTTCTTCTTTATATTTTATTAAATTCTAATGAATGCTTGATTTTTTATAACATTTGTATCATAATGTACAACCAAAGGAAATGAGGAATACATCAACTGCAAATTGGATGAGAGAGAGAACATAGATCTAAAATTACTATCAGATGTTCAGTAATAAACATTCTGAGTTGTTCCTTGAAAAGCCCTCTTACCAGAAAAACAGAAAATAGAACCTAAAAACAGAAAGTAATGATAATCACGTCGAAAATCTGGGGGGAAGGAGGGGTGAGGGGGAGTGTTATTTCACACACAGAAATAAACATTAAAAAGAGATTTAGCATTTCAATAAAACTTGTTACAACATTTAAAACAGTAACCAATAGAGTTTTATACTTGCCTTGATTGCTACAATAACATTCTTCTTGCATAGACTGTACCGTGATTCCCCTTCTTCATATCGTCCTTTTATTTACCAATGGTCAAACCAGAAAAACTTATGAGAAAGTTGCTTTCAAAGTAGCGTATTCTAGAGAAATGGCAGCATCTTGTCCTTACCTTTGAAAAGATTAAGTCGAGCATCAGGGGGTCCACCATCCGCAGCAAGGTATTTTCCAGATAGCATACCCATTGCTATGGGACTGTACGCTAACAAACTTACTCTACAGAGGTCGCATATATCAGAAAATATCATATCTTCCAAACTTGTAATCACATAAAAATTTAACAATTAGTTTACACCTATTATGCAAAGGTAAAAGTAGACTTAAATTGTTGAGATTATTATTCATCATATGCACATGATCATGGGAAATTCCACTGATTATATAAACAGATGAAAAGCCAAAACTAAAAACAATCCCCAAGGAAGGGAGACCTAGACACCTTATGCACAAATCAGAAAAAACAAGCATATAAAATGCTACTATAAAATGATCAGTCAAATGATTTTTTGCAGTTCAATGTCCAAATACAAGTATTTCAATTTGCAATGCTCTCATATATAAATGTTTAATTTACCAAACAAAGATTTCTTTTCATTTTTATAAATATGTGGTGTGTGTGTGTATAGAAAACCCAAAGGGTTAGCTCAACCAATTGTCATCAATGTTATTGGGCAATTAGCTAGTTCCATACCAGTAGATGCCCAATTCAAATCCCCTTACATGGGGCACACTAGTCTATGACAATGGGTTTATTAGGAATTGCATCCCCCAATGTGAGGAAGCATCCCTTGGTTTTCGTCACGAGATTTTCCTTTGGAAAAAATAAAAATAAAATTATAAATATATACATGCATACATATATATAGATATATATATTGCAAATACAAGGGTTAAGTCAATCAGTTGAACCATCTACACAAGGCATGTTAGTGGGGCAGGACTTAGGTCATCCAGTTGAGTCCAACGAGGTAACCATCTGCTATTGTGCTTGGCAATTGAACCATTATCCATCCAGATAACTTGGGGAAAAGGGGTGGAACTCATGAGGTGTGTTGCCGCCTGACTCCACACCTAAGGTTAACGTGGAGAAAATCCCTAACTCCACTTGGTGTGCCCCTGGGGGCAAGTTGTGAGTTGGGGTTTGTTACTGCTCAAACTAGCAGGGGTCCCTAGAGGGGATCCTATAGAGCAACTACTAGGTCAAGTGGAAACAATGGAGCGATAGCCCACTATCACCTCAGCTAAGGCTCCCTACTCTTTACAGAATTTCACCAATGGCAGGATTCCCAGTATGAAAGGAATCACTAGGAATAATAGATCAATGATGGGTTGAGAGGTGATTCCTAAAGTCTATTCACAAGAGAGGCTCAAATAATTGGCTTGCTTTCTTTGAAAGTGAGGTGATTAGCTCTCTAAGAAGGGCTATCAAGATACCTAGACCTAGGGTTGGGGAATAATCCTTAACAAAAGGTATCCTAGACCTATGAATCCTAAAGGAGCAATGGGTTCTATGCAATTCTTGTGGAATGTGAGTCACAAAGTTGTGGGATCACAAAGAATCCAAGTGGACCCAAACTTGGTCAAGGGTGTGGAGTACATCAACAATAGAGGGGTTTGACCAAGTTAGGGAGGAGAATAGGATCTAAGGAATAATTTTCTTTCGTAATTCAAATGCAATGATCCAAATGAAAACACTAACCCAAAGAAACCTAGGGAGAGGAATGATCCTTGAGCTAGGACTTGCAATATCTTGGGCTTTCACCTTCGGATTGAGCTGAAACTTTGAGGACCTCTTGAGAAGACCCCAGCGCAATTGTGCACCAATTTTCAAGGGTTTTGGATGGCTACAAAAGATTTCGTTTGATGCCCTAGGAAAGCTTCTAGGTTAGGCCTAGAGAGAGGAGAGAAAAAGGTCAAAAGATATTTGTTTAAGTGACCACCAAGGACAAGACAATTGCCTTGCCTTACAGAGAGATGGAGTCAAGATAATCTCGAGATTTGGAGAAGCTTTCACCCAATCAAAGAGACCTTAGGCAACTTCGCATGACACCTAGGGCATGAACTTGACTACCAAAGATATTAATACTTCAATGTGCGAGATTTGATGACTTATCAAGGTAATACCAATAAATTTTAACCTCTACGAACATTCATTCACCATACAAGACACATGTAATGTTGATTTTTTAATCATCGAAAAGTGTTCTAAGTCTCAAAATTTGTGGGGAGGCTTGGACATTAGCATTCCAAAGAACCCAGAACCCGTTTGTGGAAATTCCACTCAGTTCATGTTTCATTCAAATAATTAATTATTTTAATGGAGACCCCAAGTCTAAATTTAGGGAAATTAAATAACTAATGGGTATTAATAAGACAGAGTGTGAATCTTCTAGAGAACGAAGATCAACTCATGTTTTAATCTTAGCCATTGATTAGACTTCTAATCTGGGTTGTTGATTCATCAATGAGAAGATTATAAAAGAAGGCTTGAGGGTCATTTGAAAACCAAGTCAGGCAAACACTCAGTAACCTGAAGGAAGTCATTCTGAAGGAATAGAATTCGATTTCAGAGGGAGAGTTGCAGGGCAGAGTTGCAGAGCAGAGGAAGCAGAGGGAGTCAGCAGTGACAGAGGTCGAGGAGAGAGGGATGCAGAAGGCCAGAGAAGGCAGCGCAGAGTGCCCACACAGAGTGACACAATCACACGCAGGCACTGCACAGAGAGACACGAAGAGGGACGAAGAGGGAGCTGGGAGTCTCCCAGGTGTCAAATTTCTCCGAAAGGACCGTGAGAATTTATCTCAAGTGTTTTCTAAGAAGTCTGCCAATCATTTCCATGTAAATAATTTCATTGTTGAAGAATAATATATAAACCCTCATTTGTTGCACCAGTTTTCCCGCATTGGGTTTTTCCGGGGACAATTTTTCAAAAATAACTGTGTTTATGTGATTGATTCTTATGCTTGTATTTCTTACTGTTCTATTCTCTGCATATACTTAAGTGAATGTTGCAGTAGTATTTATTTCGAAATTTATTGAAGAACTCTGTAAATAACTTATCAGAAACAATAAGTAGGAGAAATAAATCTATCACTGCAGAAGTAATTTCCGGATTGAAATTTTCACATGGTATCAGAGCAAAGATGAGTAACAGGAGCAGAGAACAGGTGATAGAACGTGATTTAGATGCTGCTACAGCAGCAGCACAGAAGGGTTCACGCAGTTCTCCATAAAGGAAGGGAAGCATGAAAGAACAAAGGATCACGACGTTTCAATTCTGGCATCCAGATTGGAAAAAGAATTTGCTTGTGTGTCAAGCTTTGCTTCTCCTAAGATCTGGTATATCGATAGTGCAGCTTCTGCTCACATGATGGGAGTGCGAGAATGTTTCTCAAGCTACCAAGAAGAGCAGATGAACTTTAAGATCACCATGGGCAATAAAGCGAAATGTACCCCTATTACAAGAGGTACCATAGTATTTCAAACAGAAGTCGGTAACAAACTTCGAGCCACCAATGTGCTGCATGTGCCTAGGTTGGGGATGAATTTACTTTTTGTGTCACAGCTTCAAAACAAAGGCTATGACGTTTACTTCATTGGCAATAGAGTGTATGTCAAACACCCGAGTTGGAATAAGAAGGCACAAATCGAAGTCGGGAGCAACAAACTCTACAAGTTACAGCTCGAATCTCCAATGGCGCTAATAGGCAACACTAATGAGAAGGATTTGAATGAGCTATGGCACAAGATGTAATATCCCGAATGGAAATAAACAGCAATATAAAGCACATAAACAAAGACATACAGCAACTAGAGAAAGATCATAAGAAAAACAGACAATATGGAGAACTATGTATCAAATATTTCGGTGAAAATCACATTCGAGAAATTTGTGTCGACGCATTTCGAACCAGCCAGTGTGGTTCATCATCAGGACAAGATGAGAAATTTGATCTAGGACTCAGCGTAAATAGATAATAAAGCTCCAATTAGCCGTTGTAGAATAATGACTAGTTTGACTATAAAAAAATAAATAAATAAATAAATAATAACAATCGTATAATTATTATTATTATTATTTAATTTAATTTCTTATATTCAAAACAAAAAATAATAAATAATAATAAATAAAAATAATAATAAAATAAAAATAAATAAATAAATAATTTAAAATAATAATAATAATAATAATAATAATAAATATATTAAAAATAAATAAATATATATTATTTGAATGTAATTCAATATATTATTTGAAACTAAATTTTTATTTTTATTTATTTATTTAATTTTTTTTTTAATAGATAAATAAATTCATTAATTAATTAAATATAAATAAATAAAAATGAAATTAAAAATAATAATGATAAGTAACTAAATAATAAAGAATAAATGAATAAATAGATAAATAACAATAATAAGGAACCAAAAACGAAAAAGGAAAACAGGACGAGAGGAGAGGAAAAGACGGCCTGAGGAAAAATAGAAGGGAAGAAACCCAATAACTAAGAATGAAGGACAGGGATCCAGCATCTGCTCACACTCCACCCATCATCCCTATTGAGGTTGACCGACCTCTTTTCGATTTCAAGGGCCTCCCTAAACTTTCGGTGGTGGAAATGGTCCACCCTCGTAATAACCTCAGCGTTTTCAATGCAACGCGGAGCCATTTTATTAATACTAAAAGATGGAATGAGTACAAAAGGTGATCAAAATGATGGCACCCTGACTTGCACTAGGCAAGTGTAAAAATACTCTCAGAAGATAACCTGGAATGGCTGCTCCCTCAAAGACTGCGTAATCTCCAGTGCTGCTGGTACTAATACTATGTTGTTGCTACTGCTGGAATGAACTGACAAATTGGGGCTGCTCCCCACCTTGGAAAATTGTGAAACTCTGGGAATGGCCTCTCCACCCAATACCCAGAAAAGCCCAGAAAGCTTTCCAGAAATGGCTGACTTCCGAAAATGACTCCCTTGAGGCACTACGCTATTCCCCAATGAGAAACGATGGCCCTGAATGATCTGTTGCAAATAATGGCCCCCGACTCCACCAAACTGCTAGAATAGGGAAGGGTTGACCCCTTTCCAAACCTCCCCGGTTGAATCCACTGACAAACCCCCAATCCGGAATCACCTCCTCCCAAGACTGCGTCCTCCCTCTCATTGACTGCGTTGTCTCTCTAAGTGAATGCTCCCGACTATGGTTGTCGCAACTCTCTCCGGCAAAACAAGGATGGAACTCCTCACCCAAGCAGGCACTCAAAGTCCCTCGAAGCTGAGGTTGGGATCTTCGCATAGAGACAACCGGTGTACTGAACAGTGCGTGCAGACTTTGCTAAACAACAAGCATGCTCAATGTCAGAAGACAAATCTCATAGATGCATAATCAGAATGAATCCAAAATGAGGAGACCCCTCCCGTTTTATGCTTGGAGAGCCTTGCTCTCACCTAGGCCCCACCATCAACTGCGTTGTCTCCTTGAGCCATGCTGTCCATCTCTCTCTGTGCAGGCTTGGTCCCACGCTGCCTACGCTATCCCTTTTCCCATGCTGCCACTTGACCACTAGGCCCCACGCTACCCATTAGTCATGTCTCTCAAGTGACTTTAGGAAATACTTTTTATCCTAAGTGTGAGTTAAGTGTCCCTCTTCACCCACTTTATTTATAGCTTAACTTTATAAAGGTAAAATAGTCAAAATTAATATTTCCAATTAGCTATTGCTAATTCGGAATATTACAGTCCTCCTCGGCAAAGCGTTGCTTGTCCTCAAGCAACTGTAATGATGGATGCTGCAAAATCTTCTCACTCTCCCAGGTGGTATCCTCATCCGATAAATTCCTCCATCTCACCAAGTACTCTCTGACTGTCCTGCTCCGCAGCTGCCTCTCCCTAATGTCAATAATGGCCTCCGGCTGTAAAACCACATGCCTCTCATCATCAGTGGGCGGAAGTTCCTCTGTTGTAGCCACCTGTTGTCCTAGTGCCTTCTTCAGGTATGACACATGGAAAATGTTATGAATGTTATGAATCATGGATAGATTAACAAAAAGCGCCCATTAACAAAAAGCGCTCATTTCATCCTAGGTAAGGAATGCTTATGAAGTAGGCGACATAGCACGGAGTGATACATAAATGAAATAATCGGAGTTCATGATTACCTAAGAAAATCACATATCAGGTCCCGAGAGATCTCTGAGTTCCATCAGGTTAAGGTGTATGCGGTCGACCTTGGGAACTGGATTAAATTTGAATACGGCATATCATCCTGAGAATAGATGAACGAACTGAAAGCATTAAATCAAGTACTTGAGGATATGCTAAGGATGTATGTTATGGATATGATCATTATTTGGGAAAAGTACTTACCCTTGGTAGAATTTGCTTACAACAACAACTATCACAATTCATTCGAATCACATGCATCTGAAGCATTATACGAAAGACCCTGCAGAACGCCATTGAGTTGGGACAGGTTAGAAGATCGAATAATCGTCGGACCAGAATTGATCCAAGAGATGGAGGATCAAGTAAAATTGATTAGGCAACGATTGAAAGAGGCACAGCATAGACAGTGTTGACCACACTTTGTCAACTACCCCATAGCAGTACACCCCCATTTTTTCAAATGGGATTCGTCATGTTCGACGTGGTCGCGCCATTCAGATTTCATCATCAGTCGACGTTTTGTTATAAATGATGTAAACCCATTCTGCATGTAATGATGTAAATGATCTAAGTAAGACCGTCCATGTATGTAACAACCTAGGTAAGCCTAGTATGTTGTTGATAATTTCCATCCTAGGAGCTTTTTTGTCTCATTGATTCACGTAAGTGATCGGCAGAGTTTTTCCCTCCAGCCTCACCCCAAAGCTAGGGTGGATTTTATCATCAGCATACTAAGTGAGTCCTAGTGTTCTATCAAGTCCTTGTAAAAGTAGTTTGAACTACTTGGTCTACTAGATCATATTTTGAGTCGCAGAATTGGGTATTTATTTGAGGGTCTATACGAATGGGTATTCCCCCTTCATGTATGTAAATGTATTATCTCATGTAAAAGAGGGTTGGAAAAATAATTATAATCCCCTCTCAGTCAATTAATTAAATTTTCTGGTCAATTAATTTAAAAAAATCTTAAACCAGAAATTTAATTAATTTAGGGTCCTAAGTTAGGATTAAATCTTTAAAGGCAAAATTTGCGGGTCCTTGGAAAATGATTTTGAAAGCCCCAAGCCAAGGGAATATTGAGAATTTTAAGAAATTTTGGACCTTTGGGCCTTGGTGGTTAAGTCAAAGTCAAAATTTTGGGGTAATTAACTCAAAATTAATATTTTTGAGTTAATTAAAATTGAATTAAATGATAAATTCGTTTTTCCCCAAAATTTTAATTTCAACGCTCCTGATTAAAAGATGATTAAATCTTTTGAACGGCTGAGATTATTTTGACAGAAATCATCCAAACTAGCCGTTAGAGATCTTGTCCTATAAATTTAGAGGTCTCTCTCATTCTTGAGTCATCCAATCTCAGAATCGTGTACTAGTCTTGGAAGCTCTTGTGAATTTTTCTTGAGGAATAAAGCATAAAGACTTTGGGGTTACAAATCTTGATGTTCCTTCTCAGATCTATGTGGTGAATTGTCTTTGAACTCTGCTACTTTGTTTCTTGCATTTTATGGTTGATGGCCTTCATGGATTAATCTGCATACAAGTATCTTGTGCAGTTTACTTGGTTTATAAAATAACATTCTGATTTCTCTGAAAGGGTCTCATGTTGTTTTCTTAAATCTCTATCGATCTAAGGTTCAGATCTAAGTGTGCAGGGAATTATTTTTCTTAAGATTGAGCGTCTGGAGAAGTCTTCGGTTGGACCAGCCGACTCTCAATAAACATAAGTCTGAAAAGATCATTATTTGTTAAATTCCAAGTCTATCTTACGAAATTGGTGGTTTTGCAGGGTTTTCTAAGGCTTGTGCCTCTCCCAAAAAATTTTAAATCTCTGAAAATTGTGCTAAAATGGATTTCAAATTTGACCATGAGGGTTTTAATTTGTAAACTAGTTGTAAATTTATAATTTTTCTGTAAGGGTTTAATCGTTTCTTGGTGTGTGTCTTCAGATCTGGCTGGTTTCTTGCAGATTTAGGGTTTAAATCAATTTTTTTTTTAGATTTGAGCCAGATCTAGCCTCCAAAGGCCAGATCTGGCCTCAAATTACAACTGTGGATGAATCTGGATATTGTTTTGATTTAAGGGAGCATAAATTGGAGAAAGTTTAAGTTTGTTGGGCGACATTTGTGTACTGGGTTTATCAAAGTTGTTCTGCCTCTGCAAAAATCGCTGTATAGCTTCATTTCTCTGCCCACACAAACCATCAATCTCTGCGTTATTCATGTGTTGCAGCATTCTTTTCTTTCACATGCTCGTTCATTCCCCTCTACTACATTAACCCTCGTCCTCCTCTGCATACACTGCCTATCTTGCCGTCCAATCAACCTGCATTAATATCTTTAATCTCTGCATCGTAACCCTTTCCTTCAGCTCAACCCTCCCATTGATCTGCGCCCTTTTCTGTCTGCCCCTCGAGCCAGATCTCACGCTCTACCTATCTCTGCTGCCTTTTGATTTATATCTATTCCATCTGCCGACCCGAAACTTCCCTTGCATTCCAGCTCTGCATCAAAATCCATCTCCTCACATTTTCGACTCGATCAATTTTAATCCGCCAGCGTGCCTCTTTCCGCTCTAACCTGCACACAAGTGACAAACAATAGGACGCAGCATTAAACTCAGTCAATCCGCTATCCAAGCCAATCTTCACGTCGACCCCGTGTCCTTCTCGTCCGTCGTCTGGTTCCTCCCGTTGCCCAACCTGCAACACGTAAAAACGACAATCAATAAACACACACATTCAAACCAGCACGTGAAGTGTAAACCCTTACGCATATGTTTTAATTCTTTTTTTTATGCGAATTTGATTTTTTGTATAGCGTTAACTTTTCGTTTGGTTAGATTTTAGTTTAGATTTCATTGTTAATAGCGTAAGCTAGTGTTAGGTTATAGAATTCGATTGTTTTATTTTGACAGTGTTAAGTTTAGCGTAGGTTTTAGATTTAGTTTTAAATTTATTTTTTTTGAGATTTAAATTAGCTTAGTTTTAGTTTCAAATTTAGATTAACTTTAGAGTTCAATTTTATTTTTTGTTAAATTAGAATTTAGATTTAGACTCCAATTTTGTATTTAGTTTAGATTTAGATTTTAATTTTAGTTTTTTTTTTTCTTTTAGAATTAGTTTAATTTTTGTTTTAGAATAAAAAAATAATAAAAAATACAAAAAAAAAAAAAAAATATATATATATATATATATATATATATATATAATTTCAAAATTCTAAAAAAATCTAGAAAATAAAACAAAAATTATAAAAAAAATTATAAAAATTCATAAAAATATCTTTATAGTCAAATGAGCTTTTAAAGATTTTATCCCAAGTGTGACTATACAAAAATTTTGGAATTTGCTGAAGTGAAATTAATTGAAACATCTTAAATTCTAGCATTTTCATCTTATTGCTTCATGGTTGTGGTCCTTTTCAATTAAATATCATTGTGATCAATCGTGTTTTAATAAGCAGCAGTTAATCGTCACTTGCTTATAATTGCATAACAAGATTTTGTTTGACTCCATAAGGCACTGGTCTTAAATGTAAAATCTAATTTAGATCTGCGAAATCCTGTTAATTTTATCAAGTATTTGGTGTGTTCGCTGTGTCTCCTAGATTTTTCCTCTTCATTTTTAATAGGGTCTACCTTCCTTAGCTTGCAAGGAGACAGCTTAAATAGAGAGATTGGGGATAAAGGTGACAGCCCTCAATCTGAGTCGTTGTCGCGGTGCCTGGACAATCTGTGCGACAACAGACAAAAAAGTTATGCTGATGCTCACAGGACAAATAGAAGCTATGTAGTGGGAGATCAGGTTTTCATCTGTATCAGACCAAATAAAAGCACCATTCGGTTTGGGAAGGGGACAAAATTATCCCCCTGGTTTATAGGACCGTTTGAAGTCCTGGAAAAAGTTGGACTGTCGCTTATCATCTTGCACTGCCACCCCACCTGCACAAAATTTATAATGTATTTCTTGTATCTACCTTACGACACTATATTGCTAATAAATCTCATGACCTTCAATGGAAGAAACTGCAGGTATCGGACGAGGGAACCCTAACGGTCGAACCATTACGTATTCTGGAACATAGGGTTCGACAGCTCAGGAACCGCTGAATAAACCAAGTTAAAGTCCAGTGGGACAAGTATAGTCCTGGATCAGCAACTTGGGAAGACACTGAGACCTTCTGCCAGAATTACCCCGGCCTATGCTAAATTTTGAGAACTGGAAACTTTATATGTATAGTACTACTCTATTTTGATACTTGAAACTTTATTTTGAAACATTACGTAAGGATGAGTTTTACTTTGCTGGTACATGGATGCCCATAAAGATAGAATGCTACTTCACTCTAGTGATACAGGATATATGTTGTTTGTTTAAATTCACTGGTGCATGGATACCGATATGCAGTATGTCATTTAAATTAACATTGCAAGAATATGAAATCATAGATTAAACGTTATAGATGAAACTATCTATCAATTCATTTCATTACATCTCAAATATGATTGAAGGAAGGGAAATAAAATAGTAACTACATTTTAAATATGAAAGTGAAACATATTAGTATACAGATTGAAAATGGTTAAAACAATGCGTCATAGATAGAACATGTATGAACTAAACAGAAGCAGTATCTGAAATGAGAAATTTTATTGGACATATTGATACCTATGTGGACAAAAATTTTAAAACCAAGTATGTTATATAAGTTCTAGGATCAATATCATAAATATCAATGTATTTTGAATGTGCAGAAATTGTTATATGGGTAACAATTTGTTATGAACAATATAGATGCATATGTTGTAATATGTGTACGAGTGTTTACATTGCAGATTGTGTACCAGTGATTACCTTGCAGAAATAAGATTACCGGAACAATCTACGTGATGACAGATTTCCAAGAACAGTTGAGACTCCCTGAGATCCCACGATAGGGTGTTGACCCTGGTCCTACTGGGAGGGGTGGAGGTGTTTCCCACCGTTTATCCTCCAATACCTGGAGTCATGGGAGGACTATGCGAGTCACGCTCCCCTAGACATTTGATGATGACTGTCGGATGCCTACAAGCATGTCAAGTCGACGTAATCGACACTGATACCCTTAAGGTCTATGAATGGATCAGTAAAACTGATGCCATGGCATATTCCTGTAGAGGACGGATAGGATGGGAGTGGAAGAGATTAGGAAGGATAGGATGATTTTAGAATAGTTGGAGATTCGGTTGAGATGGGAAGTAACAATTAAATTACAGATACATACTTATTCAAACGGAAATTCAATCTTAAAATTACAAACATTTTACAATCACCATAATCTCTAAAAACGCAATATTGATAAAAGTATATATAAAACCCTGAACTTCGGGACGAAGTTTTCTGAAGGGAGGAAGTATGTAATGACCCATTCCCAAGTTATACACAAAATCATATTAGTGTGTGTACGATATATGCATTTGATAGCTACACCTGCCTATATCGCACACATCGCACTAGTACACCTACCTACTAATATCAAGATTTCATAGTTAAAAACTTAATATTAATATTTCAGATTAATATTAAGTTTAACTGAGTAAAAAGGACTAGTAAAAGAAAATAATATAATAAAGTTAACTCATTTAGTTAAAAATGGATATGCAAGTATTTAAAAATTAATATTAAAAATACTTAAATGTAAAGTCCCATATTCTATAATTAAGACAATTGTATAAACCACCTCCATACCTATATTCATAACCCCATTAATATGGATCACCTCACCATAAAAACATTTAATATCAACATTAAGATGCATAAGGCCTCGAGAGGTTAGAGGCGGTGGAGGAAGGTTGTTTAAATTATATTCCTATCCAAATATAATGAAAAGTATACCACCATAAATACATATAATATCACCATTAATAAGGATAAGACCTCGGGAAGTAAGAGGCGGTGGAGGGAGATTATTTAAGGGAGGAGATATGGAGGAGAAGGGGGGGATGTTTTGAGAGAAAAGAAACGAATTATGCTTAAGTTAGATAAATTGTCTGGGAAGGAGTCTTTGGGTTCTTGGAAATTTGGGCACGGGGGCAGAGGAGACATCCTCTGGGTCTGGGATTGTTCCTGGATTGGCTGGGAGGATTTGATTGTCCCGGTAATCCGTTCACAGCATCACAAGGAGAAACCACCATTAAGTAATCAGCTCTATTCCAGATATTTTTCTATGTATAGACTAGTTCTTTGTGAAATTTCACTGCTAATCTTCATTTTCATATTACTGCTGAAATATAATTTCACTGCTGATCTTCATTTAATCATATTACTGCTGAAATATATATATATATATATATGCTTAGATTTTACTCTGAAAGGGACGTCTTCGATTTATTCAGGGAAAGGATGATAGTTATAGCAGGGTTTAAACTGTTAGTCGAATTAACACTAAGTCTTCTAAGTCTACCTCTAGCAAAACTCACAAATAGAGTGGAAAATTAGGAAACTGACAAAGAGGGTTTTTACAAAGCAAATGATAAGTATGGACGAAGTGTACTTTGTTTCAGGAAAGAGGAAAGCCGAGTTTAAACTCAAGGCCAATGTTGGATCTTTCATTTGTAATACCAGAGCAGCCGGTCTTGAGGCAGATATACTATTCAAGAAGATGGGTTTTTTATCCAGTTTTACTAGGTCATATGACCTCCATAGCATTATTTCTGCTCTGAGGGTTGAAATCAAGGCAACCCTTTACACCCATACCTCAAAAGTAGGAATAGAGAAGTACATGAATCAGAATGAATGGGTAGAAAGTACCTTACAAGAAGCAGATGAGAAAGCCATCTCTACTTCGAATATGCAAACACCAGTACCTGAAAGTAAACAACAAAAAAGGGTCAAAGAAGAGATACCCCATTCCAAGGGACTTGTGGAAGAATTCATTTCACAGCATAAGAAACCAAAGTTCACTCCTTCCTTGCTTTCGAAAGAGAGACAGCCAGAGATCATATATTTGGGGGATACTGAAGTCTCCACATCTGTCAGTATTCCTCGGACTCCTCCATTAGCATCACCTGCAAGAGAGCCACTAGAGATCATCCAGCATTCAGAGGCCAACATTTCATAAGAATAGAATATTTTCTCCAAGTTCCTAGAAATCAAGCAAAAGAATGAAGCACTGAAATTAGATGTCTACAGCCAATTTTGGAAGCAGACATCTACATCTCAACATAGACTCCTCACTGCCTTTGATAGTGAAACAAGCAAGATGCAGATGGCCTTCCTGCAAGCAACAGTGCCATTTCCAAAAACACAGGCTGACTACAAGAAGACTATCTTCTCATTTGATGTAAGACACATACATCCTATTGACCACATGGATATGCACAAGCAGTCAGGAGAGATGCTATTTTCAACCATGACTACAACAGCTATGTCTCTCTCAAAGTCAAAAGTATCACTGTCAAATATGCAGTCCTAGCTGAAAAAATTGAGAAGTTATCTTATTTGGCTAAAGACAACAGGATAAAGACCTTGGAAGAACTGGTAGTGAAAGTAGGCTATGAGCCTCATAACTGCAAAGGAGCTAAAGAAATCATCAAAAAGAAAAATCAGCACTCCATGTAAATATTGATCTCGTTCTAACAACTCAAGCATCTTCTGCAGGTGCAGAAACCTCAGCAGCCTTGGACATAACTGATCCAGCACATCTGGCTCAAGATTTGGCCACACAACACAAAATCAAGCATATGAGAGGCTAAATCAAAAGTTTCAACTTATGGAGTCACAAAAGATTAAGAATGATACTTTGTATCTAGGGGAAATGCAGAAGACTCATCAGTTGGAACTCAAAATTAAAGAATTGGAGAGTGAAACTATGATGGCATCAACATTAGGAGAAGCTACGGAGAATATTTGGAAGAACATCAATGAGTCCATTACTGAGATATGGCCATCAATTCAAATCATCTTTGAACAACAGGAACTCATCCGAAAGTGCAAAACAGCAATACAAGAAGAGAAGGATTAACTCCAAGAGAAGCCAAGCGAAGCTACTGATATGATCAAAGTTCTTAATTCAAAGAACAAGTAGGAGTTGGAAGAGATCAATATCTCAGACAGGACTGCAACCCTTTTGGAAATTAAGAAGGTATTGCAAAAAAGGAATTTGACCAACCAATTGCAGACCAAGTGTGAAGCCTTGAATGTTATTGTTCAAAGGTTTCATAAGAAATTTAATATCTTAAAACAGAAAGGATTAGATGATAAGCTGGTCAAGTTGGAAGATTATTTCAAAAAGCTATATACAATCGCTATAGACAAATCAAAGTTTGCTAATATCAAGGGTCACATTACACGCAGGGTTTTCCTTGAAGCTCAACAATTTGATTTGATGATTCATCATCAAATTAAACAGTTATTTATTTAAAGGTCAACTTTTGACAAATTCACTAAGGTGGATGAAATCTTCAGAAAAATGGTAAATATAGAGACCCCGAGTGAAGATTAGTGGGATAAGATTTGTGAAATTATTGAGTAAAAGATCAATTTTGCATCATGCCAGTAGTGCATCCTCTCTCATGACCTACGCAATGGAGACCCAAAGAAAAGCCAGATGTCAAGACTACTCAACGTTGCCTCCTTGCAACCATGACGGCCACTCCAACCTACTTTTTGATTTACTGAAAGTTGCCGCAATTAATGTTATAGTCAGAGATATTTCAAATATTAGCTCAAAAGTTATTATATAGAAGTTAATTTTGTAGGCGGTTTGCCAGAGATATTTTAATATCAGCTCAGAAGTTATTGTAGAAGTTAATATTGTAGACAATCTGCCAGATGATATTTTAGTTTGGGCCCTATGTGGCAGCAATTGTCAAAATTCCATTTACTTTGTAATTAATGTGGATTGTCGACCCAGATTAGGGCAACCGCCTCAATTGCAATTAAATAATGCATGTATTTTCATTATCAAGTGTTGGACTTTGTTTAGACTCGACGTTGCTAGATTATTGTATTGGAGCTTTGTAACAGTTTTGAGCTGGGCATCAATGATAAAAGCACGTTCACAGGATCCTTGAACTATGTTAATGGTGATGTTCTTTCTTTCATATTAATGTTCCTTTGTTTTTCCATACTGTACTTCAGTTTCTCTGATTACAAAGCAGAAATTTTAGATTAAGATATGCTGAGAAAGCACCTTAATTCTGTTTGTCTTTGTCATCTTAATGTTTTCCTCTGAAGCATAACTAAAGAATTCTTAACTGCTCTTTAGCTCTACTGAAATTGTTGTCTTAAAGGTTTTTCTTTTGAAGTATAGTTAAAGAATTCTTCACTACTCTTTAGCCTTACCAAAACTGACATCTATAAAGTTTTCCCTTGCAAAGCTTAGTGAAAGAATTCTTAATTGCTCTTTAGCTCTACGGAAATTGTTGTCTTTAAGGTTTTCCTCTGAAGTATAGTTAAAGAATTCATCACTGCTCTTTAGCCTTACCAAAACTGATATCTTTAAAGTTTCCCTTGTGAAGTTTAGTTAAAGAATTCTTAACTACTCTTTAGCTTCACGGAACTAGTATCTTAAATGTTTTTCTTTGAAAGTATAGCTAAAGAAATCTTAAATGCTCTTTAGCCTCTACTACCTCTTGTCATACCATGTTCACACTACCAGTAAGATCCATTTCATATAGTTAGCTTGCCCTGTGAATGACCTAGAAAAGTTTATGCACAATTCAGCCCTTTTATTGACTCCATAGCCCAATGGATTAAACTTCCCATATTCTATTGTCCAACCAACCAAATCAAACAACCAAACAATCTCTATAACTAGCCTAAAATCAGCATTATCAATCACCAAAGTTAAATCCCAAGTCATAAAGATACAGAGGGAGCCCTCTCTAAGCCTAGGAAGGCTAGGTCCTGGACTCCAAAGCGGTTTGATGTTGTCCTCTGCTACTTGTTCTTGCCAATCTTACAACTTATAGAGGGATAACAACAGCTAGCCAAACTAGTAGCCATATACTCTGCCTCAGTTGAGCTCAATGCAACTGACTGTTGTTTCCAGCCGAACTACGACACAACTGCCAAACCCAACCCAGAACAACACCCTGAAGTACTCTTCTTGTCTGAAGCACATCCTGCCCAATCTGAATCTATGTACCCTACCAGTCTCACTCCATCACCCTGTCTATAGTCCAGACCATAATCCACAGTACCCTGCAAGTAACGAAGAATGTGTTTTGCAGCCACCCAGTGCACTCTCCTCGACTCACACATGAACTGACTCATAGTGTTAACTGCAAAACATATATCTAGTCGAGTGCTGACCAAATACATCAATGATCCAATCAGCTGCCTGTATAGAGTAGGATCCACCAACTCGGAATCGAAAGCGTGAAGCTTCTTCCAGTTAGTGATCATAGGTGTAGAAATGGGTTTGCAGTCCTCCGTGTGAAATCTCCCAAGAATATCCACTGTGTACTTCCCCTGTCCCAAGAAAATATGCCCCTCCTCCTGCCACACCTCCAATCCCAGAAAATAATGCATCAAGTCGATATCTTTCATCTCAAACTTGGAAGCAAGATCTCTCTTACAACCCTCAAAGAGTCTCTCTGCTCTAATGATGACCAAGTCATCAACATACAACAGCAAAATGAGAGGCTCCTCACCTACCACAATGAAGTATAGGTTCGGATCAGCCTCACTCTTAGCGAAACCCAACTGCTGCAAGTATGTATCAATCCCAGAGTACCAAGATCTAAGAGCTTTCTTCAGGGCATAGAATGCCTTTTTCAACCTGCATACATGGGTCTCCCGCCCATGCACCTCAAACCCCTGCAGCTGCTTAATATAAACTTCCTCCTGAATGAAGCCATTAAGAAAGGTGGTCTTCACATCCATCTGGTGGATCTTCCAACCCATCTCTGTTGTAATCGATATAATGGAGCGAATAGATGTATACCAAGCTACGGGAGCGAAGGTCTCCTCATAGTCAACTCCCTCTACCTGTGAGAACCCTCTCGCCACAAATCGAGCCTTGAACTTCTCTATGCTACCATCTGCAGCATGCTTTATCTTGTAGAGCCATTTGGAGGTAACAACAAATTTACCTTCCAGTCTAGGCACTACCTCCCAAAAATCGTTCTTGATAATAGAAGAATACTCCTCCATCATGGCCTCTCTCCAGACCTGCTGGCTGGCTGCCTCCTCATAACTAGAAGACTCGGTGTCAAAAATGCTTGTTACCAATGCCATGTAACTACAAAACTGCTCAGGTGGTCTACTCTCTCTGACCTGTCTCTTTGGACCAGCAACTGATGTGGCCTTGCACAAGGTGTCTTGAAGCCACTTGGGCTTCCTCTTCCCTGAACCTACTTCTTCCATCGGAGTGAAAGAATCCTCATCATCATCAAAAGCCTGAACTACTGAAGGCCTTCCAACTGACCCCATACATGTACCTGTGCCTATAGAACCTGATGTACCATGCGAGTTGTCCATCAGTGGACTATACTATGAACTGCTCTGCGGATTTCCTTGCATGCTGGCCGAAGATCCCCTCACCTGACACTGAGAGCCACTGCTCACAGATGGACCTGAAACTATAATAGATGTACCTCCTGATCCTTGGCCTCTTGCACCTTGTGCACTGGATCCCTGTGACTAACTCAACTGTTGTTGAGTGTCTAGTGACTCTACATAACGTAACTCTTGTGACCTCCTAAAAGCTCTCTCCTCCTCGAACTTTACATCCCTCCTGACAACCACTTTCCTCTTTGCAGGAATGTAAATCTGGTAGGCTTTCGAGGTCTTGCTATAACCCACAAAGATGCCCTTGTCTGCAGTAGGTTCTAGATTGGTCCTGCTCTCCTTGGTGATATAGGAATATCCAAGGCACCCAAAGATACGAAAGTGCCCAACATCAGGCTTCTTCCCTATGAAAGCCTCCTCGGAAGTCACATTCCCCAAGGTACGATGTGGGCTCCTGTTTTGTAAGTAAACAACAGTGTTTGAGGCCTCTGCCCACAAAAATAAAGGTAACCCCTGATCGTGAAGCATGGTTTTGGCAGCCCCCACAATGGATATGTTATTCCTCTCAGACACCCCATTCTGCTGGGGGTTCTAGGAAACCGTGAACCCCTTCTTAATGCCTGCCTCGGCACAAAAATCCACAAACTCACTAAGAGTATACTCACCTCCATTGTCCGATCTGAGTACCTTGATCTTTCTGCCTATCTAGTTTTCCACAAGAGCTTTGAACTCTTAAAACTACTTGAAGACCTCACTCTTGGTCTTTAGGAAATAGATCCAAGTCATCCTAGAGTGGTCATCAATGAATAAGACATAATACTCAAAGCCACTTAAGGACACATGAGACACCCGACCACTCACATCTGAATGAATCAAGTCAAGGATCCCTGTCGTCCTATTATCACTGCTGGGAAAAGAAGATTTTGCACACTTCCCCATAGCAAATCCTCTACATACATCAAGGTGATCATAACTAAAATCTGGCACACCAATGGTAATCTCCCACAACGTCCTCAAGGCCCCATGATACATGTGACCCATCCAGTGATGCCAAATCTCACACAACTCTGAACTGCTAGCACTGTTGTCGGTCTTGTCCCTAGTATTGCTACTCAATGCAATCAGGGGTTGGAATGAGAACATGTACACCTTAGCATGGCGCACTCCAATCACTCTAGCTGAAGCAGTTGGAGTTCCCCTAGGATATATGAGCACCTATCCATTCCTGAACAACACCTCATACCCTCTACCCTCAACTGCTGAGACGAATATCAAGTTCTTCTTCATTCCAGGCACATATAGAAGATCTAACACTTTCAAGGGAGGTTTGGGTCCCCTATCAAATGTTAATGTTCCAACACCGACTGCTCTAACAATGCTGTCATCACCAAGTACTACCTCAACATCAATGTCACTCTCTGATAGCTCTGAGACGTACTCCCTAACTCCTGTCATATGGCGAAAAGTACCACTGTCAACATAACAAACACTAGAAGATGCTCTACAAGTAGAGGCGAGTGCACACTCCCTCTAAACCTGTATGGTAGTTGATACTGGACTGGAGGTCTCACAAGCTATGAATCCAAACTCTCAATCAAAGCTCTCTAAGAAGCCCTCTATCTCTGCAGAAGCTGCCATGGTTTTCTCTTTCCCTTTCTTGTTTTTCTTCTCTAGACACACAACAGCATAGTGTCCCATCTTTTGACAATTCCAACATTTGACTTTGGAATAGTCCTTTTCTTTGCTCTGTTGCTTGCAATTACCTTTTCCTTTGCCTCCACTAGTGGAAGCTCCCTTCTTTGATTTGCCTTCTGTTGTCGCACGGAATGTCTAGGCATCGCGACAACGACTCAGATCGGGGGCTGTCACCCTGATCCCCAATCTCTTTACTAAGTTGTCTCCTTGCAAGCTAAAGGAGGTAGACCCTAACGATAATGAAAAAGGAGAACTGGTTGAAACCAACCAATTCAGGAGAAACCGTTAGATAACCAAATACTTGTTAAGATTAACGAGATTTTATAGATCCAATTAGATTTAAAACTTTAAAACCAGTGCCTTGTGGAGTCAAAATATCCCGCTATGAAATTAAAGCCAATTAATTGATATGTAACTGCTGCTATGGAAAAGCAATCCACCACAATGATATTCAATAAAACACCCTCACAATTATGCATTAACAATGTTCGATAAGGACATGCAATTTATCATCACTTGAAAATTTCCCAAAGTTGACTTAAACAATTAATTTCCGATTTTCAAGAAATTTAAAACCACAATTAAAGTTTATCAATTACAGCGAAGCATAAAAATACTTTGAACCAACGATTTAAATTCGAGACAAAAATATTATCATGAGGGTACCATCAAATTTAAATGCCATGTATTTCCAATATTTCTGAATTTATGATATCCCAAATAATTCCAATTTAGAAATCTATAGTCAAACTTTAGATAGAAAGAAATTTTAAAACTCAACTTAACTATGTAAAATTTTTAAATTTTTTGAGAATTTTCTATAGTCAAACTTTTGAGCCCTTTTTATAAGTTTTTAAAATTTTTATAATTTTTTAAACTTTTTATATTTTCTTTTTAAATCTAAAATTAATATCTAAAGCAAAAATATATAAACAATTAAAACTAAAGTCTAAAAAAAGAAAAAAAAAGTTAAGAATTTTGGAATTTTTATTTTATTTTTAATTTTTATATCTTTGAACTTTTCAAAAAAAAAATCTAAAACTAAAAAATTAAATCCTATAATTTAGACACTAACTAAACTAATTTGAAAAAAAAGTCGAAAGGTTAGAAACTAAAACTAAGAGTAAAAGTTTTAGTTAATGAAAATCTAAAATTTAATTTAAACTAAAGCTAAAAATCTAAAACTAAAGTAAAGTTTAAAAAAATCTAAAATCTAAAGTTAAATGCTATGTTAGAATCTTGGACACAAAACAAAACTAGCCTAACGTTTTAAAAGAAATTAAAATGAAAACAAAAATAAAATGTAAACGTGAGATTTATGTGTGGGTGTTTATGTGCAGGTTAAGAGAAAGAAATTGACAGCGATGGCAGTGTGAGAAAGATGTGCTAAGGCAACTGCGGATTAGGAGGATGTCGGCTCAGATAGTAAGGACATGAGGGAACACGCAGCCAGCAAACTGGAAAAGGCAGCGTGCAGGCCCGCGGAGGAAAGAAAGGGACGCCGAAGATGCAGGTTGAAGAGGCTGCAGCAAAGAAAAGGATGGGTCGATGGCAGCCGCAGGGAAGAGAGGAAAGACGCAGAGGAAGTGCCAGCGAAGGGAGTGGACAAGGAGGAGCTGCAGATGAAATGCGGAGTGTAGGATTTGGGGTTAATTGATGAAGGTGGACAGCGTACGGACAATTGCAGCAGAGATGGATTGTGCTGGATGAAGATGGCAAAATGTAGAGGTATTGGCAGGGAGAAGGAATGATTATCTCAAGGAAACCCAGTACACATGAAATTCCTTCTCACCCAGCAATTAAAATTTTGCCAATATAACTCAGATTTTTTAAAATACTGATTTAGATGCACCTGAGATTTACTCTTTTGTAGCAAAATAACACTCATATTTGCCAGCAGAAATGATCCTGAGGCCAGATCTTACCCTCCAGGGCCTAGATCTGGCTCAGATCTAAAAAAAATCTGAGAATCTCCTTGTAAACCTGCACATAACCAATTAAAAAAAAAAAAAAAACCTGAAACTATGCACAAAAAATAAACCCTTACACCCTAGAGAATATTTGCAAATTTACAGTGTTAATTTACAGATTAGAGGCCCTCATGGCCAGATTTAAAAACATTTTTGCACAATTAATAAAAAGATAAATTAAGAGAGGCACAAGCCCGAGAAGACCCTGTAAAAACAAAATTCCGTAAGATAAACTTGGGAATTAGGAAACAATGAGCTTTTTCAGATTTATGAAATCTGGGAGTCAACTGGTCTAACTAAAGACTTCCCCAAACGCTCAAACCTTGAAAATGATCTCTGCACACCTAGATCTGAATTTTAGATTGATAGAGATTAAAAAAATAAACATGAGACCTTTCAGAAAAATAGATAACTAATATTTTCGTTAAATCAAAATGCTATTTTAGAAACCCAGAAAACTGCACAAGATACCATAAAGGCCATCAACCATCAGAATGCCAAATAAAGTAGCAGAGTTTAGAGACAATATCACCACATAAATCTGGAAAATGAACACCAGAGTTTGTAACCCCAAAGTCTTTATGTTTTATTCATCAAAAGAAATGACAAGAGCTTCCAAGAACAAGTGCACGATTCAAAGATCGGATGACTGAAAGACTGACAAAGACCTCTAATTTATAAGATAAAATCTCCAACGGCTAGTTCAGTTGATCCTTGTCAAAATAATCTCAACCGTCAAAAAGATTTAATCATCTTTTAATCTGGACCATCGAAATTATAATTTTGAGAAAATTCGAGTTTATCATTTAATTCCATTTTAATTAACTCAAAAATAATATTTTTGAGTTAATTACCTCAAAATTTTGATTTTCACTTAACCACCAAGGCCCAAGAGTCCAAAATTTCTTGAAATCCTCAATATTCCCTTGGCCTGGGACCTTTAAAAATTTATCTTTTAAGGACCCACGAATTTTGTCTTTGAAGAATTTTAACTCACCTGGGATTTAAAATTAATTAAATTTCTGGCTTAGGATTTAAAATTAATTTGGCCAGAAAATTGAATTAATTGACTAAGAGGGGATTTAATTATTTTTCCAACTCTCTTTACATAAGATAAATATATTTAGACACATAAAGGGGGGATACCCATTCGTATAGACCCTCAAAAAGCTACCCAATTCTGTGACTCAAAACATGATCTAGTAGACCAAGCAGCTTGTAATAAAATAGCCTAGCCAATTAGCTAGGATTTTTCCCAAACTACTTTTACAAAGACTCGATAGAAACACTAGGACTCACTTAGTATCTTGATGACAAAATCCACCTTAGCTTTGGGGTGAGGCTGAAGGGGAAAACTCTGCCAAACACTTGTGTCGAGAAACACAAGCGAATCAATGAGACTAAAAACTTCCTAGGATAGAAATCGTCACCAAAATACTAGGCTTACCTAGGTTGTTACATACATGATGGTCTTACTTAGATCATTTACATCATAAACATGCAGAATGGGTTTACATCGTTTATAAAACTATCGACTGATGATGGAATCTGAATGGCGCGAACACGTCGAACATGATGAATCTCATTTGAAAAAATAGGGGTGTACTGCTATGGGATCGTTGACAAAGTGTGGTCAACATCTGGCTCTACTTGGGGACACGTTGCTTCATCGGAGGAATGTGAGAATCCAGAATCTATATCCAAGCAACACACAAAATTACATAAGTAGCGTCCATCCAAATATCATCATATAACATTAAGCACATGAAAAATAGAAGCTCTCCTTTCATTTATTATTCTACTTAACATGAAAAGTAAATTTACTCTAACTACAAAATGAAATGCTGAAAGGACAAGGAGTAAGGTTAGAAATACAATACAAAGGATGCCCAATGGCATCAAATGCCATTCGCAAGTAACTGAAGTGGTTCGCCTTCCAACGTGCTCAAGTGGAATGAGTTTGGTCCAACAATGTCTCTGATAATATAAGGTCCCAGCCACAAACTATCAAATTTTTTGTGTTTTTCGGACTTTTCATTCTTTCGGTCCCAAAGTAATACCATGTCTCCAACCTGCAAAGATCTAGATCGAGATGATTTATCAAAGCTTTTCTTACTGTTAGATTGATTCTTACACATATTATCTAAAGTTTTCCTACGAGTTTCATCCAACTCCACAATATAATCAATTCTATTCCGAACAACATCTTTATCAATGGAAAAATGTTGAAGGAGTTGGTAAGCTGGTAATTTAAGGTGCACAAGCAAAGTTATATCCAAGCCATAAACTAATTCAAAGGGACTTTTACCATTAGATTTCTTTTTAGTAATTCTATCTGCCCACAAAGCATACTTGATTTTGCTATCCCAAGATCGCTTATTATCTCCTACTATCTTCTTGATAATGGTTATAAGATTTTTATTACTTGACTCAGCGAGGCCATTACCCTGAGGATAATAGTTAGATGAATGAGATAAAGTAATGCCATACTTAAAACAAAAAGATGAAAATTCAAAAGAACTAAAAGCCTTGGCATTATCAGTAGTGATCTTGGCAGGAATACCAAATCTAGTAATGATTTGATTTTCAATAAAGTCCATAATGACCTTTTCATTGGAATTCTTAGCAGGAATGGCTTCAACCCATTTAGTAAAATAATCAGTCGCAGTTAAGATCCAGGAGTAGCCATTGCTAGAATTTTCATGGAATTTCCCGATGAAATCCAGACCCCAATGCTGAAAAGGTGCTTCAACAACCACAGGTTGTAGGGGCAGGGCAGCTAGCTTCTGCTTCCCAGTGAATAGTTGACAGGCTTGGCAACTTCTGACAAATTTATGCACATCTGAAAATTTCGAAGGCCAATAATAACCAGCTCTCAGAATTTTGTGGGCAGTAATTCTAGTAGCATAATGACCACCACAAAATCCTGAATGAAACTCAGAAATCAACTTCTTAGACTCAATCTCATCAACACACCTAAGTATTATCCCCTTAGGATTTCTCCATCCAAGGCCATCCTTCATGAGGCAATACTTAGTGGCTTTTAATCTAAGAGCCCTTCTTCTATGAGCAACTAAATGGTCAAGACATGTAAGATTTAACAAATAATAAATAATGTCCCTATACCATTCATGCTCTCCTAAACTTTGCACCTCAGGTGAAGAGGCATCATTAAGACAAATCAAACCAAGCGCTTTCTCATTACCTTCGGTCATCATTTCAACCAAGCCTTGACCTTTGACTAACTTGGTGGGCTTAATCTCTAAATCATACTCTTGAATTTTAGTAACCCACCCAGCACGCGTCCCTAAGCAATCAGTTTGAGTTAACATATCTTTAATCGCGGAATGCGGGACGAAAGCAATGATTTTAGAATAACCCACATAAGTCTTGAAATGCTTAAGAGACTTAACCAAGGCATAGGCTTGTTTTTCCATAGTAGTATAATTTAATTCAGAATTTTGAAGCACTCTACTCATGAAAGCAATAGGTTGTTCGTGACCTTCTTTATTCTTTTGTAACAAGACACCAGCAATAGTATCTTCAGAAGCGAAAGAGAAAATCATGAAATCCCTTGAATAATCAGTACTCGCCAAAACAGGAGCTTTGGCAATAGCACCCTTAATTCCTTGAAAAGACTTTTTACCATCTTCTTTCCACAAAAATTTTACATCTTTTTTCAGAAGACTTTGAATAGGCTTAGCTATTTCAGCGTAATTTGGAATAAATCTTCTAAGAAAAATAGTTTTTCCTAGAAAAGACTGAAGGGATCTAAGATTATGAGGGAGAGGAATCTTTTGGATTGCCTCAACTCTTTCAGGATCAATCTTGATTCCATCTTTGGAGATGATGTGACCAAGTAATTTCTCTTCAGTTACTCCAAACATAGACTTATCTGGATTCAAGGAAATCCCAAATTCTCTACACCTATCAAAGACCTGCTTAAGATGACCTATGTGACTAACACCATCTTCAGAAAAAACAGTAAGATCATCTTGATAAATTTTAATAATTTTTCCAATTAAACCTTTAAAAGCATAATCCATAGCCCTTTGAAAAGTAGCCCTGGCATTAGTCAACCCAAAAGGCATTCTAATGTATTCGAAAGTACCCCATGGTGTGGTGAATGTAGTTTTGTGACGATCTTCTTTTTTAACCCAAACTTGATTATATCCAGAAAAACCATCTAGCAATGACATCATTCTTGAACCTGTTACTCTTTGCAACATAGTCTCCATGTTGGGCAAAGGGTAATTATCCTTTTTACATGCTAGATTAAGGTTTCTAAAATCGACACAAAGTCTAATGGTATCATTCTTCTTCCTAACAATCACCTGGTTGGAACACCATGTTGAATATCTAGTTTGAGCAATGATTCCAACTGCGAGCATTTTTGAAAGCTTTTTCTGAACCAAAGGGGTTAACTTAGGATTTATTTGCCTAAGCTTTTGACGAAATGGTTTAGCATTCTCATCTTTTAAAGGGATAATGTGTTGCGTGACATCTTTCCTATATCCTTTTAACTCATCATATGAAAATGCTAAAACATCCCTATATTCATGAAGTAAATTGGTCAACCTTTTCCTTTCTTCTTCATTAGTTCCTTTACCAATTTTGACAATCTTAGGGTCCTCGAAAGCACCAATATTTACTTCGATGAATTCACCAGGATCCATTTTATTTTCCTCTTTCATCTTTGTGGCATCATGCCGATCAAAGTGCTGCTCTAAAGCAACAAAATTCCTAGGAGTAGGATTTATAATATCATCATGATCATCAGATCCATCCTCCCTAAAACTTATCCGAAAATTTTCAAACTCATCCAAATTATTAAGAAAACGAATGGCCTGCTTTTCATCATTAAAAACTTTCCAATCCTCTGAATTATCTGGGACTGAAGGTCTGAAAATAATTTCCATTTTTATCCTTTCCTTAATTAATTCATCAGATAATTGTAAAGTAGAAGCAGCCACAGCAAGCTCATCTGCCAAGGTATTCTTTTCTCTTGGGATAGCTTCAAGGTTAATGGCATCAAAGTGTTCCATAACATCCCACACATCATTTCGATAATTCCTTAACCTCTGATTTTTACATGTAAATTTATTCTTAACTTGCATGATAACCAAATCAGAGTCTCCCTTGATACTAAGCAACTTAATTCTTAAAGCTTTTTCCAACTCAAAAGCCAACAACAAGGCTTCATATTCAACCACATTGTTGGTTGCATCGAACTCAAGTCTATAGGCAAACTTAAAAATATGACCAAGGGGAGACTTCAAAACAATTCCAGCACCCTTCCCATACCTAGATGCTGCACCATCAAAATGCATGTACCAAACCTGACCCTTTAGGTCCTCAAACTTCTCATCAACCTTGTCATCTAAGGGAACTATGAAATTAGACATAATAGCATAATTCCCTCTGTCAGGTTGTTCCTTAATTATTTCATTATGAGGTCTCTTAGGATCTTCCACAAGGAATCTTCTTTCAGCCTTCACCTCTAGGGGAAGGAATCATAGCATAAGAACAATTCATCTGAATACTTCCTCCTAGATCAGAGGCCCACTTTCTAGATAACAACATACCCCAAGTATCCAGAACATCAACTACAACTATGTCCATAACAATCATTATGTCCGGGTAAACTGATAAATGAACTTGCAAATACTTGATTAAACCATGAACTTCAATTTTCTTAGAATCCATGGCACATATGTTGTAGTATGGTCTAGAAACTCTTAAATTAGGTTGGTCCATGACCCTCTTGGTCATGACACAATCTGAAGCACCAGAATCTAACATACAATTATTCAATTTATAACCATTAACCATCAAAGTAACAAAAAATGGCTGATGTTCCTTGTTATCCGACTCATTTTTTTGCAGATATATAGGGGCATCTTGATAAGAAACTTCAGGAATCTTATCTTGAGCAACATTAACATGCGAAACTCCAAGAACATCTAAAACTTTAGCTCTCTGAGTGGGAAGTTTTAACATCTCAATAACAGGCACCAAGATCTTAGCATTACTCAACCATGCGCCCAAATCAATATTCAAACCAGGACTAGGATTAAAAATTCAAGGGGAAGTTTGATTATTACCTTGCTCTTTATCCCTTCTTTGATAAGTTAATCCTTTGTCCTTAGCAATTTCCAAAACTTGATTAGGAGAAGGGTTTTCACCAAATAATTGAATCATTAAATCCCTCTCATGATCAAAATTATTGATGCTATGCGAAGATGTGGAAGGCCTAACATCTTGACTATTTTCCTTAACTTCCATCCAATCTTCCATAGACAAGGAGAACTCCTTACCAACAACATTTATCTGATTATTTGCCTCAAACATTCCACTATTCATGATTCTTTTAACAGTGAGACAAGTAGCCTCCTCATGAAAAGCATCACAAGCTCTACAATAAAGAGGAGCTTCACCAACCAGATTAGTAGTTTCAAGCGGATTAGCAAGTCTCTGCTCACTAGGCTGACCTTTTTTCTGCCAAGTATTATTACCTCGATTATTATTATTATGATTCCTAGGTTGGGAAATTTGCGCTTGAGCCCTTTCCATTTGGACCAACCTAGACTGTAAAGTGCTTATTTCCTTAGCATGGTCAGAGATTAACTTTTCTTGGTTAAGCTCGATGCTTTCAAGTTTTTGCATTAACTTTTTCATAGGGTCGTCATCATCTTCTAGAGGCTCTTTACCTTTAGGCCTTTTCAATTTAGTCGAACCACTATCAAAACTAGGAATTTCAGACTTCCCTGATGCCCTTTTATCCTTTTCAAGTTCTTTAGCTAAAGATTGGCAAGCCTTATAATTGACAGTTTTAGCATGCCTTAGCTCATATGAAGTATCAGAATTAAAAGCATCAATGTAAAAATTTAGAAGATATCCATCAGGAGGCTTATGAGTTTGAGATATTTCTCTAAGGATACCATTAAATCTCCTATTAAATTCTTCAATCATTTCATTCTCTTTCTTTTTTATGGTACTGATCTCTTTTACCAGATGCCTATCTTCCTTTTTATCACCAAACTTATCCTTAAAGGCAACTACAATTGATTCAAAGGTATTGAATGAATTATCAGGTTTTTCAGTAAACCATTCCATAGCATCTTGCTCAAAAGTAAGAATAAAGAGTCTCATTTTTACATCATCGAAATTGTTATTTGTAACCACAAATTTATTCCACCAATTAGCGAAAGCAAACAAATGAGATTTGACACTAACTGCAATATTTCCGAATTTATGATATCCCAAATATTTCCAATTCAAAAATTTCTAGTCAAACTTCAGATAAAAAGAAATTTTAAAACTCACCTTGACTATGTAAAAATTTTAAATTTTTTGAGAATTTTCTGAAGTCAAAAACTTTTGAGCCTTTTTTTAAATTTTTTTAAAACTTTTATAATTTTTTAAAGTTTTTTATAATTTCTTTTTAAATCTAAAATTAATATCTAAAGAAAAAATATATATACAATTAGAACTAAAGTCTAAAAAATGAAAAAAAAAAAAAGTTAAGAATTTTGAAATTTTTATTTTATAATTTTTTATTTTATTTTTAATTTTTATATCTTTGAATTTTTCAAAAAAAAAATCTAAAACTAAAAAATTAAATCCTATAATTTAGACACTAAACTAATTTAAAAAAAAGTCGAAAGGTTAGAAACTAAAACTAAGAATAAAAGTTTTAGTTAATGAAAATCTAAAATTTAATTTAAACTAAAGCTAAAAATCTAAAACTAAAGTAAAATTTAAAAGAATCTAAAATCTAAAGTTAAATGCTATGTTAGAATCTTGGACACAAAACAAAACTAGCCTAACGTTTTAAAAGAAATTAAAACGAAAACAAAAATAAAATGTAAACGTGAGATTTGTGCGTGGGTGTTTATGTGAAGGTTAAGAGAGAAATCGACAGCCTGAGAAATATGTGCTAAGGCGACTGCAAACAGCAAGGACATGAGGGAACACACAGCCAGCAAACTGGAAAAGGTAGTGTGCAGGCCCGCGGAGGAAAGAAAGGGACACCGAAGATGCAGGTTGAAGAGGCTGCGGCAGAGAAAAGGATGGGTCGATGGCTGTCGCGGGGAAGAAAGGAAAGACGCAGAGGAAGTGGCAGCAAAGGGAGCGGACAAGGAGGAGCTACAAATGAAATGCGGAGTGCAGGATTTGGGGTTTATCGATGAAGGTGGACAGCGTACGGACAATTGCAGCAGAGATGGATTGTGCTGGATGAAGATGGTAGAATGCAGAGGTTTTGGCAGGGACAAGGAATGATTATCTCAGGGAAACCCAGTACACATGAAATTCCATCTCACCCAGCAATTAAAATTTTGCCAATATAACTCAGATTTTTTAAAACACTGATTTAGATGCACCTGAGATTTACTCTTTTGCAGCAAAATAACACTCATATCTGCAAGCAGAAATGATCCTGAGGCCAAATCTTACCCTCCAGGGCCTAGACCTGGCTCAGATCTAAAAAAAATCTGAGAATCTCCCTGTAAACCTGCACAGAACCAATAAAAAAAATAAAAAAAAACCCCGAAACTATGCACAAAAAATAAACCCTTACACCCTAGAGAATATTTGCAAATTAACAGTGCTAATTTACATATTAGAGGCCCTCATGGCGAAATTTAAAACCATTTTTGCACAATTAATAAAAAAAGAAATTAAGAGAGGCACAAGCCCGAGAAGACCCTGTAAAAACAAAATTTTGTAAGATAAACTTGGGAATTAGGAAACAATGAACTTTTTCAGATTTATGAAATCTAAGAGTTGGCAGGTCTAACTGAAGACTTCCCCAAACGCTCAAACCTTGAAAATGATATCTGCACACCTAGATCTGAATTTTAGATTGATAGAGATTAAAAAAATAAACATGAGACCTTTCAGAAAAATAGATAACTAATATTTCCGTTAAATCAAAATGCTATTTTAGAAACCCAGAAAACTACACAAGATACATGTATGCGGATTAATCCATAAAGGCCATCAACCATCAGAATGCCAAATAAAGTAGCAAAGTTTAGAGACAACAACACCACATATATATGGAAAAAGAACACCGGAGTTTGTAACCCCAAAGTCTTTATGCTTTATTCATCAAAAGAAATCACAAGAGCTTCCAAGAACAAGTACACGATTCAAAGATCGGATGACTGAAACACTGACAAAGACCTCTAGGTTATAAGATAAAATCTCCAACAACTAGTTCAATTGATCCTTGTCAAAATAATCTTGACCGTCAAAAAGATTTAATCATCTTTTAATCTGGACCGTCGAAATTATAATTTTAAGGAAATTCGAATTTATCATTTAATTCCATTTTAATTAACTCAAAAATAATATTTTTGAGTTAATTACCTCAAAATTTTTACTTTGACTTAACCACCTAGGCCCAAGGGTCCAAAATTCCTTGAAATTCTCAATATTCCCTTAGCCTGGGACCTCTAAAAATTTATTTTTTAAGGACCCACGAATTTTTCCTTTGAAGAATTTTAACTCACCTAGGACTTAAAATTAATTAATTTCTGGCTTAGGATTTTTAATTAATTTGGCCAGAAAATTTAATTAATTGACTAAGAGGGGATTTAATTATTTTTCCAACTCTCTTTACATAAGATAAATATATTTAGACACATAAAGGGGGAATATCCATTCGTATAGACCCTCAAAAAGCTACCCAATTCTGCGACTCAAAACATTATCTAGTAGACCAAGCAGCTTGTAATAAAATAACCTAGCCAATTAGCTAAGATTATTCCCAAACTACTTTTACAAAGACTCGATAGAAACACTAGAACTCACTTAGCATCTTGATGACAAAACCCACCCTAACTTTGGGGTGAGGCTGGAGGGGAAAACTCTGCCGATCACTTGTGTCGAGAAACACAAGCGAATCAATGAGACAAAAAACCTCCTAGGATAGAAATCGTCACCAAAATACTAGGCTTACCTAGGTTGTTACATACATGATGGTCTTACTTAGATCATTTACATCATAAACATGCAGAATGGGTTTACATCGTTTATAAAATTGTCGACTGATGATGGAATCTGAATGGCGCGAACAAGTCGAACATGATGAATCCCATTTGAAAAAATGGGGGTGTACTACTATAGGGTCGTTGACCAAGTGTGGTCAACACCTTCCTTGCCTCTTGCCAACAATGCCACATTGTCATCCTCCTCCCCCTGTTTGCCTACCCCTAGATGCTTCTTCCTGATCTCATTTTGAATGCAATAATCCCACAACCTTTCCCATCCGGGAAGGTTCACCCATGCGACAGTGCCATCTACAAAACTCTCCCAAGACTTGGGAAGTCCATGCAAAGCTATCCTCACCAACTCAGTGGGTACAATGGTCTCTCCTATGGCTGCCAGCTAATCTCTCACCGAAGTGGTCTTGGTGAGGTATGTTGTAGCACTGTCAGTCTTAGCCATTCACATGGCCTTCAGTTTCTCCTTTAAGACCATCTTACGGTTCTCATTTGAGCTCTGGTAAAGTCCGGTCAAGGCAGTCCACATTTCATCTGCATAAGTCTTTCCTCTCACATGAAGAATGACATGATCTTTGACTCCATCCAAAATCAGTCTTTTGGCCTTAGCATTCTTTTTAGTGAACTCTGCTAACTGTGCTGGATCAACAGGAACTGCTACTGGATGCTGGGTGGTATGTACCATAATGCCCTAGTCCTCTGCTTCCTCAAAGATACTTTGGATTCTTTCCCTGCATGCACTATAGTTACTCTGCCCATCTAACCTGTCTTCAACCCTCAATCCCAAAAACATGATTCACTATCCTATAAAACTGAAAATTCAAATCTGGGTAAAGGTTTTATGTTTTCTGTGTAAAAATCAGTGTTGTAATTTACACATTGTTGTCCCAAATACCAATTTCCAGCCAACTTTGCTCTGATACCATGTAAAATTTCAATCCCCACTTCGATTATCAGTTTTCCCTTATCACTACATGCATTTAATGTTAAATCCAAGCATGATAAAAACACTAAAATCTGGAAATGACATTTATTTCTAAAAATACAAAGTTGGAGATTTTTACTACTACTGGAAAATGCACAGAAAAATTATAACAACCACACACAGAAAATAACACAGTGATTTTTGGTCAATGTGACCCTGGAAAAACCCCCTACAACTCTTGGAGAAAACCAGTTTGAAAGCTCTTCTTTATTTTTGAAAATATTTTACAGAGAAAATGAAATACACAGGAAATATTTCAGCATTCACAAAATACAGACTTATCTCGATTTTCGTGCATAAACACCACCTCAAAAATCGTGCCAAGGCAAAACAAAAAACAACAATAAATGATGTACGAACAACCTTGGGAAATGTGCCTAGAAAACCAGCGTACAGCCTATACGGATTTTACGGAAATGTATAGCAGAATTTCCTCCTCGAAAATCGTGCCCATTTTCCTCAGTTTTCATGCCTTCAATCTGTTGATATTTCTCCTCGAAATCAATGTCGTACCCTCCTTGGAATGCGTGCCAAACTGTTGTACGGTACTGTTGTCTTGGGATGCATGCCAATATTCCTGCTGTATAGATTTCCTATGAATCCCTCCTTGGAATGCGTGCCAAAGATTTGCTGGTCTCCTTCACCTCCTCCCTGCTTAGAAATTTCTCCTTTGTTCTCTCTTGCTTTCTCTCAAATGCTCATCAAAGAATAATATGATATTTTCCTCTTCTTCTCTCCTTTTACCCTAACCTAAGTGACTTTTGAGTGATCCCTAAATCCAATGGCTGAGATAGCTTTAGATCAAGGGCTGAAAATAAATGCACATTATTTTCACTTTTTCTATTTAATCACTCACCCACTTAAGTAAAGACCTACTTAGCCTTTTATTTCCACAGTCACTTTTTCACTTTCTAATTCTTCATTGACTTTAATAGTCACTTTTAAATTACAACGTAACTTTATCACTTTTAAATTAGACTAACTTTACCACTTATAAAGTCACATTTAGGAGAAGTACAATAGAGTGGACACTTTTCCCTAGGCAAAAGATCAAAGCCATGGGGAACCACTTGTCCTCTGGTACCCAAAATTTAACAAAGTCACACGAATCAAGCTTTCTTTTAATCTTAGCCTTTGATTCAAGATCTGATCATGGTCGTTGGTTTCCCAATAAGAAAAGTATAAAGAAAACGCTTGGGGTCATTTGTAAAGACACATAGAGGCAGAACAGTGAAGCTAAGCTAAGATTCTACGGCAGGGTTTGCTAAGAATTCTCAGAAGTGTTTCAGCTGCAAAGAGGGGAGTTTAGACAAAGTGGATGATCTGATCCCAGTGTCTAGAATCAGCAAGAGACAAAGAGAAACTTCAGAAAGGCAGTGTAGAGAAGCAGGAGCATCGGCAGCAAGAGGGCAGCAGCGACGCAGTGCAAGGGCAGCTTCAACTACGCAGGTGCTGCGCAATCACTCCCACGGCCGCGTAAGGTAGTTGGAAACCCTCAGAGGTTACGCAAAGACCCTTAGGGGTAGTGTAGGGACTACGTCACCAGTCTGGGGTTACACAGCCCTTTCCAGGCCAGCACTGAGGGATGCAGAGGCTACAGGGGCTTCAGGGGCAGTGCTGGGGTTTCTAGGGCATAATTTTAGCTGAGTCCTGTCAATCCCGAGTGTGGATCAGTTTATATTTTGGCTTCAGAACAGCCGGTGAGTTGCAGATCTATATTTTCTCTGTCAGGTTTTCCAGATCTGGAAACCAGATTTGTTGTATTCAGAAATGCTCTTAATAATAAAACCCTCCAGTAGCCAACAGACCAGTTTTCCAGCATTGGGTTTTTCCGAGGACTATTTCTCCAGAAAATCACTATGCCACTTTGTCTATGTGTGCATGTATTTTTTCTAGATCTGAGTTGGTGAAAGTCCGTTATGTGTTTTGCTTCGATATTAATCTGAATTTTTCAGTTAATAATTTAATTAAGTAGGAGCATAACCAGATATAACAGTAGATTTTTGCATTAGTAACATTCAGAAATTTTCACATGGTATCAAAGGAATTGTAGATCTAAGAGGGTCACCTGAAGAAGATTGAAGGATCTTGTTGGAAAAAGCAGCAGGAAGTGCAGCAGCAGCAGAACGGCAGATCTGAAGGGACAACGCAGTTTTCAAAGAAGCAGAGTTACGTAGAGGGCATGGTGACGCAGTCTTACGCTGTCTCCCAGCAGGCCCACGCACTTACTACGTAGAGGCAACGCTGGGATTGTCTGAAGCCAGCCAGTGTGATGCAGATCTGAAGCTGTTAGATCCAGTAGTGCCTGAAGCAGAGCTGCAGAACTTCAGAAGGTGTTGATGGGGTTAAATTTCTGAAGTTTTCAAAATTTTACCCTAAGCACTAGTGATAAAGAGTGGGAGCAGATCATCTTCTCAGAGAGTTTCAAGCCAAAGAAACTTGCAGATCGATCTGAGGATCGCAAAGAGCTGAATCATTGTTTGATTTGGCAGATTTCCAAGAAGGGAAATCAATTGTCAGAGGGAGCAAAAGGTCCCTATTTCACCAAGGACCTTAGATCCAGATCTCTAGCACAGAGAAAAGGAGCTCCGACAGATTTCTGAGCAGATGGCTCCTCATGGACTCTGTGATCAGGACAGATTAGATGGCCTATCTAACTTTTCAGTTTGGAAGGCTAGAATCCTTATATTCCTAGAGGCATATCATCTAAGAGACCATGCAGAACAAGTTCTGGCCACACTGATCGATGCAGATCTCCTGAGGAAGCATAATGAAGCTGCGGGACATGCCAAGCGGCTGATAATGGATGGAATTAAGGACCATATTATCCCTCATATACTGAGAAGAAAATAGCTAATGAAATGTGGAAGGCCTTAACATCCCTATATGAGGGAAAATCAGTCCAAAGGAAGATATTGTTGGAGACTCAGATGCGGTCATTCATGATGACCAAGGGGGAAGACATGGAACATTTCCTCTTCAGATAATAGTCGATTAGAGACCAGTTGATTGCCACGAGTGCTAAGGTGGAAGAAGATGTGATGGTCAGGACTGCTCTCAATGCAATCACAGATGAGTGGGAAACCTTTGTCCAAAGTATCTAGAGCAGAGCAGACCTCCCAAACTGTGGGACAGCTTGTGGGCAATCATGCGTCAAGAAGAACTCTACAGAATCACCAAGAAGCAGTACAGCACGGGATCGAGCAAAGTGAAGAAGGAAGATGAAGAAGATGCAGCCTTGGAAACAAAGAGGCAACAGGGAAAGAAGAAGAAGGATCTATCTAAGATCAAGTGCTTCCAGTGTGGTGAATTAGGACATTTTGCTAGCAATTTTCCTCAGAAGAAAAAGGACAACGAAGCTTCTTCTTCCAAGGCTGTTGTGGCGGGTGATGGGTCAGAAGATGATGCAGCCATGAGCACTCATGAACCACGAAAGTGAGGTGACATGGATCTGTAGAGAAACTATAGAATGAACGACGAGATCCTTGAGCAGCTCATCTCTTGGATCACATCCGAGCTATGGGAGCCTTAAGACAGTAGCGGGAGAAGTGGAGTAGTGGGTGCATAGATCATGAATGAAGCAGAGGCAAATCTGAATGTTGAAAGGAGCAGCGCAGTGCAGATGCAGCATCAGAGTAGAGGCAGCAGCAACGTAGGGTTTCATGCGACTTTAGTAACGCAGAGCAGAGATGCAGCAGCGTGGAGGCTTTAGGAGGACAGCGCAATGCAACAACAGCATGAGTGTAATATTCCCTTTTTTGGTGTCACATACGAAAGGGTTAGGTTGGACTTCCATGAGTTAGGAGAAGACAAGTCACAAGTACAGGTTGGTGTCATCAGTGGGCTCAGGGGCTTTTTGGAGGAACTTTGAGGAGTTTCTATGAGGTTCAGTGGCATTCACTTGATGTATTCCATCATCCGAGCAGCTTGCCTTTCGTTTCAGTGCATTCCGACAACTTTCAGAAAATTGAGTTATTTTTGGGCTTAACTCAGCTAATTACGCTCAAGGTGGTATTCTGGGAGGAATACATGATAGAACACCTTAGTGTAATAGCTCATTGGAACCAGGACGAGGTTACCTACATGATGGGACAGTTGGACACAAGTTTCAGTGACCGAAGGAGACGTGGTAGCCGATTTACTCTTTTCTGCATTAAAAAAGAATATTTTAATAAGAGGGAAAAGTGCTCCATGAATAAAATAATAATAAAATAGGGCTCTAGAAGGATCCAAGAGATCTATAAAAGAAAGGGTGGAAATCATTGAGGGATATCTTTGGATCAGATCATTTTCTTGTGTGAGAGGTTTGAGAACTTGGTTCTCTACTCGATTGGTAGCCCCAAGACGGAAACCCTCGAGTGATTTGTGAGTGTTGGACGAAAACCCAACTCTCTTGAGGGGACTTCATTCAGAAGTTTCGTAGAGCTTCAGGGATTGGTGTGAGGATCATTCAAATCTTCAACTTGTGCTTCATTATCTTCAGTGGGTTCAGTGACAGCTATTACCGAAGGGAGAGTGCAGCGGTTCGGTTTTGGAGGCCATCGCAGTACAGCAGTTCATCTTAGTGGCAAATTTTCCATCTTACCCATTTTGGGTCAGATTTGCATGTAACCCAATTTACCATTTATAATAAAATGTTGAGATTCTTCCTATTCATTGTGTAATGGATTACAGTGCTCTATATGTTTTTATTTTTACATGGCAATCTTGTGTTAAAAAAATGTTGATTTTACGACATTAAGTTATTTTCTGCAATATTAGTTGAAATATCCCATTTGGGGATATTACAGTGGTATCAGAGCTGGTGTTCCTGCCAGCCTGAGGGTTTCGTGTAAAATTGGCAGACCAAAATCAATTGTTACAGAATGTTGGGCCAAATTTAAATTGATTTGGAAGAGGTTGAACCCTCCATCTCGAGACAAAATGAGTGACATTGTTGAAGTTGTAATAAATTGATGGAGTCGTGTGACCAGCATGAACGTTGGCGCTGTGTTAAGGAGTCCATCAACATACGCCGCGTACTGTTCTTTAACTTGGGGTACCTGTCAATGTGAGAGCCAAGTGCATTCTACAGGTCGTGAGCATCATTATTTTATTGGGCCGACTCTCTAAATCTTTTATTTTAAAGGGCATCAAATATTTCCATAAAGAGGTCGAGCACTTCAAATTTATGAGGAGTATTAGAGTGGTTGCATTATATGTAAACTTTAAACCAAAGTTGATTACTCTATGTTTATAAAAAAAAATGTCAAATAAATTTGAGGGTCCCAGCATATTATTTTAAGTGGGCCGAGAAGTGAGATTGTGAAGAACTATTACAAGAAAAAGTTAATAGAATTATTTGAGGCCCGAATATAATTTTTATCATTGTGATTGTCGTCAAGATGAGAAAGAGCCGACAACGAAATTTCTTTTGAAAAATCCACCGCCATTTCAAGATCTCTAAGGCCGCAATTTTGGGCATGAATATCTTCACAAGAGAGACTGTATTTTTGGTATAAGTCATGAGCCATTTCTGAGCAGGAACGAAAAGAGGAGAAGCCGAGTCTGAGACGAGAGTACTGGCAACTCCAGGGATTGGCCTCTTGTCGAATCGAGGGAAGATTTGTCCACGGCGCATGCACCATTATTGATGAACAAATCCTTTGCTAATTCAGATCATATTCTCTTCCAAGAGCAAGGAACCGAGTTAATTCCTTCAAGGTCGAATTAAATTGTTAGTTTATTTGTTGTTGTGGAGTTCGAGTGTTAATTTCGGGCAACTAGGTCCAAACTCCATGATGTGATGCTCAGATGACGATGCCAATATTTTTATTGGATTCCTCTTTCGGAGAGGTGCAAGATCGATCTAAAGATCATCTTGATCGGATGAGCAGAACATGTATTTTGAATTTATTCCACATGTGCAAGGTCGGCCTGTTTTATCCCACATGCATAAGAGATGTGTCACACACCCCCACAGATGCCTATATAGTGAAGAGACTTGGAGTTCATTTTACACACACAATTTGTGGTGGCATTTTCCTCTCTATTGGATGGTGATGGAGCAGCGTTCTTGCTTCTGCGCTTAGGGCTTCTTGGTGCAGCATCTTGGTGGAGTATTCTTGGTGAAACGTCTTGGGGTTGTGTGACATATGTGGGTGGTTGACCTTATGAAGACTTTGCTGGTTGAAGCATCCTGCTGATCGCCGTAACGCCACCATTCTTTATCTCTATTTTTGGCTTGTCTTCCATCGAAGAATATTGGTATGTTCTATCTGCATCTTACTTTACTTATACCCCAGAAGGTTAAAATAAATTTGCATCTAAGCATAGAACATCTATTGAAATTTAACATGGAATCAAAGCTAGGAGAAGACAACGCCCAGCTTATGAATCTAGGGCAGCGAGATGTGGGTTATCCTAAGGGCGAATAAGGGTGTCGTTAGCTTCGGAAATGTTGTGTGCTAGGCCGCAGGCCATACCACCACAGCAAGTGAAAGCGTATTGTTTTAATGACAGTGCGTGCATTTTTAAAGTGCAGGAGGTGACAGCGTAAGGGCAGCGTATGTGGCTGGTGTGCTGAGCTACGTGGGACCGCATGTCATGCCCTAACCAGGGTTGATACAAAACCCTTTTCATCACGTTTTTTTTTTGTAAGATAACTAGCCGCAGCAAAGGCTCTAACCGCAGCAAGAAAAAGGCTTCACTCCACCTGTACACAGGCCTGTCATGCCACTCATCTAGCTGATCCACCATCGATTATTTATTACCCACAACTCAGGGCGTCCTCGCCCTTGCAGAGCTCACCATAGAAATGGGCTACCTCAATTGCGGTGAGACTATCGACTGGCTAGTGGAAACGTATCGAACAAAATAGTCCGAGGACCTGCAAAATGCACGACCAGAGAGCTCGACTTCAGCCGAGGTGGGAAAATCGTTGATTGGATATTGCCCATGGTATCCAATGTTTTTTTTAAAAGCACCACTTGTAGCGTGTTGGTAGGGCATCCATTTTGTGAAATGGAGGTTGCTAGGGTTCAGAGATAGCGCAGAAATGGCTATTCCAGCAGGCAAAGCCCGCCAATGCTATAATTGAAAGACATACTGCATTTATCAGTAATGCACAAAACCCATCAGCAAACGTCCATGCCTCCTCAATTCCTACTGCACAGTTTTCGTAGAATCCATAAGGGGCTAGACAAATTAATTTTACACCAACTATACCTACACACACACACACGTTCAGAGCAGCACTGATCCCATGACAATGCATCGTTCTGTTTGAAGGGCCGTAAACTTCGTGTTCGAAAAATTTTTCCGTCTTGATCATTTCCTGAATTTATTAATTGGCGGCACCATGGAAGCGTGACCCATGTCTGCACATAAGGTAATTTTTATAGATATTCAGGGCTCTGTAGCGACTATCTCAGTTCTAGGGCCGCAGATTATTAGTGTTGTTAAAAATAAATAAATAAATTAGTTTGTTGAGCGTATTATCAAGAAGATAATGCGCGGTCGAAAAGATAATACACCCCAACTGAGAACATACAGCGCGCATTCCAAGTCAGGGTGGGTGAGGTTGCTGATGGCAGAGGATATAAATTACAGTGAGAGAATTCAAGAAGGGTCACAGTCAGATACGTCATAATGGGTGAGTCACTTGTTCGACATAAGAAACAAATTGTGGCCATTATAGAAATTTGACCAATTATTGCACCAACCATGCCGAAACGCTCGTGGGGGAAGAGAGGCATGTAGAGTGACTGGTGTTTTCAGTATGATCGAAATTGCTGAAAGGGACCAAGTTCGATACCAAGTAAGAGAGCAAATCACTTGGCATTAGACGCAGACTTTAAGGGGGCCAAATTATTGCTCACATTCCATATCTGGAGGTCGTGTTTATATGCCTGTAACAACTCATGGTGGAGAGGCTGAGTGTATTATATTAGTAGTAAGCTTAAGACAGAGATGACGTAACTATTGTTCTAAGCTCCATTCTAGTTGTTGAACGCTGAAAATTGCAAAGATTCATATTGGAATATATCTCCTAAGAATGGCTCAAGAGATCTAGAAAAGCGACAGAGAAGGGACCTCTTCAGGTGAGTAGCCAAATCCTCCTGCTAACTGATGCACTTACTGCCAAAAACATATTGGACTGACGGGCTTTAAGTGTCACTATGGGGTTATTTTTTTTCTACTCTCTGCACCGTTATTCTGAAACAACATTGTGAAGGACTATGATTTATTTAAGACTACTGGAGAAGGCTTAGTGATAAAAGGTTCAAACTTTTAGTAGAGGATAATATAATTGTGGAGTTGTCACATTATTGTATATTTGCTTCAGCAACTCCGTTATATCTTTGTGCAGGCTCAATCAGTCAAGATCAAGGATAGTCGTTACACTTTGCATACTTTAACCATGATAAACTTGAAAGTGTGAACAGTGAAGTTTTTGGAGCCTTGGACAGTCACATATTTGGAGTCTTTGGAACCGTGGTCAGAAAAGCCTGTAAATTTTTTGAACAAGTGAAATATGATAGTAATGTATATGATAATATTATGACAACACTGCAATCTGTGATATGACAGTATATGATACCTGTCAAGATGCATGACAGATATATGGTAGTGATTCTTGTATGGCCTTGACAGTGGGAGAATAAGATTCAGGCCCATGATTACAAAGCCCTTTCCAAGTTGGTGTCTAAGATGCCCACATTTAAAAATAATCATGAAGGCATTTGTCAGGGCTGCATCAAAGAAAAGCATTGGAGACTTTTTTTTATTCCTCAAGTGTCGCAAAGAGATCCGATACACACTGTCTTATCTGATATGCTTGAGGGAATGTTCTTATAGATGTCTTCTCTCACAAAAGGAACTCGCATTAAGAGGGAGACTACAACCGTATATGCTCCTGAGCTAATATCATTGCTGAAAAAAAAAAAAGACCCTCATGGCTTAGGGACATATGGCTTCAAGGGGGAAATTCCGAAAAAGCAAGAAGCCATATAAGTACCAGAGGTATCTAGCTGCCATGAGTACAATATGAGCCTCGATCATTTGAAGAAGCTGCAAAGCATCAAGTCTGGAAGGATGCAATACACAAAGAGTACGAGTCCATTATGAAGGATGATGTCTGTGATATGGTCCCCAGACCGCGGGACAAAGCTGCTGTACCTCGATATAAGACCAAGCATGGATCTGATGGAGTACTGAAAAGTACAAGGCAAGATGTGTTGCCTAAGACTTCTCTCTAGGAAGGCATTTATTATGATTGCACTTGTAATCTATTATTATCCTTGCTACTATGCAAGGTCGGAATCTTCATCAGATGGATGTGAAGATCGCCTTTCTGCATAGTTCGGTAAAGGAAGAGGTGTATGTAGAGCAACCTCTGGGGTTCTAAGTCCAGGATCGAGACACCCATGTTTGCAAGTTGGCTAGCCCCCAGGACCTGGCAGGAGAGGATAGATAGCTACTTGATGCTGATCTGAACCTTTCCTTCGAAGTTGATAGAGAAAAGACTCTCATTTTGATGTTGTATGTGGACGATCGCTTCCTGACAGGTGTTGACCCTCTCATTCATCAGTGTAAGAGGGAGCTCGCATCTGAGTTCGAGATGAAGGACCTAGGACTGATGCATTACTTCCTAGGCCTAGAGGTCTAGCCGAGACCTAGCAAGATTTTCCTTTCTCAAGGAAAATATATTGTGAGGCTGCTGGAAAGATTTGGAATGGTGGACTATAAGTCTGTGTCGACACCGATGGAGCTCAACTTTAAGAAGTTGAGTGGAAACGTGGTTGGGCCCGTGCTAGCTAATCCTACTGAGAATCGTCAACTCGTAGGGGCCCTGATGTTCTTGGGGAACATCCATCCGGACGTATGTTGTGCAGTGAACACTTTGAGTCAACACATGGTTGATCCTCATAACATTCATTGGGTTGGTGCCAAGAAACTCTTGAGATATCTCTAGGGCACGATAGAACATGGGCTAAGATACACTGCCGAGAGTTTGAGACTCCGTGGATATACTAATGCCGATTGGGCTGGCAGTATGGTGGATTGCAAGAGCACATCTGGATGCTGCTTCACACTTGGGTCTGCTTCGAGCAAGAAGCAGAAGTCGATAGCTTTGAACACCACTGAGGCAGAATACATTGCAACATGTATGGCCTGTTGTGAAGCCACTTGGGTGCGAAATCTCTTCAGTGAGCTATTCAAGCATGTGCTAGATGCCACCATTATCCTTTGTGATAACCACAGGGGGATTCATTTGTCAGAGAATCCCGTGTTCCATGATCAATCTAAGCATGTTGATGTCTGGTACCATTTTATGTGGGATATGGTACAGTGAGGCGCCATAAGGCTCGATCATATAGGAACTGATGAACAGGTCGCGGATATTCTCACAAAGCCCTTGGGGAAGGTCATGTTCCTAACCTTCCGTGACAATCTTGGAATCGTGGAATGACCCTATTTGGAGGGTCTTGTTGGACGATGAGCTCTCGGAGCTCCAGGGGGGCTTTGGGGATATCTTCTTGGTGCTATAAGCAACCACAGGGCTAGGCTTGCCGAACCTAGTTGGTGTGCTTCCACCCCACCGTGATGATATTGAGTTGGTTACCTCTCTCTGATCTATGCCCCGTATGCATCCTACCCATGGAGTTTCGAACTCATGGGAAGTACCTCTCATTTGGCCAATGAGGTGGGAAATGTGAATAGAGACCATAGCAAGACCGATGGACGCATCGGAGATTGTCGTATTCTCTATGTCTAGGATGGCGCGTGTCCAACCACTTGATCTGGGATCAAGTCTAGCGAGGTTTCGGACCTCCAATTGACTTTGGGTCAGTGAAACTAACTTCGGGTTAGTATATGACTCTCTCGAGTCCAAGTGAGGTTTCGGACCTCCAACTGATTTCGGATCAGTTAAACCAACTTTGGGTTGGTGTGTGACTCCTTTGAGTCCTATAGAGGTTTTGGACCTCTGAGCTGACTTCGAGTTAGCCGTGAGTGATGTCTTTGTGACTCAACTTTTGTTCTGAAATAAAGAAGCCATCAAAGCAAGCTACGGCGGGATGACACACGATGTTTGGATGGCACTAGTGGATGGAGTTCTCCCTAGTTGAGAGGGAGTGTTAATTTTGGGCAACTAGGTCCAAACTCCATGATGTGATGCTTAGATGACGATGCCAATATTTTTATTGGATTCCTCTTTCGGAGAGGTGCAAGATCGATCTAAATATCATCTTGATCGAATGAGCAGAACATGTGTTTTGAATTTATTCCACATGTGCAAGGTCGACCTGTTTCATCCCACACGCATAAGAGATGTGTCAAACACCCCCACAGATGCCTATATAATGAAGAGACTTGGAGTTCATTTTACACACACAATTTGTGGAGGCATTTTCCTCTCTCTTGGATGGTGATGGAGCAGCGTTCTTGGTTTTGCACTTAGGGCTTCTTGGTGCAGCATCTTAGTGGAGTATTCTTGATGAAACGTCTTGGGGTTGTGTGACATATATGAGTGGATGACCTTATGAAGACTTTGTTGGTTGAAGCATCCTACTGATCGCCGTAACGCCACCATTCTTTATCTTTGTTTTTGGCTTGTCTTCCATCGATCTATTGGTATGTTCTATGTGCATCTTACTTTACTTATACCCCAGAAGGTTAAAGTATATTTGCATCTAAGCATAGAACATCTATTGAAATTTAACATCGAGCTGTGTAGAAAGGGACCTGCACATTATTGAGATGCTTGGAACTGATTGCAGACCAAAAGGAATACGTTTTCCCCCTGTCCGTGAGCAACATCATCACTTCCAGACAACACTAATTCTGGCCAATGTATTGGATTGTGGACTGAGAGCATGAATTTGTTTCCTCTTGCTGTGCGTAAAAGTCAAAGATCATATTTAGAGGTTGAATTCCTGAAAAAAAACCAGAGCACGAATTTGGCATTGATTGCTACACCTGGGCAGAGGTCTAAAACACACTGCTACAACAGTTGTTGCTCAGGATACCCAACAATGGTCGCTTCAGCACTTAGTCTTGCTCTTTTGGTGGCTCAATCACTTCATTAAACAACTTGTCTACAAGGACAAGAGCTTCTATGGAAGATAAAAGAAGAGTTGGGTTTGACTTTAAGTGTTGAGTATTCTTGCTAGTGTTTCCCACTGTGCTAGTTGAACACCAATACGCCATCACTGTTCGGAGAAGACAGTCAAAACCAGAGGCAAAAGCTTTTACTGAGCAATAATCAAATGCCTTCAGCTCTGCATGGGTTGAGTTGAATCTATGGGCGCTTGTATATGGATCTACATTGCTGGTTTGATCTTCACTTATGGCTAATATTTTGGAGCTGCTCTTTGAACAAGGTTCCAGGTTCCTCTATTCTCACTAGTCATTATTTGTTTTTATAAAGAGAGAAACCTGCTCATGTTTGTCCCTATTATATTGGCATTATACAAGCATTACATGCATTTCTATGCATTATCAGTTTGATTTGTCTAAATGTTTTGTTTGATGTATATGGGTTATTGTGCACATCCATTTGAGAACAAATCATCTACAACACTTTGTGAGAAACCTTGTCAAAACACCACCCTAAACCAAAATCTATAAACTCAGAAAAACAATGACCACATCATTGGTTGAGCCATGGAGCGATTCCTAAATAGCTTGAGAAGAATAACAACAGAAGTTGGTTCCTTGAACCACAATGCATCAGAAGACCAGAAAACAAAATTGAACAGCAGACCCTTTTCAAGAGAAATTTATGCCATCCTTCAAAAGGAACAGCCACAAGATTTGTAGGGAGAATTAGGGATTGGTCACAAAATTCTTGGGCTTGGAACAGATTTGAAACATATGAAGATGACATGGAGAGTTATGTCCAAACCCTACGCTGCCCCTTAGGGTCTCTGCGTAACCCCTAAGGGTTTCCTGCAGCAAATCATGCTGTCCTTGAGGGACTGCGCAGCACTTGAATAGCACGGTTGCTGCCCTTCCTGCTGCTGCTCTCCTGCTTCTCTGCGCTACCTCTCTAAATTGATCTCTGCCTCTTGCTGATTCTAGACCCTGGGATCATATCATCCCCTTGGCCTAAATTCCCTTCTCTGCGGCTGAAACACTTCTGAGAATTCCTAGCAAACCCGCCCTAGAATCTCAGCTTAGCTTCAGTGTTATGCCTCTGTGTGTGTTTACAAATGACCCCAAGCCTTTCCTTTATACTTTTCTCGTTGGAAAACCAACAACCATGATCAGATCTTGAATCAATCGCTAAAATTAAAAGAAAGCTTGATCTGTGTGACTTAAGATAATTTCATTACATGTTTAATTAAATTCACTTTAATTATTTAAGTTCCCTAAGTTTTAACCTAGGAAATACATTAAAATAATTAATTAATTTAATATCTCCTAAATCAGATGAAATTTTCCAAATCAATTTCTAGGTCTTGTAGATCAAGTGTACTCTAGTCCCTCCACAAAATTTGGGAGCTAAAGCATAATTGATGCTACCCCAAATACACAAAATCTCAACAAGATAGGCCATCCAATCTGTTCTAATCACGCATTCCATGAGGAGCCATCTGCTCAAAAATCTGTCGAAGCTCCTTTTCTCTGTGCTAGAGATCTGGATCTAAGGTCCTTGGCGAAACAGGCACCTTCTGCTCCCTCTAACAACTGATTTCCCTTCTTGGAAATCTGCGAAATCAAACAATGATTCAACTCTCTTCGATCCTCAGATCGATCTACAAGTTTCTTTGGCTAGAAACTTTGAGAAGTTGATCTCCTCAGCGCAGAGACCCTAAGGGGCAACGCTGAGGGTCAGAGGGGCTTCTGAGGCTGACGCAGAGGCTTCAGGGGCAGCGCTGGGGTTTCTAGTCCCTAATTTTGGCTGAGTTTTGTAAATCCCGTTTGAGGGTGTCAATCAGTGATTATTTTGGCCCTAGATCAGCCAGTGAGTTGTAGATCTATTATTTCTATGTCGGGTTTTCCAGATCTAAAACCTAGGCTTGTTGTATTCAGAAAATTCTTAATAATAAAACTCTCCAGTAGCCAGAAGACCGGTTTCCCGTATTGGGTTTTTCCGGGGAGTATTTGTCCAAAAATAACTGTGTCACTTTGTCTATGTGTGCATGAACTTGTTCTAGATCTGGATTGGTGGAGATCTGCTATCTGTTTTGCTTCGATTTTAACTTGTATTTTATTCAGTTAATAACTTGTCTAAGTAGAAGGAGCATAACTAGATTAACAGTAATAATTTCTGCATAAAGTATAAAGATTCAGAAATTTCCACATGGTATCAGAGCAATTGCAGATCTAGGAGGGTCACCAACAAGAGACTGAAGGTTCTAGTTGCAGGAAGTAGCTGGAAAAGCAACAGAAACGCAGATCTGAAGGGACAACGCAATTTTCAGAGGCAGATTCACGCAGAGGGAAAGGTGACGCAGTCTAATGCTGTCTCCTAGCAAGCCCATGCAATTACTGCGCAAAGGCAGCTCAGAAACAGAGCTGGATTAGTTTGAAGCCTGCCAGTGTGATGCAGATCTGAATCTGTCAGATCCAGAAAAGACAGAAGAAAAGCTGCAGAAATTCAGAAGGTGCTGGTGGGGTTAAATTTCTGAAGTTTTCAGATTTTTAGCCTAAACACAAATGACCAAGAGCGGGAGGAGATCAACTTCTCAGAGAGTTTCTAGCCAAAGAAACTTGTTGTTTGATCAGGGGAACAAAGAGAGTTGAATCATTGTTGATTTGGCAGATTTCCAAGGAGGGAAATCAGTTGTCAGAGGGAGCAGAAGGCACCTGTTTGACCAAGGGCCTTAGAACCATTTCTCTAGCAAAGAGAAAAGGAAGTTCCGACACAATTCTCAGCAGATGGCTCCTCGTGGACTGCGTGATCAGGCCAAGCTGGATGGCCTCTCAAACTTTTCAGTTTGGAAGGCAAGGATCCCGATAGTCCTTGAGGCATACAATCTAAGAGACCATGCAGAGCAAACTCTAGCCACACCGACAGATCCGGATCTCCTTCGGAGGCATAAGGAAGTTGTTGGACATGCCAAGCCGTTGATCATGGATGGGATTAAGGACCATATTTTACCACACTTAGCTAAGAAGAAGACAGCTAATGAGACGTGGAAGGCCTTAATCTCCCTATATGAGGGAAAATCTGTCCAAAGGAAGATGTTGTTGGAGACACAGATGAGGTCATTCATGATGACCAAGGGAGAAGACATGGAGCATTTCCTCTTCAGACTGGAGTCAATCAGAGATCAATTGATTGCAACTGGTGCTAAGGTGGAAGACGATGTGATGGTCCGGACTGCCCTCAATGCATTCACAGATAAGTGGGAAACCTTTGTCCAAAGTATCTTGGGCAGAGCGAACCTCCTAGATTGCGACAGCTTGTAGTCAATTCTGCGTCAAGAAGAACTCCGCAGATTCACCAAGAAGCAGTATAGCTCTGGATCAAACAAAGTAAAGAAGGAAGATGCAGCCTTGGCATCAAAAAGGCAGCCAAAGAAGAAGAAGGATCTCTCAAAGATCAAGTGCTTCCAGTGTGGTGAAATGGGACATTTTGCCAGCAACTGTCCTCAAAAGAAAAAGGACAAGGAAGCTTCTTCTTCCAAGACTGTTGTGGCAGATGATGGGTCAGAAGATGATGCAACCATGAGTGCTCATGAACCACGGAGGTGGGGTGACATGGATATGTAGAGGAGCTACATAGAAGTGAGGCAAGATCCTTGAGCAACTCATCTCTTGGATCACATGCGAGCTACGGCAGCCTTAAGACAGTAGCAGGACAAGTGGAGAAGTGGGTGCATAGATCACAGATGAAGCAGAGGCAGATCTGAAAACTGGAAGGAGCAGTGCAAAGGCTGGTGTGAGTTCAACAGCACAGAGCAGAGCTGCTACAACGCAAAAAGCTTCAAAGCGACAACTCAGTGCAACAGCAGCGTGAGATATTTCAGCACAAGGGGCTTGTGTGACTTCAGTAGTGCAGGGAGCGTCTACTTACGCAGTGCAGATTTGTAGTTGTGCATCATCGTTCAGATGCCAACACACATTTGTAGCCTATGGAGCTTCAGTGATGACGATGCAGCCCATCTGACTTGTCTGTCGAAAATTGGGCAGGAGATTCAGTTGTTTCTCTAAACAACTGAAGTTGCAGTGCAACAGATCAGCAGTGGCAGTGCTATGAGCAGCACAAATGCAGCATATTGAGAGGGAGCTGCAGTACAGAGGTTGCAGTGGCAATGGCAAAGTCATGGGCAGCAGTACAGAATGGCAGCAGCAGTGCAGAGTTGAGTGGCAGCAGGCCAAGCATCAGCAGCACAGAACCAGTACCCAAAGTCCTGTAATGCATAATGTGATGTATTGCTAGAGCACATCCTTGATGCTAAGAGGGAGTGTTGAGATTTTGTGTATTTGGGGTAGCATCAGTTATGCTCTAGCTCCCAAATTTTGTGGAGGGACTAGAGTACACTTGATCTACAAGACCCATAAATTGATTTGGAAAATTTCATCTAGTTTAGAAAATATTAAATTAATTAATTATTTTAATGTATTTCCTAAGTTAAAACATAGGGAACTTAAATAATTAAAGTGAATTTAATTACACATGTGATGAAATTGTCTTAAGTCACACAGATCAAGCTTTCTTTTAATCTTAGACATTGATTCAAGATCCGATCATGGCCGTTGGTTTTCCAACAAGAAAAGTATAAAAGAAAGGCTTGGGGTCATTTGTAAAGACACACAGAGGTAGAGCACTGAAGCTAAGCTGAGATTCTAAGGCGGGTTTGCTAAGAATTCTCAGAAGTGTTTCAGCTGCAGAGAGGGGAATTTAGACCAAGGGGATGATTTGATCCCAGGGTCTAGAATCAGCAAGAGGCAGAGATCAGTTCAGAGAGGAAACTCAGAGAAGCAGGAAGGGCAGCAACCGTGCTACTCAGGTGCTGCGCAGTCCCTCAAGGACAGCGTGATTTGTTGCAGGAAACCCTCAGGGGTTACGTAGAGACCCTAAGGGGCAGCGTAGGGACTGCGTCACCAGTCTGCGGTAACGCAGCCCTTTCCGGAGCAGTGTTGAGGGTCAGAGGGGCTTTAGAGGCTAATGCAAAGGCTTAAGGGGCAGCGTTGGGGTTTCTAGGCCCTAATTTTGGCTAAGTTCTGTAAATCCCATTTGAGGGTGTGGATTAGTCATTATTTTGGCCCTAGATCAGCCAGTGAGTTATAGAACTATTATTTCTCTATCGGTTTTTTCAGATCTGGAACCCAGGCTTGTTGTATTCAGAAAATTCTTAATAATAAAACCCCCCAGCAGCCAGAAGATCGGTTTTCCGGCAATGGGTTTTTCCGAGGACTATTTGTCTAGAAATAACTGTGTCACTTTGTCTATGTGTGCATGAACTTGTTCTAGATCTGGATTGGTGGAGATCTGTTATGTGTTTTTCTTCGATTTTAACTTGAAGTTTATTCAGTTAATAACTTGTCAATGTAGGAGGAGCATAACCAGATTAATAGTAATAATTTCTGCATAGAGTATAAAGATTCAAAAATTTCCACATATCTAACATTTCAGTTTGGAAGGCTAGAATCCTGATAGTCCTAGACGCATATCATCTAAGAGACCATGCAGAACAAGTTCTGGCCACACCGACCGATGCAGATCTCCTGAGGAAGCATGATGAAGCTGCGGGACATGCTAAGCGGTTGATAATGGATGGAATTAAGGACCATATTGTCCCACATATAGCTGAGAAGAAAACAACTAATGAAATCTGGAAGGCCTTAACATCCCTATATGAGGGAAAATTCGTCCAAAGAAAGATATTGTTAGAGACTCAGATGCGGTCATTCATGATGACCAAGGGGGAAGACATGGAACATTTCCTCTTCAGATAATAGTCGATCAGAGACCAGTTGACTGCCACGGGTGCTAAGGTGGAAGATGATGTGATGGTCAGGAATGCTCTCAATGCAGTCACAAATGAGTGGGAAACCTTTGTCCAAAGTATCTAGAGCAGAGGGGACCTCCCAAACTGGGATAGCTTGTGGGCAATCATGCATCAAGAAGAACTCTGCAGAATCACCAAGAAGCAGTACAGCACGGGATCGAGCAAAGTGAAGAAGGAAGATGAAGAAGATGCAGCCTTGGAAACAAAGAGGCAGCAAGGAAAGAAGAAGAAGGATCTATCTAAGGATTTTGTGTATTGGGGGTAGCATCGGATGTGCTCTAGCTCCCAAAATTTGTGGAGGGACTAGAGTACACATGATCTACAAGACCCAGAAAGGGATTTGGGAAATTTCATCTAGTTTGGGAGAGTTAGTTGGTGCGAGAGATTGTGGGGGCACATTGGCAGAGCTAGGACGTTGACGACCTGAGCAGCGCAGAGGCAGCGCTTACTCAGTGCAGAGCAGCAGCAGCGCAGATCCTTAGAGGTTCAACACAGTTTAGCAATAGAGGGTGCTTCAGTATCAAGGTGCATCCAAACTGACTTGTCTGTCAGGATTTTGGGTGATGTCCTTCAGTTGCTTAACTCGCAGCAACTAAGTTGCACTGCAGCAGTTAGCAGTGGCAGTGCTATAGGCAGCATAATGTTGCATTTGAGAGGGAGTTGCAGTACAGATGAGGCAGTGACTGTGGCAGAGTCATGGGCAGTAGTACAGAAGGCAGCAGTGCAGTGGATGAGGGGCAGCAGTCGAGCATCAGCAGCGCGGGGACCGATGTCGTGGATCAGCGTGATGCTTCAGGTTGAAGTGTTGCTAGAGCATATTCCTCGCTAAGAGGGAGTGTTGATTTTTGGGTAGCATCAGATGTGCTCTAGCTCCAAAATTTTGTGGAGGGGCTAAAACACATGAGATCTCCAAGACCTAAAAATCGTTTGAAGAAATTCCACCCAAAGCTTAAGTTATTCAAATAATTAATTATTTTAATGCAGACCCTAAGCATGATGCAGCATTTGAGAGGGTGATGCAGTACATATGAGGCAGTGACTGTGGCAGAGTCATGGGTAGAAGTACAAAAGGCAGCAGCGCAATGGATGAGGGGCAGCAGCCGAGCATCAGCAGCGCAGTGGATGAGGGGCAGCAGCCGAGTATCAGCAGCACAGTGGATGAGGGGCAGTAGTCGAGCATCAGCAGAGAGGGGACCGATGTCATGGATCAGGGTGATGCTTCAGGTTGAAGTGTTGCTAGAGCATATTCCTCGCTAAGAGGGAGTGTTGATTTTTAGGTAGCATCAAATGTGCTCTAACTCCGAAACTTTGTGGAGGGGCTAGAACACATGAGATCTCCAAGACCCAGAAAACGTTTAGAGAAATCCCACCCGGAGCTTAAGTTATTCAAATAATTAATTATTTTAATGCAGACCCTAAGTCTAACTTAGAGAATTTAAATAATTAAAGTGAATTAATTTAAACACCTGGATGATAATGTTCTAAGTGACGAGGATTAAGTCTTTTCTAATCTTAGCCGTCGATTAGAGATTAGATCACGGTCGTTGATTCGTCAACTGGAAAAGTCTTAAAGGAAGGCTTGGGGTCAGTTGGAGAACATACGCATAGTGGCAAAACTTGAGCTAAGTCAAAATTCTGCAGCGTGGTTTGCTGAGAATTTTCGAGTGAAGCTTGCATTGCAGCGAGGGGCAGTTCGACAGTGGGATTTCTGATCCAAGGCCAAGAAAACAATAGCAAAGAGGCAGATCTGTACCGGATAGACAGTACAAGCCAAGGAGGGGTGACACAGAGCTAGCCAGGCTCACACAAAGCTGACGCAGAGGCAGCGTAGGCCCACTAGGGGTGACGCAGAGCTAGCCAAGCTTACGCGGAGCTGACGCAAAGGCAACGTAGGCCCACTAGGGGTGACACAGATACAGAATGGCTCACTCAGAGGGACGCTGAGCAGGAAGAGGATGACGCAGTCACTGAGAGGGCTGCGTTGGAGTCTCAGTGGTCCAGATCGGGCTCGTATTCAGCAAATTTGAAAGGTTGACGCAGACACACTGAAGGGTGACGCAGTGACTGCGTAGGCACGTGTGGGGTTCTTCATTCTGAGTTGAATCGGCCACAACATCTATCTCCAAAAATAGAGGTACATTTGTCGGGATTTTCTCTGTTGGGTAAACCACTACTGGTACCCTACTTTGTATTCAGAAATATGCATAATAATAAAACCCTCAAGAGTTGTTGCACCGATTAACCCGCATTGGGCTTTTCCAGGGACATTTGTCTGAAAATTCTTGTGTGTCCTTAGTCTAAATGTGCTTATTCTTCAGTTTCTGATTTGTATAGTTGTGTAGGCTGCAGTGTATTTACTTTGATTTTTTTACTAAATAATTCAGAAAAATAACTTGTTAAGTAGATCAAACAAGTAGGAGAAGTAAATCAGATTTACTGCAGTAGGGTTTTTGTTTGTTAGATTCAGAAACTTTCACATGGTATCGGATCTATTGCAGATCAAGGAGAGCTAAAGCCATCAGCGAAGACGCAAAGTTTTTGCTACAGTAAGGCGGTTGTGACAACACAGATCCAGGAAGAGGCAGAGAGAGTATAATGTTCCAATTCATCAATCAAGAGTTAAAGTCAATCCTTTGACTATGCAATAAAATCAACCAAACAATATCCAAGAGATGAGCCCAATAGACAAATCTGATCAAAGTCAAAGTTTCCAAAACTAATTCAAGTTTGTGGTCAACAGTCAACAATATTTTAGGTCACAGCCACAGGGACGTATTGACAGAAAGTATAGTTGCAGCCCTCCAGCCACAGGGAGCACCCTATCAACCTAGCGGTTGTAGCCAAATTTTCTTCGATCCAACCCTGCAGCACCAGCTTAATTTCTTTTGTTCGCACATGTGAGCTCGGACCCTGCAATTTCAGACCTGTACGAACCAATCCAAAGAAGAGAAAGATCAAACCTCCAAGAGAAGAAGAATTAATGTGTGAGAGATGTGTCCAAATGAGGTTGACTTGTCTTGTATTTATATGCTTCCAAGAGGTGCCCAATTTTTCTTTAAATTTGACTTGTTTTTTTGCGCACATGTGGGTTTTCACCTTAAAAATACATTTTTCCTTAACCAAATTAAATTCTTCCAAGGGCTAGGAGGTGTCTTTCTTGATGAGGAAGGTTGTCCAAGGGAGGGAATTTGTCCCTAAGCCGTCAAATTAACACTCCCTCTCAATTAGGGAGAAATTACTAACTGCAACATATGTCCTATCTCAAATATCTTGTCATTGTCAAGTCAAATGTCACCACTGCCCATCTCTATTCATCTTTGTCGAACACTCTCAAATCTAAAAGAATAAGAATTCGACACAAAAAGGGAGCTTAAGCTACCACCCTTTATCAATAGGCGAGATCTACTTACCGCAAGGGCAAGGATCACACTCTGTCCTATTGACCTAGGACAATAGGCAAAATCAACTCAAAGATCACACTTTATCCTATCGTCTAGTGACAATAGGCGAGATCGATTTGAGGATCACACTTTTTTCTATTGTTTGTTGATCCTTCATCGAGACCCTTAAGAGTCAAGTGGTAGAACACCTACATCCAAGACTTGAGTAAGATTGACTTACCACATGGGTAAGGATACACACCCTATCTCAAGTCACCTCAACATATTGGCCAGATGGGGAGGTCCAATCCCAACAAGCCCAGCTTGTGGGTAGGATTCCAACTACGGTATACCCTATCAAAGCGATAATAGGTGAGATCGTCTTATCATAGGGTAAGGATTCACACTGTATCCTATTGTCCAGAGGTTTGTCAACCCCAAGAGCCCTTATTGCTACATTCCCACCCTAGGAGCTCAATAGGGGGGAAGACCACGCTCAGTGTTCACATTCAATCAAGATCTTTACCCAGGAGGGGTCACATCCATCAGTCCAAGTTGCTCTCTAGAGACCAAGAACTTTCCTTTCGGCAAAGCCTAGGTGGGTATATTCGCTATCTGCTCATTAGGTTAAATATGATGGAGCCTCACTACTCTCTGCACCATGTCTCATATATAATGATACCTGATCTCAATATGCTTGGACTTATCATGAAATACAAGACTCTCTACCAATCGGATACCACTCTTGTTGTCGCAGTATATCACGATCGTATCAAGGACCTACTCAAACAACTCTCCAAAGAGATTTCTCAACCAAACTGCCTCACAGCTAACCATGCTAGCAGCAATATATTCTACCTCTATCGTGCTCAAAGCTATGAACTTTTGTTTCCTGCTCATCCAAGATATCATGGAAGAACCCAAACTAAAGGAGCACCCTAATGTGCTTTTCCTATCAATAGCATCTCGAGCCCAGTTAGCACCAGTGTACCCATGAAGTCGTATATCTCCTATAGTGTATCTCAGATCTAGGTTAATCGTCCAGTGCAAATATCTCAATACATGCTTGGCAGCAATCCAGTGTGCATGAAGGGACTCGGTCATAAATTGACTCAAAGTGTTCACTGCAAAGCATATGTCTGGACAAATGTTCACGAGAAACATCAATGCCCCAATCAACTGTTGGTACTCAGAAGGGTTGGCCAAATCAGGTCTAGCAACATCTCCACACAACTTCTTGAAGTTTATCTCCAGCGATGTGGCCAGGGACTTACATTCTACCATCCTAAATATTTCCAAGAGCTTCACGACATATTTTCCTTGAGAAAGGAAAATCTCTTCGACTCTTTGTCGCACCTCTAGTCCTAGAAAGTAATGCATCATACCAAGATCCTTCATTTCAAACTCAGAGGCCAACTCCCTCTTACATTCGAAGATTAGGGGCTCACTACCTGTCAAGAATAAATCATCAACATATAAAACCAAAATCAAAGGCATACCTTGGACCACTTTAAAGTAGAGGTTTGGGTCAGCACTGCTTCTCGTAAATCCAAGCTTCACTAGGTAACTGTCAATCTGGGCATACCAGGCTTTGGGGGCTTGATTCAAACCATATAATGCTTTCTTCAACCTGCAAATGTGAGTCTTCTTGTCCTTCAATTCAAATCCTTGAGGTTGCTCAACATATACTTCTTCCTTTAGTATGTCATGAAGAAATGTTGTCTTTACATCCATCTGGTGAAGGTTCCATCCTTGACTAGTAGCAAGGGCAACAATCGATCTAATGGTAGTGTAATAGGCAACGGGAGAAAATATATCATCATAGTCTTCTCCCTCTTTCTAGGAGAAACCTTGGGCCACGAACCTTGCTTTGTACTTCTCAATGCTTCCATCATTTCCATGCTTGATCTTGTATAGCCATTTTGAAGTTACAACAGACTTTCCTTTAGGTCTTGGAACGACATCCCATACATCATTCTTCATAATTTATTCACTCTTTGGCCATGGCATCCTTCCAAACCTATTCTTTCACAACTTCTTCAAAGGTGGGAGGCTCGGCCTAGATGATATTATTCATAACTACAACGTATCCCTAGTATCGACATGGCTTCTTGCTTTCTTTAAAGGTCCTTTTTGGCATAAACATATCCAAGGTTGCGGGGGAGCAGCTTCCCCCCCCTCGAACCTGCTCCTAAAGCGCACTCCCTCGAACTCGCTCCCGGAGCGAATGCTTAGAGGGTTATACTAATGACAAAGATCCCTATACAGATCCAGAGGTAATGACAAAGATACCTCTAGATATTAATGCTTAGAGGGTGATATTAATGACAAAGATCTTGATTTTCCAACAAGACTCAAAAATTAGACATTTCTCATGGCAACAAGAGGCCCAAGCATTAGCTATAGATAATAGATTTACTTGTCTTTTCTAGTTTCTAGTAGTTTTTATAACTGTTGACTCTTTCATATTTATTATGATATTTTTTGTAAACAATATATGACAATTTAAGTTTGAAGTTTGAAGTTGGTAATTATAACTCATTGGTAATGAATTACGAATATGATGCTTCGTGAAAGTTGAAAGTTGTTTCATTTTATAACATTTCATTTCATGTTAGATATTCTTTGTTGTAATGGTTACACACAGCTTACAAGTACAACTTTGGTGATCAATGATGATAAATGTTATCTATTGAACTTTGAAAGCTTGAAACTTTAAGATTGATGAATCATGAGACTCAATATGTTGTATGTTACTAACTTGTGGACGTGGTTGATGAAGATTATAACTTCTAGATGATTGATGTTATATGGTTCAATCTATGTTTTTATGTTTTTTAATATCTAATTCATCATTCTACATGCTTTTGTTGACATATATGCATCAAAATATAAAAATATATATATTATATAAAAATTCTCTCCCCGATTCGCTCCCAAACCAAGAGCTTCTAAAAATGTCACTCCTACTCCCAAGTAACCTTGAACATATCTCTCAGCATCCTATAATGTGTCACAAAGCCACAATGGTCTCTTCCTGGAAGGGGGTTCACTTGGAAGAGAATCCAAGGGGTCCATAGGCTCCACGAGGTTATCAACAATATCCTTCTCAGATTTTGGCAAAGAAGTACTTTCTAGTAGGTCCATGTCATCATCTCTCTTCTCAATAGAAGGAGACGAAGGAAGATCCTTTGCTTTTCCAAGGGCAACATCTTCATCAAAAGTTACATCCCTGTTAAACTTGATCTTCCTTTGGCCAGATATATATATTCTAAATGCTTTAGAATTTTCACAATATATAACAAACGAACCTTTCTTTCTCGTGGCTTCCAATTTGTTCCTCTTGTCCTTCGGCACATGGAAATATATGGGGCAACCAGATATACTTAGATGTCCATTGTCGGGCTTCACACCTGTGAATACTTCTTCGAGAGTCTTGTTATCCAAAGCTTGATGAGGAACCCTATTTTGAACATAGACTGTTGTACTTGTAGCTTCTCCCCAGAGGAACTTCGGCAACTTTTGATCATGCAGCATAGCTCGGAAAGCTTCCATGATGGACATGTTCTTTCTTTCAGCCACACCATTATGCTCAAGGTTGTAAGGTACAGTGGTTTCCTTCTTGATTCAAATCTGCGTGCAAAAGTCAACGAACTCATTTGACGTATACTCTCCACCATTGTCAAACCTTAAGACCTTGATCTTCTTGCCTGTTTGATTTTCTATCAGTGCCTTGAAGTCCTTGAACGTATCGAAAGCCTCATCCTTATGCTTCAAGTAGTATATCCATGTCTTCCTGGAGAATTCATCAATAAAAATTATGTCGTAGAGATGTCCACCGACAGAGTGCACTAGCATGGGTCCGCATAGGTGAGAATGAACGAGTTGAAGAATATCACTAATCTTGTTATTTCTAGAGGGGAATGGTCCCCTTGTCTTCTTCCCACTGGCACATCCCGGACATACTCCATCATGACTAGCTTGAACATCAGGCATCCCCAAAACCAACTTCTTCAATTTCAGTAGGGCTTCATAATGTAGATGTGCCAATCTTCGGAGCCATAGCTCACTTTGATGATTGATGTCAAGGACCATTGTCAGCAGAGGTCTATTGATTTGGGTAGCATCAGATGTGCTCTAAGTCTCAAAATTTGCAGGGAGTCTTACGCACGTGTATTCCAAAGAACCCATAAATTGTTTGTGAAAATTCCACTCAAATCATGTTTTATGAAAATAAATAATTATTTTTAAACGGACGCTAAGTCTAAACTTAGGAAAATAAAATAATTAAAGGGTATTAATAAAACAGAGTGTGAATCTTCTAGAGAAGACAAAGATCAAGTCAAAAGAATTTTAGCCGTTGATTAACGATTTAATCTCGGTCGTTGAAGTCTCAACGAGAAGATTATAAGCAGGACTTGAAGGGTCATTTGGAAAACATACAGACACGGAGAGGTTCAAGAGATCGAAATTATTTAGTGAGCAGTGCTCAGGGAGAAAATTGATCAAGAGATCTTTGCAGAGAGGGGCAGTAATTCCGGTTGGAAGCATTCCTGAGTCGAACAATTCACAACAGAGAAGACTAAGAGCAGTATGCAGAGAGGCAGCGTAGCAGCTATGCAGAGCCAACGCTGTAGCCCAGAGGAAGTATGTGATTCAGCTGAGGATCAGTCAGATCCAATGCCAGAAAGCCGGGGTGTGAGATCAGAAGGGGCCAAAGAGTCAGATCCAACCAGTAGAAGAGCCAGCACGCAGAAGCCACGAAGTCCCCACGCAAAGTGACGCAGAGACTGCACAGTGACTGCGCAGAGACTGCAGAGAGGTAGTGGTGGGCTTGCCAGTCTGGGGTTTTGGCCAGTTGGGCTTCCAGTGTCAGTGTGTGAGGTAATCTCACAAGCTCCTTGTCAGTCAGATTCTCTATGAGGATAGCCAGCAAGGCATCCAATTTGTATTCAGAAAAATTATTGCATAATATATAAACCCTCAGTTGTTGCACTGGTTTTCCTGCATTGGGTTTTTCCGGGGACATTAGTCCAAAAACAACTGCGTCAGATGTGTCTATGATTTACTCTTGCTCAAATTTTGTTTCCGCACTTGTATTTTTCCACAGTTAATTTGTGAAGGTTGTAGTGTATCAGATTTCACTATTTATAGTAGAAAACCGTAAATAATTTGTTAAAAGGAATTAACAGATAGGATATTTCTCATCAGTGCTGCAGTAGGATTCCAGGTAATACGAATTTTCACATGGTATCGAAGCTTGTTTAAGCTGAGTGTAGGAGGAGCAAAAGAGCAGATCTAGTAGATCCAACATTGAAGGAGAAGTCGAGGATCAAAGCAATGTTGCACGACTCATACTCGTATAAGACTCGTCCGACCATTGACTCGTTGACTCGTATAAGATTTGGGAAGGACCCGTATAAAACTCGTATAAGACTCGTCAAAATGCAAAAAAAAACTTAAAATATGGTAAATTTTAAGCAGAAAAAATAAACTAATGATAATTCTAGTCCTTATAAGTTATAAAAACCACAATATATGCAATAATTCATAACATCATCTCATATCTATAAAAGTACAACATAACATATTCGATTTTTGTAAGCAAAACATTTAGATACTGAATAAGAAAAGGAATCACGATTCCATAATTAAAATAAAAAATGTCAGCAAGTTCAAAATTCAAATACATATGTCATAAATGATAAATGATTGTCTCATAACAATCTTGAGTCTCATCACTCATGGACGACCACGCCTATAATAAGCCCTCATGGAGCTCATGGTAGCATCGGAAGGCTGAAGCAACTGTGAGGTAGGTGTATTGGGAGTCTCCATTTGAGATGGCAAACTAGAGAGATCCTCGGTCTCTTCATCAAGCCAACTCAAATCAGGGGACTCCTCCTCTACAACCCAATCAGACTCTAAATCAAGGGTATCCAATAAAATTGGATCTGTATCTTTTGGTTGCACTTGTTTTGTGAGCATTCAAAGGTTGTAGTAGATGCAAACCAACTTCTCCAACCTCTCATGCTCCAACCTGTTTCTCTTTCTGTTGTGGATGTGCTCAAAAACTGACCAATTGCGCTTACAAGAAGAAGCACTATAGCGTTGACTCAGAACTCTAATGGCGGATTCTTGTAATTGCGGTGCCTCAGAGCCACAATCTATCCACAATTGAGCTATAAAAAATAACAACAAAGATTATCAGTTTGCAATGCCAAACATATAAAAGAGAACTAGCAAAATTACAAGCTAAGTTCTAACAATTTTCACTTAAAAGGCATTTTCTTGTCCTTGAGATGTTGGCTTGAGCTGAATCCAAACATGCCAGATGCTTCCTTGTACATATCTCGTTGTAGGTTGATTTTGTCCTAAATATCTACATCCAGGAACATCTTCTCAATGCATATCATGACACCTCTCATCACCTCGGGATCTCTTTGAATGTTATACCCCTCATTATAGAATAAGCTCGGATTGAGATATGCTCCTGCTGCATGCAATGGTGAATGTAGTTGCATGTCCCATCTGGAATCAATAATTTTCCGTATAGGGAGATATTTAGATTCATCTCCCTTATAGAAAGCCTTGATGGCCTCTTTGGCCCTATCCATGCCCTCACAAATATATCTAATTGGAGGTTTCTCTCCATCCATCAATATCAAGACTTTCACAAGGGGCTCAGTGAAGCTGACGATCTCAGTGACTTTGTTCCACAAACTATCACAAAAGACAAATGCTTTCATAGACAACGCTTCCAGTTTTGTGCTATCTTTCCAAAGTACCCATTCCTGGCTACAAAACATTCTTCGGAAAGCTTGGTACTCATACAAAAGGCTTTGGAGGGAAAGAAAGTTTGTAGCAAACCGTGTAACAGTTGGGCGACTAAGCTCACCCTGTGTGAATTCCCTCATAAGGTTCAACACCCAAGCATGATTATAAATATACTTGGTAATTTTCTTGCATTCTTGCACAACATCCTACACCCACTCCAACTTCCCAATGTCCTCTAGTATCAAGTCTATGCAATGGGCAGCGCATGAAGTCCAAAAAATGGTGGGATATTTGGCACAAAGCAACCTTCCAGCTGCTACACAATTTGCTACATTGTCCGTGATTACTTAGACAACATTTGCAACCCCAACTTCCTCCACCACATCAACCAACAATGTAAAAATCAAATGTGCATCTTTTACATTTGCAGATGCATCAATGGATTTCAGGAACATGGTTCCTTTAGGGCAAGCTACAACAAAATTTATTATTGTTCTACCCCTCTAATCTGTCCATCCATTGGACATAATTTTACAACCTATAATTTTCCATGAGCTTTTAATGCTCTTCAATTGTTCCCTGACACACTCAAGCTCCTCATCTAGCTCTTTCCCCCTAAGTGCATTATAAGATGGGGCTTTGTATCCAGGGCCAGCACTTGCAATGGCATCCACCATGGGCTGATAAAAATATGACTTTGCATAGCTGAATGAAAGACTATTATGGTACCAAAACCTCTTCACTGCCATATCTGCCTCTTTCCTCTTCTTTTCATTAAGACTATCCAAGGTTGAAGGAGATTCTGGAGTTGTACGAGGAGTGAAGAAAGAAGAGGTTATACTCCTATTTGCCACAACACTTGAAGAGGAGTTACCAATACCTGGACTTTGAATCTGTGTTTCACTCTGAGATGAAGATCTACCTATCCCAACAATCTCATCCTTCCTTCCTCTTAGAAGTTTCTTCTTTAATGGCTTCCAAAGCAGCTGCCATTTCAGTAGTGACTTCATCGGGGCAACTTTGACAACAATCCACACCATTCCCAGGAATTCTAGCTAGGTGGTATTTTAGCCTGATTATGCCCGCATGCATTGTGGCATTGCAATTAATTGCACTTGACATGGTGGTCATTACCGACAATGATTCGTTGACCATGTGCCCATGCGGAATCAGGAGACTTTCTAGAACCCTTTGGTGGCATGGTGACGAAATTTGAAGAAAAAAATTAAATTTTTAAAATCTAATTGATATTTTTTAAATTTATTTTTAGTTTTTCAATTTTTAAATTCTTTTAAATTTACAATTTTTTTTGGCCTCGTCCCTAAGTTTCTCAGCCACACAGGGCCACTGTGTGGCTGAGAAACTTAGCCACAAAGACTGCGGGTTGCCTCCTCAGCCATAGGGCCTGTGGGCTACCTCCTTAGCCTGTAGGCCCTGTGGCTGAGTTTCCCAACCATACAACGGCCCTGTGTGGCTGAGAAACTCAGCCACAGGGCCTATAGGCTGAGGAGGCAGCCGACGGGCCCTGTCGCTGAGTTCCTCAACCACACAGGGCCATTGTGTGGCTGAGAAACTCAACCACAGGGCCAAAAACATTTGCAGATTGCAAGTGCAAAAAAAAAATTAAAATTGAATTGATTACATAAAAATTTTAAAAAAAATTACATGCAAGCAGCAAAAAAATGAAACAAGGATCATGAAGCCTAACTGGACAATGTGTTGCTACTCTGCCAGTGTTGCTACTCCGCCAGTGATGTGACTTTGCCTTGTTGTTAAAGTGTGCTGCTACTCTACCAATGTTGTTACTCCGCTGGTGCTGCTACTCGGCAAGTGCTGTGACTCTGCCTTGCTGTTACAGTGTGCTACTACTTGGCCAGTGTTGTGACTCCGCCAGTGATGTGATTCTGCCAATTCTGCTACTCCCAAGAAAACAGAGGACTATACAACACATCTGTTGCTTTAAAAATGTCCATTTGTGCATCGCCTAAAACCATATCCCTGCTCCAAAAGCTAGGAGTAGATGATGGTCCCTGCATTTACCAACATTCCATGATCATGAGCATTGAAAAAAACCTTACCACTTTCCTTTCCCATGCCTCCGAAAGAGAGAGAGGTGCTTATAAAGCAATTTCTTCCCTCCAAATTCCCTTTTCCTCCACCTCATTTCCAAAAAAGTAGAAAAATAAAAAAATTGAGAAAAATCCAAAACAATTTGCCTTTTGTTGTGGGACGGGTCCTATGAGAAACTTGCGGGTCTTATGCGAGTAGGCGAATTTAATACGAGTTTGAGCGAGTAAGGGTAGAGAGCGCGGATTCTATGCGAGTGACCTAGCTCGCTAGAGAACCCGCAAAGACCCATGGGTACCTGCGAGTCTTATACGAGTGGTGCTTCATTGGATCAAAGAGTTGTGTAAGCAGCAGATCGATCTCCCAGGTGATTGTGCAATCCAAACCAGGATGGCTAGTTGCTGCAAGGAAATCTCTCTCTGAGTGAGCCGACAGAGAGGTAGGATTTTCCAGATTGCAGTTTGTCCGAGGCAAAGGGAGCAGCGTAGCAGTTTCAATGCAGATCAGCAGCTGGAGGGATGCAATTTTCTATAAAGCAGTGATTGCTAGTGCAGAAAGTGTCAACAGAGAGTAGTTGAAGACATTTTGGGGATTTCTGACCTCAAAGAGTTTCATGCCCAAGAAACTCTGATTTCTCGTGCAAAAGCAGCAGAGTTCGTGAAATATTTGGCTTGCTCCAGCAGGGAGTGCGTACAGCCGGCCGCGCAAAGGGTTAGAGGCAGCAGATCGACAATGTGTGGGGGATTATCTTCCTCAAAGAATTCATAGCCGAGGAATTCTAATTCTACATAGCTAAGCAACAGTATTGTGTGGCATATCTACTATCTCCAGCAAGGAGTGCATAGGTCAGGCCAATAGCTGCACAGAGGAGAGAGAGGGAGCTAGTTTTATTTATTTATTTTTAGTCGGCAGAGATTGCAGCAAGTGGGCTGAGAGATCAAGATCGTTTGGAGGGAGCCTCCAACTATGTGATTTGGCAGGCAAGGATCAGATGCTTGCTGGATGAACATGATCTCAAGGCCTTCATCGATGGTGTGGTAGTTAAACATGTACATGCAGATCCGCTAAAGGCATTCAAGAAAGATATGGCTAAGGCAAAGCACTTGATCCTCGACGGAGTGAGAGATCATGTCGTGTGTCACATTTCTAGCAAAAGGACTGCTAGAGAAATGTAGCAGGCCCTGGAGAAGCTATATCAAGGACCTTCCGAGCAGAGGAAGATGTTCTTAAAGGAGAAATTGGAGACTACAAGGATGCAAAAGGGTGAGCGCATTGATCTGTTCCTGTTTAGACTTCAAGAGAACCGAGATCAGCTGGTTGTTGTAGGAGCAGCTTCTCAGGCCATATAAATGGTCAAATTGGCCCTCAACTCAGTGTCTGAAGACTATCAAGTCTTCGTCCAAAGCATCCTGGGTAGAGAGAATTTGTCAGACTGGGAGGCAATGTGGGCAGCTCTTCAGCAAGAAGAGACGAGGAGGGACTTACTCAAGTTCCAACTTCAGGGCAGCAGCAGCAGTGGGAAGAAGCCGAAGGAGGAGGAGAATGCAACCCTTGCATCAAAGAGGCAACAGGAGCAGTGGAGACGTAAGAAAGACGTCTCAAAGATCACGTGCTTCTGGTGTGGCGAGATGGGACATTATGCTACACAGTGTCCTCTTAAGAAGAGAGACAAAGACGAGAAGCATGATCTGGAGGCTGCATCTGCAAGGATCGATGAGGAGTTCGCCATGATCGCAGACATATCACCATGGGAGCATTGGGGTGATCTAGAGTTGTAGCTCAGTAGAGTTGCAACTGGGCAGGATCCTGGAGGAGTCCACCTCTCGGATCATTACCATGCTACGGGAGCTCAAATCAGATGTAGGAGGATAGACGAGTGCCAGTTGGTGCAAAGGAGTGCAGAAGTGACAGTGCAGGGTTAGTGAGCGCCAGAGTCTGAACAGCACGGAGCAGAGTTGGCAACAATGCAAGAAGGAACAGTGCAAAAATCATCAGCAGCGCAGAAGCTTCAAAGGGACAGCGCAGAGACTAGCAGCAGTCATATCGTCAATACAGAGATGCATCATGTTAAACACTTAGTTCGGTATTCGATGTTTTTCAGTTGCAGTGCAATGGCAGTCGGCAGCAGCAACACAGATGCAGCAGTGTTAGTCATCAGCAGCGCAGAGGGAGAAAGTAATATCCCTTTCGGGAAATTTTGCTAAATATTCAGAAATTTAACAAAACCAAGATTTCATTGTAAAATCACCATTCCTTTAACAGAAGATTGCCATATGAAATAAAACATACAAAGTACATCCAATTCCATAACACCATAATGCAGAAAATAATCTCAGCTTTATTATAATATAAACTAGGGTTTACCGGTTGAAACCATAAAATAATTGAGATAACTGAAATAGAATTGGCCTCAAGGATCTACTCCAATGTTGCATGGACCCTCCACCAAAACTGATCTGAGTTGTTGCTGCTAAGATCTCCTATGAATTCTGGATGAATTCACCAAGGGGAGATGGGTGCTCACCCAATCTCTCTAAATCACCCGAGGGTTTCCGTCCTAGGGCTACCAATGGAGTAGAGAGCTGAGTTCTCAACCTCACATACAACAAACAATATCAACTCAAATATGTCTCCAAATGACCTCCTCTTATCCTTTTATAGATCTAATAGATCTCCAAGCCTCTAGAAGCATATTATTTTATTATTTTATTATTATTCTAGAAGATCCTCCATTGACTTTATCTTATTGACTTTTAAATTGATTCTATTTCACCTAAGTCACGTTTGGGCCTTTTTCTTCAATTAATTATTTTTCCTTTAATTAAATGACTAATTAAAGTCACTTTTAATTAAGGAAAATGGTTAACTGCCCACCATACTCTCACCGACCATTATAATTCACTCCTCAGTATCCCATCCTGAATATCTTCTCATTCTGGTTCCAACGAGCTATTACACTAAGGTGTTCCATCAAATAAGCTCCTCGGAATACCACCTCGAGCATAATTAATTAATTTAGGCTCCATAATAATGCTAATTTTTGAAAGTTGTCGGAATGCCACAGAACGAAAAACAAATTGTGCTGATGATGAAATATGCCAAGCGAATGCCATTAGATCTGGTAAAAACTCCTCAAAACTCCAAATAACAAGAACCTGCTCTAATGACCTAGCCATCCCCTGTCCTGGAAATCCACCCTGGTTGTACTATGGAAAAAAATAAAAATTGGAACATTACAGAGATGTTGCAGAATCAGAGCAGTACTCAGCAGGGTGTATTGCTAGAGCACATTCCTCCCTAAGAGGGAGTGTTGATTTGGGTAGCATCGGATGTGCTCTTAAGTCTCAAAATTTCCAGGGAGGCTTAGGCACATGTATTCCAAAGAACCCGAAAATCATTTGTGAAAATTCCACTCAGATCATGTTTTATGAAAAATAATTATTTTTAAAGGGACCCTAAGTCAAAACTTAAGGAAATAAAATAATTAAATAGTATTAATAAAATAGAGTGTGAATCTTCTAGAGAAGACGAAGATCAAGTCAAAAGTTAATCTTAGCCGTTGATTAACGATTTAATCTCGGTCGTTGAAGTCTCAACGAGAAGATTATAAAAAGGACTTGAAGGGTCATTTGGAAAACATACTGACACGGAGAGGATCAAAAGATCGAAATTCTTTAGTGAGCAGTGCTCAAGGAGAAAATCGATCAAGAGATCTTTGTAGAGAGGGGCAGTAATTCTGGTTGGAAGCATTCCTAAGCCGTAGAATACACAACGGAGAAGACAGAGAGCAATACGCATAGAGGCAGCATAGCAGCAACGCAGAGCCAGCTGAGGCAGTGCAGTAGCCCAGAGGAAGTCAGCGATTTGGCTGAGGATCAGTCAGATCCAGTGCCGGAGGTGTGAGAACGGAAGGGGCCAGAGGGTCAAATCCAGCCAACAAAAGAGCCAGAATGCAGAAGCCACGCAGTCCCCACGAAGAGTGACACAGAGACTGCGCAGCGACGGTGGTGGGCTTGCCAATTCGGGGTTTTGGCCAGTTGGGCTTCCAGTGTTAGTGTGTGAGATAATTTCACAAGCTCCTTGTCAGTCAGATTCTCTCTGAGGATAGCTTGCAAGGCATCCAGTTTATATTCAGAAAAATTATTGCATAATATATAAACACTAAGTTGTTGCACCGGTTTTCCCGAATTAGGTATTTCCGAGGACATTACTCAAAAAAACAACCATGTCAAATGTGTCTATGATTTACTCTTGCTCAAATTTTGTTTACGCACTTATATTTTTCCGCAGTTAATTTGTGAAGGTTGTAGTGTATGATATTTCACTGTTTACAGTAGAAAACTATAAATAATTTGTTAAAGGGAATTAACACATAGGATATTTCTCATCAGTGTTGCAGTGGGATTCCGGGTAATACGAACTTTCACAAGGTCTTCCATTGACTCTATGTTGATTTGGGGTAGCACTGGATGTGCTCTAAGTCTCAAATTTTGTGGAGAGGCTTACACACATGTATTCTAGATAACCCAGAAATCGTATGGGGAAATTCCACCCAGAGACAGTTTTATTTGATAAATTAATTATTTTTAATGAGACCCTAAGTGTAAACTTAGGAAATTAAAATAATTAATGGGTATTAATCTAAACTGCGGGTGTAACTTCTAAAAGAAGACAAGGATCAATTCAAAATGATCTTAGCCATTGATCAACTTCTAATTTGGGTCGTTGAATGTCAACGAGAAGATTATTTAAGGAAGCTTGAGGGTCATTTGGAAAACACAGCAGGCAGATACTCAGTTGCCCGAGTAAGATAGTTTTTTCAAGAAGAAGAAATCGATTCAAAGGGAGAGTTGCAGGTGGAGAGGAGAGATAGAGTATCAGCATCAGTCGGGAGTGCAAGAGTTGGTGACGCAGTGCAGAGAAGGGACAGCGCAGAAGCAACAGAGAGACAGCGCAATGCAGCGACGCAGAACTACACAATCCTCACACAGTGCTGACGCAGAGGAGGCAGCAAGGCCTCTCAGGGATCAGGTTCTCATCAAAATTTGTGAGAAAATTTTCTCTAGTGTTATCACAGAGATTTCTCTTCATTACCACTGATTGTTCTTTGTACAAGAGCTTTTTGCTGAAGAATAATAAAGAAATCCTCATCTGTTGCACCAGTTTTCCCACATTGGGTTTTCTCGGGGACAATTGTCCAACAATAATTGTCAATCTTGTGCTTGTATTTATTTATAATTTTTCTCAGTATTTTAATTGTGAAGGTTGCAGTAGAATTTATTTCGATATTTACTGAAGTAATTTTTGGAAATAACTTGCTACTAGAATGATAAGTAGAAGAAATAATATCAGTCACTGCAGTTGGATTTCGATTTAGAAATTTTCACATGGTATCAGAGCTTGATTGCGCAAGGGTACAGAAGAATCTGCATTGAAGGGAAGTCGTGGTGCTGCACTAGCAGCAAATCGAACCCCAAAGGGATTACGCAATTTTTCTGCAGAGGCTGCCAGAGAAAAGAAATAGCACGATGGAAGATCATGAAATTTTCGAGTTATCTTCCAAATTGGAAGAAGAATTTGCTTGTTTTTCGACATCTGCATCAACCGATGATTGGTACATTGATAGTGGGGCTTCAGCTCATATGACTAGAGTACGAGAATATTTCTTGAGCTATCAAGAAGAACGAATGAACTTCCAGATTACTATGGGAAACAAAACAAAGTGTACCCCAGTAGGGAGAGGGATCATAGAATTTCATATAGAAGCAGGAGATAGCCTCTAAGCCACGAATGTGCTACATGTGCCAGGATTGGGAATGAATTTACTTTCAGTGTCCCAGTGGCAGGACAAGGGATATGATGTGTACTTCATTGGAAGGAAAGTATACGTCAAGCATCCAAGCTAGAAGAAAAAGGCTCAGATTGCAACTCGAAGCAACAGACTATATAGGTTGCAGCTCGAGTCTCCAATGGCACTGATAGGCAGCGATCTCAATAATGAAAATGGCGTGAATGAGCTATGGCACAGACGAATGGGGCATCTTCACCATGGAGCTCTGAGGATACTCAGAGAAACTGTTACGGGAGTTCCAGTGTTAAGTACAAAGCACGATGACGTATGCAGAGGATGCGTACTAGGGAAGTACGCTAAAACAACATACTCCAAAAGCAACAGTAGGGCAAAAGGTGTATTGGGGATAATACACTCAGATATTTGTGGTCCAATGTCTACTAGAGCTCTTAGTGGTGGCGAATATTTTGTCACCTTTATTGATGACCACTCCAAGAAAACTTGGATCTACTTCTTAAAGACCAAGGATGAGATCTTTGATCAGTTTAGATAGTTCAAAGCTCTGGTTGCAAACCTGACAAGGAAGAAGATAAAAGTATTGCACTCAGATAACGGTGCAGAATATACTAGCAAGGACTTCACATAATTCTGCGTAAGAGAGCGCATCAAAAGAGAATGGACGGCTCCATATAATCCGGAGGAGAATGGAGTTGCAAACCAGAAGAACAGAACTATTGTTGGGGCAGCAAAAGCAATTTTGTATGACCAGAATCTGCGTAAGTTCTTATGGGAAGAAGAATGCAGCACAACAATATATATGCAGAATAGGACTCCTCATAGGGCAATGAGCAAGAGAACGCCCGTGAGTTTCTTCAGAAGAAAGAAATCGGAAGTGAGTCATTTCAGGATATTCGAAAGTGTGGCGTATTGTCACATTCCAGATGAAAAGCGAAAAAAATTAGATCAGACTGCAAAAATGGGTATCTCGTAAGATACAATGAGACCCCGAAGGCATACAAAATCTACAATCCGAGCAGCAACAAAATTGTAGTCAGACAGGATGTAAAGTTCATGGAAGACTGAGCTTTCAAGAAATCCCGAGATATGCCTACTCGAGAGCAGTCTGAGAATGTTCCTCTTGCGCAGTAGCATCAGGGAGAAGAATCGGCAGGTAGACAGACATCTGGATCAAGCACTGTAACCAACACCAGTATTTTCTAAGGTGAGGGAAATCCAGATAGTTCACAGCAGATGCAACATCAGGAAGGGGAACTGATTGAGCCACCCACCACTAGTTGCAAAACTAGCAGAGAAGTACGTCAGACGCTAAGGGACACGGAGGAGTTTGTTGGAGCTCCTAGAGCTGAGAAAAGGCAGCATAGACAACGTGACAGATACCAAGCCTTGGTAGCATATGTCGAAGAACCCTCTAGCTTTCAGGCGGTCTTACAGCATCAAGTTTGGGTGGATTCCATGGTAGAAGAGTAAAATTCTATCATGACAAATGATGTCTTGGAAGTTGTACCTAGACCAGAGAATCGATCAGTTGTAGGTTCGAGGTGGATCTACAAGATCAAGTATGGTGCAGATGGTGACATGGAGAAGTACAACTTACAAGGCTAGGTTCGTGGCCAAGGTATATGCACAGAAGTAGGGAATTGACTATGAAGAGACCTTCGCCCCTGTAGCTAGATACACCTCCATCAGATCTGTTGTGTCCTTAGCAGTGCAGATGGGATGGGAAATTCACCAAATGGATGTCAAGACAGCATTCTTGAATGGGGTGATAGAAGAAGAGGTGTACATAGAAAAACCTGAGGGCTTCGAAACCCATGAGAATAAATCTCATGTATGCGGACTAAAGAAAGCCCTATTTGGCTCAAATAGGCACCCAGAGTATGGTATGGTAGGATCGACAGTTACTTGCAGCAATTGGGATTTGTCAAGAGTGATGCAAATCCCAATCTCTACCATTTGATGGTAGAGAATGAGCCACTAGTTCTGGTACTAGATGTAGATGATTTGTTCCTTACAGGATCATCTAGGCTCATAAAGGACTGCAAGAAGAACTTGGAAGCAGAATTCGACACGAAGGATTTGGGGATGATGCATTATTTTCTAGGGTTGGAGGTATGGCAGAAGAATGGACAGATCTTCCTAGGACAAGGAAGATATGCAGTTGAAATTCTGGAGAGGCTCAGGATGCAGGATTGTCAACGCATGGCAACGCCCATGATAACCAACTGGAAGAAGATAGATGCATCGAGAGACAAGGAAGTGGACACCACCTTATACAGACACTTGTTGGGTCACTTATGTATCTGGTCAACACCAGGCCAAACATTTGTTTTGTTGTCAACACCCTCTGTCAGTTCACGGTGGAAAAGGGTACACTAGGCAGCAGCTAGGCACATTCTCAGATATGTGCGGGGAACAGTCGGATATGGGTTGAAATACACCCGAGATGATGTCAGATTGAGCGTATTCACAGATGCAGATTGTGCAGGAAGTTCAGTAGATAGAAAAAGTACTACCGGGTATTGCTTCAGTATCAGATCAGGAATGACCTCTTGGTGCAGTAGGAAGTAGAAGTCCGTAGCATTGAGCTCAGCAAAAGCAGAATATATGCCAGCAAGCACAGCTACGTGCGAAGCCATATGGCTTAGAAAAGTGCTAGTGAATTTGTTCGGAAGAAGGATGGAAGCGACCAGTATCCTCTGTGATAATCAGAGTTGTATTAAATTCTCTGAGAATCCAGTGTTTCATGATCGGTCAAAGCACATCGACTTCAGATGTCATTTTATTAGAGACTGTGTTCAACGTGGGGCAATACAGTTGCAGTACGTCCCCACAGGAAATCAAGTGGCAGACATACTCACTAAAGCTCTAGGAAGGGCCAAGTTTGTTCACTTCAAGGAGCTAATGGGCATGGTAGAGAATCCATTTCAGTAGCAGAAACAGGTGATGTCTCAAGCCACAGATGCAGCATTTGAGAGGGAGTTGTAGTACAGATGCAATGTTGATAGTGGAAGTGTCAACAATGTGAAAATTTCTAAATATAGAAACCCTACTGCAGTATCTTGATTTACTTCTCCTACTTGTTTGATTTAACTAACAAGTTATTTTCTAAAATATTCAGTAAAATATTAAAGCAAACACAACTACATCCTACACATACATAAAGATCATTTACTGAAGCATAATGCACACTTGACAAAGGACACAGTATTTTTGGACAATGTCCCCTGAAAAACCCAATGCGGGAAAACCGATGCAGCAGCTCTTAGAGGGTTTGTTTATTAAGCAGAATATCTGAATACAATCAAGGGCACCAGTAATGGTTTACCCAACAGAGAATTCACAACAGGTGTACCTATCACTCGAAGACAAAAAATATGTCTTATTCAGCCGAGGAAGCACTCCTCTGAAAATACGAGCCCTTTCTGGCCCACTGGAACCCCAGCGTTGCTCCTCCAGCCTCTAACAAATGATTTCCCTCCCTGGAATCCCTCACCAATTCTGTCAAATCAGCCTTCTACGATCACTCCACTTGATCAAATCTCAGATTTCTTGGCTAGAAAATCTACTGAGGAACTTTTTCCCCTTACTTTGTCAACCCTACTAGGAACTGTTCTACACTGGCAAAAACAATGCCCCACTAGCAACTTTGAAGATCATAAAATTGCACTTCCAGCCACGGCAACCGGAACAGCATCACTCCCTCTTGGACTGCGTCAGCCTCTGCGTCAGCTCAGCGTTAGCAGACTGGCTTTGCGTCACCCCTGCAGGGCCTCTGCGATGTCCCTCTAGTGTTGCGTTGCCTCTTTCTGAATTTGTGCAGCTTCACTTGCCTTCCTGCAGCAAAAAAATATTCAGCTTTATGTTGATGCCTTTAGCTTGATCTACAACCTGGTTCTAATACTATGTGAAAATTTATGAATATAGAAACCCTACTACGATATCTTGATTCACTTCTCCTACTTGTTTGATTTAATTAACAAGTTATTTTATGAAATATTCAGTAAAATATCAAAGCAAACACAACTGCAGCCTACACATACATACAGATCATTTACTGAAGCATAATGCACACATGACAAAGGACACAGTATTTTTTGGACAATGTACCCGGAAAAACCCAATGCAGGAAAATCAGTGCAGCAACTCTTAGAGGGTTTGTTTATTAAGCAGAATATCTTAATACAATCAAGGGCACCAGTAATGTTTGCCCGACAGAGAATTCACGACAAATGTACCTATCACTCGGAGACAGAAAATATGGATGATTCAATCGAGCAAACACTCCTCTGAAAACACTGAATACTGTGAAAATTTCAAACTGAAATCTACACAGTTGCAGTGATAGATTTGTTTCTCCTACTTATTATTTCAATAAGTTATTATTCAGAAATCTTCCGGAAAATATCGAAATAAATACTACTGCAACATTCACAAATATATATGCAGAGAAATAAACAGTAGAGAACATAAGCACAAGAACCAATCACATGTACACAGTTATTTTGGGACAATTGTCCCCAGAAAAACCAAATGCAGGAAAACCGGTGCAACAAATGAGGGTTTTATTAATTCTTCAGCAATTACAGGGAAAAATTACAACAGATAAATTCTGAAACACCTGAGACTGAATTTCCGGCTTACTTAGGCAATTTTGACACCCTAAAGAGCCCCTACATGCTCCTGTGTCTGTCTGCATGATTCACTGCAAAGTCCCAGCGCTGGATTGCGTGAGTCTGTGTGGAGACTACGTCGATTCTCTGCGTTGCAGCCTCAAGCTGCCTCCAATGACCCACTGTTGCGCTCTATCCCTGATCTCGATCACCGCTGACTCCCTCCTTCTGCTTCTGCAAACTTCTCGCCCTGCAACTCTCCCACTGAAATCGAATTCTACATCAAAATGGATCTCCTTCGGGTATTGAGTGTATACCTGGCTTGTTTTCCAAATGACCCTCAAGCCTTTTTTTATAATCTTCCTATTCGAGAACCAACGGCCCAGATTAAAAGATTAATCAATGGCTAAGAATAAAAATTGACTTGATCCATGTTTTCTAGAAGATTCACACTCTGACATATTAATACCCTTAAATTATTTCATTTCCCTAAGTTTAAACTTAGGGTCTTAATTAAAATAATTAATTATTTTAATAAGTCATGAACCGAGTGGAATTTCCACAAACTGTTTCTGTGTTCTTTGGAATGTTGTTGTCCAAGCCTCCCTGCAGAGTTTGAGACTTGGAACACTTCCAGATGCTACAAAAATCAACAAATACGAGCCCTTTTTGGCCCACTGTAACCCCAGCGCTACCCCTCCAGCCTTTGCGTCAGCTTCTCCAGCCCAACGTAGCCACTACGCAGCCTCTGCGTAGCATAGGTTGCCCCTGCGTCACCCTTCTGGGCTCAGCTCTGCCTCTGCGTCACCCTTCTGGCCCTGCGTCACCCTCTGGGTGAGCCTAGCTGGGCTGCGTCCCTCCTACTGGTCTTTGCGTTGCCTGGTACAGATTTGCCTCTCTGCCTTAGTATTCTCGGCCTCAGATCAAAATAATCCCTTGCGATTTACCCCTCTCAAGCACTGCAAGCTCACTCGAAAATTCTCAGCAAACCGCGCCCCAGAATTTCGACTTAGCTCAAGTGCTATCGCTCTGTGTGTCTCCTCCAACTGACCCCAAGCCTTCCTTTAATACTTTTCTCGTTGAGAAATCAACAGTCGTGATCTAATCTCTAATAAAAGGCTAAGATTAGAAAAGACTTGATCCATGTTACTTAGAACATTCTCACCCACATGTTTAAATTAATTCACTTTGATTTTTTAATTTCCCTAAGTTAGATTTAGGATCCCCATTAAAGAATTTAATTATTTGAATAAATTTCACACAGGGTGGAATTTCTCCAAACGATTTCTGGGTCTTGGAGATCTCATGTTTTCTAGCCCCTCCACAAAGTTTCGGAGCTAGAGCACATCCAATGCTACCCAAAATCTCAACAAACAACAGTATAGTTGTAGTAGCAGCGCAGTAGTTGGTGGACAGCATGTCAAACAACATCAACGCAGAGGGACATGCTTCAGAGTCAAAGCATTATGCAGCAGTGTATTGCTAGAGCACATTCCTCGCTAAGAGGGAGCACATTCCTCACTAAGAGGGAGTGTTGATTTGGGGTAGCATCGGATGTGCTCTAAGTGTCAAATTCTGTGGAGAGGCGTAGACACATGTATTCCAAATAAAGCAAAAATCGTTTGGGGAAATTCCACCTAGAGACAATTTTATTTGATAAATTAATTATTTTTAATGAGACCCTAACTCTAAACTTAGGAAATTAAAATAATTAATGGCTATCAATCTAAACTGTGGGTGTAACTTCAAGAAGAAGACGAGGATCAAGTTCGCATTCTATGTGTACTTGATCCAAGTATCCGTTCCAAAGATTTGTTTGCGTATATTTACCCTGGCATAGTTCGTACATCTTGATTTCCTTTTGGGGATATTACAATTGATTAGCTTCTTAATTTGTATCGAAGTCAAAATGATCTTAGCCATTGATTAGCTTCTAATCTGGGTCGTTGAATGTCAACGAGAAGATTATTTAAGGAAGCTTGAGGGTCATTTGCAAAACACACCAAGCAGATACTCAATTGCCCGAGTAAGATCGTTTTTTCAGGAAGCAAAAATTGATTAAGAGGGAGAGTTGCAGGTGGAGAGGAGAGAGAGGGTATCAGCATCTGTGGGGAGTACAATAATTGGTGACGTAGTGCAGAGAAGGGATAGCGCAGAAGCAACAGAGGGACATCGCAGTGCAGTGACGAAGAACTGTGTAGTCCTCAGGTAGTGGTGAGGCAGAGGCAACAGGGCCTCTCAGGGATCAGGTTCTCATTAAAATTTGTGAAAAAAATTTCTCTAGAGTTATCACAGAGATTTCTCTTCATTACTGCAGATTGCTCTTTGTACAAGAGATTCCTGCTGAAGTATAATAAATAAACCATCATCTGGTACACCGGTTTTCCCACATTGGGTTTTTCTGGGGATAATTGTCCAAATATAATTGTGTCATTCTTGTGCTTGTATTTCTTTATAATTTGTTTCAGTATTTTAATTGTGAAGGTTGCAGTAGAATTTATTTTGATATCTACTGAAGTAATTTTTGTAAATAACTTATTACTGGAATGATAAGAAGAAGAAATAATATCAGTCACTGCAGTTGATTTCAATTTAAAAAATTTCACACTCTATAGTGTCCTTGAATTCAGGATCCCAAAGTAAAAGCATCCCTCATTCGGGATTCTTTAGGCCAGGTGACGACTTTTTCTCTTATGAAGGTTACTCTCATGCCTTTGTCTTCCAAGGCAGATATGGATACCAAGTTCTTCTTTAGTCCCAGAATATACATAACTGTTGAGATTTTGGGTAGCATTGGATGTGCTCTAGCTCCGAAACTTTGTGGAGGGGCTAGGACACATGAGCTCTCCAAGACTCAAAAAGCATTTGGAGAAATTCCTCTCGGTGTAAAAGTTATTCAAATAATTAAATTTTTTAATGAGGACCCTGAGTCTAACTAAGGGAAATTAAAAAATTAAAGTGAATTAATTTACACATGTGGGTGAGAATGTTCTAAGTGACGTGGATCGAGTCTTTTCTAATCTTAGCCGTTGATTAGAGATTATATCACGGTCGTTGATTTGTCAACAAGAAAAGTATTAAAGAAATGCTTGGGGTCAGTTGGAGGACACACACATTGTAGTAGCACTAGAGCTAAGTTGAAATTCTGGGGCACGGTTTGCTAAGAATTTTCGAGTGAGCTTGTAGTGCTACTGAGGTGTGAGAAATCCTAGATCTGGATTCCTACTGCAACAAATCTGAATTACTTCTTCTACTATGTTTCATAATTATTTCATTACTGTGAAATATCAAAGTAATTTCTGAAGCAGTCTACACAAATAATGTTGTGGAATAAATCTAAGTGCTGAAATAATCTGAACAAAATACAATGAAAAATATCCACATGTGACAGTTATTTTTGGAATAAATCCCTGGAAAAACCCAACTTGGGAAAACTAGTGCAGCAGATCGGAGCATTTGTATTATTAAGTAGCAGAATCTTGAAAACAACTAGGGTGCCAACATTCGGCAAACCCTTCAGAGAAATCTAGATAATCTGGTGAGAAATGTGAGATCTACGTCACTTCTGCAAGTCTCCAGCTGATCTGACAGCATTAGTGAAGCCCTCACTGCCTCTGTGTGATTGCCTGCGTTGGAATTGCGTAAGCCTGCGTGGGCAAGCTTGAGGAACTGCGTCACCTTCCTCTACAACTGATCTAGCTGATCTAAGAATGGATTTTGGCCCTCCTAGCTTAGAAATCCCAGCCTCTAGCTATCCCCGGACTGACTCCAAGAGACACTGCGTTGTTTCTGCATGATTTCCTGCAGAGTCTGCGTCACCTCTTCAGAAAACTGCACTATCCCTCTCTGCGTCACCTCAGCCTCTCTCTGTAATGCGCTCTTGGTCCACTTGACCAATCTATGCTTATGCCCCTCTCTGGATCTGATCACCGAATCACAATCACTTAGCAAACCCTGCCCTAGTGATTTGATTCTTGATCAAAAGTTGTGTATCCTCACACAATTCGAAAATGCTCAATGGTTGAAGTGTCACAACGTATTTTCCATAGGCCCCTCACCCTCCTTCTTATATTCTTCTGTTGACTCTTCAACGGCCCAGATTAAAACATAATCAAGGGCTAAGATTAACTTGGAGGTGATCCTTAACTTTATCTAGAAGATTCACACTTAGTTTAATTAATACCCTTTAATTAATCAGTTTCCCTAAGTTTAGACTTAGGAAAACATTAAAAAACGATTAATTATTTTTATTAAACCCTCTCTAAGTGGAATTTTCCAAAACCATTTCTAGGTATTATGGAATACATGTGTCCTAGCCTATATACAAAGTTACAAGGCTAGAGCACATCCAATGCTACCATAAATCAACACTCCCTCTTAGCGAGGAAAGTGCTCTAGCAAACCAACTCAATGTGTTGTTGTTCTGACTTCTGGAACATCTGTTGTTGTGTTGTTGATGTTGCTCACCAACATTGCACAAAAAATGTTGCAATTGTACTGTTGTTGCCAACTGCCATTGTACTGCAACTCCCTCTGAATTCTGCAACCATGCTGATGCACTGCATGAGCACTACTCTGCACTGTGCTACATCACTTGTGCACTGCGTTGTTGCTGCTCATCTGCTGCTCAACTACTATTGCTGCTTCAAAAAACATCTGAAATTTGGACAAGTAGATCTGCAACTGAAAAATAAGACTGACTGCTACTAACTTCTACACTAGCTCTCTGAAAATACTGCGTTGTTGCTTCTCTGCACTGCATGAGCACTGCACTGCACTGCGTTGTTGCTACTCAACTATTGATGTTGCTGCTCCCTCTCTACGCTGATCAAGCTCTTGTACTGCCAGCCACTGCACTGTCTTCTCATATTCCGTTGCAACTGTCCATCCTGCTACTGTCTTTAGGCTGTCGTAGCTCACATGTGATCCAAGAGTTAGGAAATACTCAAGGATCCCGCCTCCTTGTAGATTATGTATCTACAAATCCAAGTCAGCGCACTTCTCTCCTTTCGGAATATGAGGTAACATGCCATAATCTATTTCTGCCTCAATCTTCGTAGCTCCTGCTTGTGGATCTTCCTTCTCCTCTTTATCCTTTTTCTTAAGAGGACACTATGTGGCATAATGCCCCATTTCTCCACACCGGAAGTACTTGCTCTTGGACAAATCTTTCTACTTCTGCTTCTGTTGCCCTTTTGATGCAAGGGCAGTGTTATCTTCTTCCTCCTTCTTGACCTTTGAACTGCTACTGGCATCCTCCAAGTGGATTTTTAGGAGATCCCTCTTCAACTCTTCTTGCTGTAATGCTACCCACATCACTTCCCATCGTGGAAGTCTTTCTCTACCCAATATACTTTCGAAAAAGACCTGATAATCCTTTGAAAGAGAGTTCAGAGTGAGTCTTACTAGCTCTAAGTCTCCAAGCGCTAATCCTATTGCAGACAGTTGATCTCGCTTTTCCTGAATCCGAGACAAGGAGTCAAAACGCTCTCCCTTCTTCATCCTGAGATTCTGCATCTTCTCTTCAAGGTACACCTTCTGCTGCTCAGAAGATTCTTGGTATAGCTTTTCTAGCCCTACCCACATTTCCTTGGTCGTGGTCTTTGCTGCTATGTGGGGTACGATATGATCCTCCACTCCATCTAGGATCAATCGCTTGGCTCTTTCCATATTCTTCTTGAATTTCCTCAGGTGTGCTGCATCAAGAGGTTCTACAACTGCGCTATCTATGAGGGCCTTCAGATCATGCTCATCAAGGAGAAACTCAATCCTTGATTTCCAAATGACATAATTGGAGGCACCCTCCAATCTTTCTTGGTCACGCAGTCCATTACTGGCCATCTCATCAATTTGTCGAAATCTTCCTCTAACCCTCTGCTCAACTAGCACTCCTTGAGGAGTAAGTCACTGTTTCTGCTGTTGCACTAGAAAAAGTTGAGTTTCTTTGAGTAAGAAACCCTCTGAGGTCAAGAAATCCCCAACTGTGTTTTTCAGAATTTTCTGATGCTTATGCACCAGCTCTTACTGTTGTGCAGTAACTGCGTCCTTCAACTATGTTGATCTTCTACGCTGCCTCTTCTGCAACTGAGAATTCTTACCCCTCTATCAACTCTCTCAAAGGGAGCCTTTTCTGCGCTGGAATGCCCTCCTGGCCTAGACAGCGTAATTTCTGGGCGAGTCTGCTGCTGCTTACGCAGATCCCAGACTCTTTAGTGCCGATCTGCTGGTTCAATTGTGTTTCACCTGCACTTTAGCTTGAATAAGCTCTGATACCATGTGAGAAATCCTCGATCCGGATTCCTACTGCAACAAATCTGAATTACTTCTTCTATTATGTTTCATAATTATTTCATTAGTGTGAAATATCAAAGTAATTTCTGAAGCAGTCCACACAAATAATGTTGTGGAATAAATCTAAGTGCTGAAATAATCTGAACAAAATACAATGAAAAACATCCACATGTGACAGTTATTTTTAGACTAAGTCCCTGGAAAAACCCAACTTGGGAAAACTTGTGCAGCAGATCTGAGGGTTTGTATTATTAAGCAGCAGAATCTTGAATACAACTAGGGTGCCAACATCCGGCAAACCCTTCAGAGAAATCTAGACAATCTGGTGAGAAATGTGAGATATACCTCACTTTTGCAAGTCTCCTGCTGATCTGACAACATTAGTGAAGCCCTCCCTGCCTCTGCGTGATTGCCTACGCTGGAACTGCGTAAGCCGGCGTGGGCAAGCTTGAGGAACTGCATCACCTTCCTCTACAACTGACCTAGCTGATCTAAGACTGGATTTTGGCCCTCCTGGCTCAAAAATCCTAGCCTCTAGCTATCCCCGGACTGACTCCAAGAGACACTACGCTGTTTTAGCATGATTTCCTGCAGAGTTTGTGTCACCTCTTCAGAAAACTGTGTTTCCCTCTCTGCGTCACCTCAGCCTCTCTCTATTACGCACTCTTGGTCCACCTGATCAATCTCTGCTTCTGCCCCTCTCTGGATCTAATCATTAAATCACAATCACTTAGCAAACCCTGCCCTAGTGATTTGATTCTTGATCAAAAGTTGTGTCTCCTCACACAATTCGAAAATGCTCAATGGCTCAAGTGTCACAACGTATTTTCCATTGGCCCCTCACCCTCCTTCTTATATTCTTTTGTTGACTCTTCAACGACCAAGATTAAAACATAATCAAGGGCTAAGATTAACTTGGAGGTGATCCATGACTTTATCTAGAAGATTCACACTTAGTTTAATTAATACCCTTTAATTAATCAGTTTCCCTAAGTTTAAACTTAGGAAAACATTAAAAAACGATTAATTATTTAATTAAACCCTCTCTAAGTGGAATTTTCCAAAACCATTTCTAGGTATTATGGAATACATGTGCCCTAGCCTATATACAAAGTTACAAGGCTAGAGCACATCCGATGCTACCATAAATCAACATGAGGGGCAAATCAGCAAGGGATATTCTAATCTGAGGCCGAGGATACATAAGCAGAGAGGCAGAATCATAACAGACAGTGCAGAGGCCAGCAGGAGGGACGCAGCCTAGCCAGGTTGATGCATAGACAGCACAGGGGCTAACACGAGCCCTTCCGGGTGACGCAGAGGCAGCGCTGAGCCCTTCAAGGTGACGCAGGGGCAGCATGAGGCTTCCGGGGCTGACGCAGAGGCTGGAGAGAGAGCATTGGGGTTCCATTGGGCCAGAAAGGGTTCGTATTCAGTAATTCCCTTGAGGGTTTGAATCAGCCATATTTTCTATCTTTGAGTGACAAGGTACATCTGCCATGAAATTCTCTTTCGAGCAAACGACTACTGGTGCCCTTGATGTATTCAGATTCTGCTTAATAATAAAAACCCTCAAAGAGTTGTTGCACCGGTTTTCCTGCATTGGGTTTTTCCAGGGACATTTGCCCGAAAAATCATGTGTCCTTTGTCATATGTGCGCTATGTTTTAATAAATGATCTGTATGTATGTGTAGGCTGCAGTTGTGTTTATTTTGACGTTTTTCTGAATATTTCAGTTAAATAACTTGTTAAATAAATAAAACAAGTAGAAGAAGTAAATCAATATACTACAGTAGGGGTTCTGTATTCAGAAATTTTCACAATAACATCATGAATAAGAACGGATTCACCAGAGTCCAAATGAAATTTGATGGAACGAAAACCCTTCACACAATGAGTAGTGTTGTCGCCTTGCCACCTACAGCTACCTACTAGTTAGTGAGAAAAGTCTTTAACCCCACAAGGTGTGGTTGGTGGCAAGGAATTCAGAGAAGGTGTTGTCACCTATTCCCAACTCTCTCCGTTTAATCTATCTCCTAGGTTAGCTATGGGGGTAGTCCCTAAAGAAAAACTAAGTTAAAGATGTGAGTTTTCTAAGAGAGTTGTTAGAGCGAAATTGGATTACTTTTAAAGATTTATGAGCATTTATGAGCAGCTTTGAAATAATAATATCAAACCATTCAACCAGTGCCTTAAATAACGTGCTCAAGAATAATGCTCAAAGAAATGAGAACACAATAATCCTGAAACGGAAACAAAAGATGTCAGCACAAGATATTTGCAGGATAAAAATGATTACAAGATAACCAAATCACAACATTTAAACATATCTTGTCATAGTTAGAAACAACCAAAAGATTTAGATGTTGAAGATGAAATTAAACTTTGCAAACATAAAAAGTAAGCATCGCACTACTTGCATGAGATCAACAATCATGAAAAGGGAAATGTGATGAAAAGTGCTCTTGGTTCATTTTAGTTAAACTTACTCTACAACAAATATTTCAAATCAACTCTTCAATCCTTAGACCTCACCCTCGCCCAAATTATGTGGATCTGATAGTGAGGAGTCAATAGGGAAGTAGAGGGTCCCTAGAGGTCTCTACAACCAACTTATGTTGGAGGTAAGTTTTAATGAGTTGCTTGTGTGAAATGAATGTTGATTAACCTCATTTAAATGATACATGCAAACTTTCCACAAGAGGTGAGATGGTGCTTACTTGCAATAATAAACCAAACTTTGAGAAAAACAGTAGACTTATGTGTATTGTAGCATTTAATGGCAAGTGGAATGAGATAAGTTCTTATAAAAAAGGTGCTTCAATGTTTCTTCAACATGCATGAAGCATAAACATTAAATCAAATAGAATTTTGTCAACCATGCGAATTGCTCACACATAAAAAGAGATTTTACTCAAGTTTGTAGCATTGGGGCTCATGCATGTAAGTTTAATTTAACTGAAATTTAGTTAGATGGATGTAGAGTGCATTAGTTGTTAATTCATTAACATGCATAAAATGAAAATTAGAAAATGAATCAATCCACCCAAGAAATTCCTTCCTCTTCAACCAAGGAAGGGGGATACCATGGGAAAAATATCTCAAACTCCCTCAAGCAACAAAAGTTATTTTATTATTTATTACAAGTGAGGAAAACAACCTTTAAGAATGTTGCCCAAAAGGAGGTCCTTCTACAAATAAAGAGTTTGGAAAAAGGCTTAATCCCCTCCTCAAAAATTGACAACACAACTTATGGAGAAAACCTTCAAAATATGAATTTTTCAAGGCTCCAAGGCCCATGGCAAAGATCAAGTTTGTTGTTGTCCCAAAGGTGCTTACGGTCTCCCTAAAACTCGATTTTGAAGTAATAGAAGCCTTCGCATGCAAGGAGGATCAATTTTCTTTTGCCATCTTTTCCTCAAGCTCCTCACTTTTCACGCTCAAGCTTGCGGGCTACAAAAAGAAAATCAAACGTTAAGCTGAAATAAAAAGAATCTAAAGTACAACTTAATATACAAAGGCACTAGCCCAAGAAATGGAAGTGAAACCCATTCTTCCCTAGTCTAGAAAAACGCTCTTTAAGTAACAAATATGACCTTAAGACGCTCTACAAATGGAGATTTTCAGATTTTAGAATTGGAAATAGATGATCAAGTAACTAGAGAACGAGAAACTCCCTCTTTGTCTTCCTTTGATGCAAACTTGGGGTTGAAAGTAGCTGAGTCTTGGATCACTTTGAATCTAGGAGTGAGTTGATCTATTTGAGACTTCTCCCACACCCAGATGGATTTCCTGCACACAATACGAATAGATCTTCCCTACACACTTAAACAAATATCAGTCTGCAAAAAAATTAAAGCATCATAATGAAATAGATAAACCAAACATTTCTCCGAAAAATGACTTGGCAAGCTGATTTCTAGAATAATACTATAAAACAATGATGCATGCAAGATAGTTTGCATGCATCAATCCAAGTTAAATGGCATATGTAAACTAATATTGATCAAACATGTAAACAAATTCAAATACAATAGCAATAGTATGAAAAGAAATCACCTCATAACGCCAAGAGAACATCCGCTAAATAGCCCCCAAGTCTTGATTTTATTGATATACAAAAATGGCAGAGTTTCTTCAAGCCCAATAGCTCATAACATGATACAATACAATAGACAATGGCTTTGTTATATAGATATTCGGGAGCAATTCCCAAAGACGAATGCATGTGAGAAGTGAACTTGAAGCAAAACCTGAGTAAAGGTAAGCTAAGTTCCATATGGAGAAGACTGAAACACCCAGAGCAAAATCGAATTTCTTTGTGCACACCTGAGGAAATCGAATTCCTATATGATCTAGTGAACTCATCCATAAGCTAGAGGAAGTCTCGCGCTACACTAAGTCCCTGACCACAAACTCGAACCAACTAAAACCGTACCTGTAGCTGACACTAGTGATCTTCTGCGTAGGTCCCTGAGAACTGCGTGGTGGCTCTAAGTGACTGCAGAGTCCAAATAGCGTAAATCCTTTGAGTGCAGTGTTGAGTGTTGTCGCACTCCAGATAGTTCGTGAGAAGAGGTCCCCACTTGGTCTGTAGTCAACCGATCCAGTAGAATATTCCTTTTATGTTCAACTGCCTTTAGTAAATTCAATTTTTCTTGAGTATAAGTGTTGCTATCTCTGGAAAATTCGATTTTTCTTGAGTTAAGTGTTGCTTTGTCTCTGGAAAATTCGATTTTACATAAATAAATGATGAATTAATGATGTAGAGTGCTTAGTCATCCTCCACATGTCCGTTGACTCAACCTTTGACATAGGATAATTTCCTAGTCATTTCCACGTCATTTTGTCACATGTAATAATTTATTTCTCTCTATTTTATTTTATTCTAGCCTAATTAAATGCCACAATTTCCACTAAACTTAGGAAATGTGGGTTTTGAGGGTCCATAACTCATTATTAACCCCTCAAAGTGTGTCATAGTAGAAAGTTGAGGGTGAGAGATGTAATTTTGATTACTCATACCCTAAGTCACCTGATACGGGGATTCGGGATTCACTGGATACAGGGATTCGAGAATCGTATTCGGGATATGGTGACCCCCGAAACAGGACACTTCCAGGATACGATACATTATATATTATTTTATTAAAAATATATATATATATATATTAAAATTTAGATATTTTTTACACAAATTCATTGATTCAAACATAGATTTAAGATCTTCGATACTCATACATGATACATTGAAATTTGATAAATTGATACATCATACAATTGTCAGATTTACTCAGAAAGACAAGATAGTAAGATACTGTAGTTTTCTCATTAAGTCATCAGAATCAAAATGTGTTACATAAGTACACTGCCAATGGCAAATAGAAATAGAAAATACAAAAAAACTACAGTCTACAAGACTACAAGCCTGAAGCCTCAATGAGTCATCAATCCTCATCATAATAATCAACATCACTGTCCTCATCCTGATCATCATGCTCACCATTGCTCTCCTCTGATGCATCCTCCTCCTCAGCAAACTAAATGCAAAATATAGAGGGACAGTGCACTTACCGGATGCTCAAATCTCTTTGAAAAAACTCTCTTTCTCCTTGCTCACTTCACAAAAAAAAAATCAGTGAGAAAGAATGATAGAAATCCCTTTTTTATAATTGGAAATCGCACTTTTGGCCGCAAGCATCCGGCTGTAGGGGATTCGACCGTATCCGTACAGGGTACAGTTGGGATTCGTCGTACCCTATACGGATACGGTCGAATCAAGAGAATCGAGTAGGAACCCCACAGTATCGTATCTGATACGTAGGATTCGGGATTCTTGGGCCCTAGGGGACGAATCCGGTTTCAGAGCTCATACCCCATACAACTTCTCTAGACAACACTTGTTACAATCCAATTACAAATTTAATAGTAGTTTTTGACCTGCGGGAAATCTTAAAAATTAAAAAATTACTACCTAGACCCAACCAAATTCCACGAAATTTTTTGTGTGATCTAGTATGGTAATATACATTGACTCTAGACTCTAAGATGCATCAAGGGCTCAACCTTCAAGCCGTCACCCTGGCTTTGGGGTAATGCAATGAGTAAAAAAACCTAGAAAATTATTCGCCGCTAAAAAGAATGAATAATTAACCAAGTAAAAAAAACACTCCAAGGTGTGCTCGCTTGTTGATCGAGTCCCAACATCCTAGGCCTGTTACAGACTCAATACTAACTCAAATTCATCATTACTAGCATCACTTATTACAATTCTCCGTAGGGTGTGGAATCTGTGCATCAGAGAAAGATGTCGAGAAATAGAAGTAGAGTTCAAAAACTCTATTGAAATGATGATATTTGATGGTACAAATGTCTTTTGGTTCATCCTTGGGCATGGAGTCTTCTCATTATCATCAGGTGCCACTCCAGTGGTCAACAAGTAGTATAATAGTATTGTCTCCAAGGATGATTTTCAAATTTGACTCCCTCTCAACCAAGTTTGAGAGGACTTCCCGATATCCAAGGAAATTCTAGACACCTCACTATCTACAACCCAGCTATCATACAAAGCCGGAGAGGAAGAACTAGAAAGAGCGGAAATAAGAATATATTCAGATTGACTAGCGGCAACATTATTCTCATACCTGGAGTTCCTTGACCTCTTTTGAGGGCGATGGCCTTCTTCTTGATCATTCGGAGTATCTCTTCTTCTTCTATCATCCGTTCTTCTATTATCTCTTATTCTTCAATCATCTCCTCTTCTTCGATCATTGAATCTGTTGTTGTTGAAGCCTCGATTGTTGTTATAGTTGGATCTTGAATCATTTCTCTTTTCCAAACATTCTCGAGCATGATGACCATGCTTGTGGCACTTAAAGCATTCAATTCTACTTCATCTTCTCTCAGAGTCCTTTGATTCAGGGGGAGGCCTCACCCCATGCATGCACCAAAAATTCAATGGAGCTGCAAAGCATTCGCTTGAATTAAAGTGAGACTTAATGTCATGGATTAAGTGGCATCAAAGTGGTGCTAGTGTGAATTAAAGTGAGACTTATTGTCATGTATTGAGAGGCATCATAGTGGTGCTAGTGTAATACATTTACTAGCATCAATGATCATTTTGCAAGCATGGTCACTTATTGAAGTACAAAAGTACATCCATCCATATTCCAATTACGACATGACAGAAAACCTTCCAGAATATGAAAATGTTCAAAAGCTATAAAAATAGCCATCCTGCTATACAAAAAAATTATAAATATTAATGCAAACAACCACAATAAGAACTTTGGACACAAAATAAGTACAGATAGAAGCACGATGTAGATTATTGTCATTTAGAATTACAATAGAGCACATACTTAGTGACTTGCATATTGCAGCTAACACTAGAGTAAAACCACAGAATGAACATACACGAGATTTTCTGTGAACTTATTTTAACCAAAATGATGGAAAAGGAAGTGATTCTCCTCTTCCTAGAACATTTTTTTAAGCTTTTCTCTCTATTTGATCACCCCATAGTCATATAGCTGGTGCCTCGCTTGTGCTTATGATGTTAGGGTATGGAAAAGGAATAATGAATGGAAAAATGGTGACATATTGTAATCCCAAGTTCCAACTAACCATTACATGGAAAGATTCTAACACCAGATGCATGCACAGAGGTGATATTATGTGGGATAAAGAATGAATTACCTCTCATGATGGCAACATTCTGCTAAACCAGCATCAAAATTTCGGCAAAGCAGGTTGTACGCATTCTGTTTCCAACAACCCTTTCAATTATCTACATCATACTCTTAAAGTTCATTGAAATGTTACACTGACAAACAATTAAAATCACTTTCTGACAATAGATAAATTCTGGGAAGTTTTGGATATTGACAATGATATCTGAATGTGGCACCTACCTGAATTGACACTATCCTTGGGTATTGGGAAAATAACTGAGCAAGCCGACAAAATTCCATCACACCATAAGGTGTCTCGTTACTGACTCCAACATATCTGATCTGCAGGACATTCTAATCAATGTGGTGACCTTGACAAATGAATCTTAAAAAAAAAATTGTGATTTCAACAAGTGCCAGACAGTGTCTGTGTCTAGGTATACATATGTGAACATATATACAGGCCTTTCCAGCAGAAACAGCACTCCCAAGTGCTTCTAATTGCTCTTCTATGGGTATTGCTGCATATTGATTTGTAGAATCATATTCTGTTTCTCCAAACATAGGTACATAGCTGCATTTTTAAGGATACAACTTCAGGTTAAGAAAGCTTTCACAAAATACTTGCATTGTAATTTGACTTTTGCCCAAGGGAAAACACATAAAACAACCTATCCAAAACATCAGAACAAGGGAGGTTCGGAAACAAACCGGTCAGGCCAGTGGATCTGATAAAGATCAATGTAATCAGTATGTAGGCGCAACAAACTGCATAAAATTGGAAAGTGAATTGCAATTTTAATTAACTGAAATCTAATAATGTTCTACTTACTAATGGCGTTATTTCCTTTCGCTTGAGACCGCACCATCAATTTCCATGATAAGAAATTATTCATTGAACTTTGAGAGATGAATATCCTTATATTACTTCATCTAATTTACACGAGTTAAAATAGGTCAAAAGCAATGCAAATTTTAAATTTTCTTCACAAATCCCATCAGGTTGGAAAAGCAAAGAAATAAGTCAACCATTGTAGCAATTTTTCAGCGGAGCATAGGCCTTCACTGAAGACTGAAGTTGATTAAACTCACTAACCACTGAGATGTGAAGCATCTTAAGTACTGATCTATGCTATCCGTTCATTGATAGTAATATCTATGATATACAGAGATTTCCATCATTGTAGATCTATCGAAAAGGTATTTTAAGGGTGGCAATTTTATCCTCATTGCTGGTATGTTTGATAACATACCATGTATAAAAGAAACCTTATAACAAAAAGGAAAAAATAAATATGTACACACACACACACATATATAAGGAATAGTCGCAGCTGGGAAAAAAGATATAAAGTAAGTCACAGGTTCCAAATATTAGTAGATCTATAAACATAAGTAGGCAATGAAATGAAATGAAATTCGCATTAATGGTCAGTAAAGACTAAATAGGTAAAAGGGACTAGAGATTACATCAGTCATGAGAAGCTGATACACAAACAGAGTGGAAACGCCAAAATGTCCCCCCAAAATATCAAAAATAAACAAACACAAGCAAAATGAAATACTAGTAAAGTAGTAAGCCAACAACCATAAGTGAACATCATATCAAAAACCTGGACCTACAATAAGATTAGTCACCGACATGTTATAAAACCAGAACACTGAAAAATCATGAAATCAAAATAATTTAACTGTATTATCAACTTTTGACCATCTGATTATGATGTTCTTACTAACTACAAATTGAAAGGCAGTTTCCATGCAGCCCTTCGATCTGACAGTTTCTGAATCAGCAGCCACATAGGCTTGTGGCACCGATACTACGCTCTCCACATGGATTACTAGGGAGCTGACAAGGTGGACACTCGTCTAGCCCCTCCACTCAGCCAGCATGAGGTCAACAAGCACCGAGCCTCCAGCTCCTTTTCCCTCCCTCTGCTAGATGTCGTCCCACTTTCACCTCTTGGTCTAGCACTTCTCCCCGGTCTCTCTCCCCCCTCCTTGTCTCAGCCTACCCATTCTCATCTGCCATCCCTGCTGCTCTGCTCCATTCCCTCAACTCTTCTGTAAGGCTCGTCTCAATGTGATCCCCCGCCTTCCCCTAGCAGGGCCACCCCCTCTGTAACATCACTAGCTCTATCCTCACCTCATGCTCCCGGCAAACGTAAACATAGGACCATTCGCCAGAAGAAGGATTCGATTTGTTTTACAGTTGGCCACAACATTCAGCTTTCACAGGTTTTTGTATCTCTCTGGAAAAACCTTATTTACGAGGTTGGATTGAGCGTTCCTAGTCTCCTTTGCTAGGCTTCTCCCCTACCCACCATCTTCTTCCTCGTGGGTGAGTGGATTTCATCTTTCGCTCTGCAACCGACTACACATCCATCTTGAAGGGTTCCTAGTCTTGGGGAAAAGCAGGGCTCTCCCTATAGCCATGGTCGGTCAACTTTGAGCCTCTTAGGGAGCCAACGAACAATACAACAATCTGGGCCATTCTCCTTGGGCTTCCTCCCCCCCTGTAGACAAAGGAATCCCTCAGCGCAATATCGAATAATATTGGAAATTTCATCAGTTTGGAACCTAGATGGGAGCTCAAGCCAGATTGCAGATGGGCCTGGATCCAAGTCAAATGCAATCTTAAGGAGGCTCTTCTCACCAATTTGGTAATTGAAGGGGTTGTTGAGATTTTGAGGTGTTGGGGTAGCATCGGATGTGCTCTAGCTCCCAAAATTTGTAGAGGGAATAAAGTACATGAGATCTCCAAGACCCAGAAAGAGATTTAAGAAATTCCATCTTGTTTAAGAGATATTTAATTAATTATTTTTTTTAATTAAGGACCCTAAGTCTAACTTAGGAAAATTAAAAGATTAAAGTTAATTAAATTAAACATGTGATGAAAATTACTTAAGTCACACGGATCAAGCATCTTCTAATCTTAGTCGTCGATTCAAGATTAGATCACGGTCGTTGATGTTTCAACGAGAAAAGTATAAGAAGAGGGCTTGGGGTCAATTGGAGAACACACACAGTGGCAGAGCACTGAAACTAAGCTGGAATTCTAGGGCGTGGTTTGCTAATAATTTCATAAGTATTTAAGCTACAGTGAGAGGTGGTATTGGCGAAAGGGATGGTTTGATCCTAGGCCAAGAGTGCAACGAAGGCAGAGAAGCAGCAGACTGAGCAGTGCAGAGGGAGCAACAGCTACGCAGAGTAGCCATAGCCCAGCAGAGGCAGCGCAACTGATTCGTTTTGTTTGGCAGACTTCCAAGAGAGGGAGTCAGTTATCAGAGGGAGTAGAGGGTGCCTTTCTTGCCAAGGACCCTAGATCCGAGTCTCTAGCATAGAGAGGAGGATTTGCTCCGACACATTTTCTGAGCAGATGGCACCCCATGGACTACATGATCAGGATAGGTTGGACGACCTGTCTAATTTTGCAATCTGGAAGGCCAGAATCCTGGTAGTCATGGAGGCATACGGCTTGAGGGAGCATGCAGAGAAAGTCCTGGCCACACCGACCGATGTGAAGCTCCTGGAGAAGCATGAAGAAGCAGCGCCACACGCCAAGCGCTTCATTATGGATGGGGTAAAATATCATGTGGTTCCACACATAGCCGAGAAGGCAACGGCTCATGAGATGTGGGTAGCTCTAACCACACTGATGAGCTCCATCATTAGACATATTTGGAGGGGTTAATGGTCACTTTTTTGCTTTCTTAGATCTCTTTTTCTTGCATTTTTATTATTATTTGGTTTTATGATGCTAGTGTAGGTGGCGATTAAGGCTAACATACTCTAAGTGCCTAATATGAGGTTGAGTGCAAAAAATCATGAATTATTAGCATTTTTATAAGGATTTTATCATAAAGACTTGGAGGAGACAGCAAAAAGAAATTATAGGAGGATTGTCCACCCTCCTTAACTCTCAAAGGACCAAAGATTCTCTCCAGCAATTCGAATTCCAAAGGTAGCCAAAGGATCCCCAAGGATTCTCTCCAGCAATTCGAATTCCAAAGGCAGCCAAGCAACTCAAAGAGGAGTGCACCCAATCTTTGTTTACTTGGAGTCAAGTGGACTCAATCACCATTTTCTAGGGAGTTGTTGGTAGTTGCCCTGTAGAATAAATAGAGTAGCGATAGAGCTAGGAAGGTCGATTCTAGTCGGAACTTTGTTGCAAGCTATTGAGCTTTTTATTAGTTTACTCAGTGATCAAACTTTCATAAATGTATGAGGCTATTCTTTTATGAAATGAGCAGATTGATTTCACTTTACTGATTTAAGTTTCAAAGAGCTAGGCTCGTGGGCTAGGGCCCAATCCATGTGCCTCAGCCTCTCTGTTGTATTTGTTCTCTGCTTTCTGTCATTCAATTAGTTATGCTTCTGATAGTTTCATTGTTGTTTAGTTTTGCTTTCAGTGTGTTGTTGTAGGTTTCATTTGCTTGTGAGTAATAGAATAGAGGAGAAAAACCAAAAAACTGTGGATCAAGACCCTCTTCTCATCTCTGTCAATAGAGCTCGAGGGTGAACCGTCCCATAGACCCAAAAACGGATTTTTGTTCACTGTTATAAGATTAAAAGTAGAGTTGCATTACCATTTTTCGGTCTTCCTTTGCACTGTATTTTAAACATGTGTCTGTTTCTTTGCGCATAAGTTAGCAGAGTGATTGCAGGAATTATTGCTAAAATCCTAGAGCAGCTCCGTGGTGCTTCCCGTTTCATTCTCCATCTCTGTTTTCATGCTTCCAACCACCTCGGTTACGCTCTATTCCCTCTTTCTTTCATCGCAGTTGTCGCTCTTTTTATTCACAAAACGCTTGAAAAACCTTTAAAGTTTTACCTCCGTCTTTCCTCCTCAAAATTCCCGCTATCACATTTCCCACTTCGCAACTTTTCCTGAACAACATTTCCGCTACCCCTCAAACTCTGCGATATTGCGAACTACGATATCGCATTTCGCATTTCACAACTTTAACCACATCACAAATCGCAACTTTTGCCCCACCGCACTTCACAGTTCATCGAACTTCTCACTTCGCAACTTTTACCTCATCGCATTTCGCACTTCACAACCTTTGGCCTTTTCGCATTTTGCACTTCACAACCGTTTCCTTTTTCTTTAAGACTTACCACTCCTTTTCACCGATTGCGATAAATCCGCCACATCGTACTTCGCATCGTTTTCATTTTTTCTTTAAGACTTACCGCTCCTTTTCGCCGATTGCGATAACTCTGTCACATCGCACATCGCACTTCGCATCGTTTTCCCTTTTTCTTTAAGACTTACCGCTCATTTTCGCCAATTGTGATACTGTCATCGCACTCCGCTGCTGGTCCCACCGCCACGTCACCCATCGCATTTCAAACTTCGCAACTTTTCCTGAACAACACTTCCGCTATCCCTCCAACTTTGCAATATTGCGATTGTGATATCGCATTTCGCACTTCACAGTTTTTGCCCCATCGCACTTTGCAAATCGCACTTTTTATTTTGTTGCTTTAACACTTACCGCTACTATCCGCCGTTTGCGATATCGCCTCGTACTCCGCCATCAGTCCCACCGTCGCGTCATCTGCCACATTGCACATCGCAAATCGCACTTTTTATTTTCTTCCAGTTAACCTTTACCGCTCCAAACACCGATTGCGATCACCCTCCATCGCAACTCCACCATCGCACTTTTTAAATCCTTCCGCTCCAAAGCCTTTTTGCGCCATAATAAAGCTTTAATAAGGTTTAAACCCACTCTTTTCACTTCTAAGCCTAGTTTCATGTCTTTATACCTCCATTAGCACCTTTACCCCTTTCTTTTCCAAGCTGCAAATCAACACTTTTTCAATTAGAATTAAGTCTTGGATAGCTGGATAGAAGCATGGTAGATAGAGCATAAGATAAGTAGGGTGTGTTTAGCCAGTTGGCCAAGGTTAGCGTGGTATAAATTAGTTTCCTTTCAGCAATTTAAGTTTAGTTTCCTTCCTGTCATTTCTTTTCAGCAATTTAATTCAGTTTCTTTCTACCATTTCCTTTCTGCACATTAAATTGGTTTCATTTCTGTCATTTCCGTTCTGCAAATTAAGTTAGTTTCCTTTCTGCCATTTCCTTCCAGCAATTTACTTTTTAGTTCTTATCATAGTTTAAGAAATAGCACCTTTTCGTAAAGCAGAAGAGGATGACATGAACAAAATGCATCTGTTGTGTATCTAGCACTGTCACCTCCAAGTTTGTACGAAACCTGGGTTGATAAAGTAAAGTAGGGCAACCCCTGGGAGTTGCAGCACTCTTGGTGCAATACCAAGGCTCACCACACACTATATGAAGGAAGATCCGTCCAGGAGGAAGATGCTTCTAGAGAACCAGCTAAAGTTATTCATGATGGCCAAGGGAGAGGAGATCGATCCTTTTCTATCCAAACTACAATCGATCTAGGATCAGTTGACTGGCATGGGGGTCAAGGTAGATGACGATGTCATGGTGAGCACTGCTCTCAATGCAGTCACAGAGGATTGGGAAACTTTTTTCCAAAGTCTCTTGGGCAGAGTGGACCTTCCTAACCGGGAAAACATGTGGGCTATCCTTCGGCAAGAGGAAATCCATCGGATGACCAAAAGACAGTACAGCACCGGTTCGAGTAAAGTGAAGAAGGAAGAAGAGGAAGATGCAGCCTTGGCATCAAAGAGACGGCAAGGGAGAAAGAAGCATGATCTATCAAAGATCAAGTGTTTCCAGTGCGGCAAACTAGGACATTTCGCAAGCAATTGTCCTAAGAAGAAAAAGGACAAGGAAGCTTTTAGCTCAAGGGCTGTTGTGGTTAACGATGGCTCCGGAGATGACGTAGCCATGAGCGCTCATGAACCACGAAAGTGGGGCGATCTTGATCTGTAGAGCAGCTGCAGAGTGAGGGCAGGATCCTTGAGTAGGCCAACTCTTGGATCACATACGAGCTAGGGGAGCTTTAAGACAGTAGCGGGACAAGTGGAGCAGTGGGTACAGAAGATCACGGATGGAGCGGAGGCAGAGCTGGATGCTGAGAGGGAGTCGCATAGTGCAGATGTAGCAGCAGGGCAGAGGGGCTGATGTAACTTCAGCAGCGCGGAGCAGGCTTGCTTATGCAGTGCAAAGCTGCAGCAGCACAAAGGCTTCAGGAGGACAGCGCAGAGCAGGCTTGCTTACGCGGTGCAGAAATGCAACAGCGCAGAGACTTCAGGAGGACAACGCAACGCCGCAGCAACATAGGGGACTTCAATGCAGAGGAGGTCTGCTGCAGCAGTGCAGCAGCCTCCAGATGACAGTACAGAGCAGCAATCTATGGAGCTTCAGTGATGAAGATGCAGCCCAACTGACTTGCCTGTCAAAGATTGGGCAGTAGGACTCCAGTTGCTTACTCTCAGCAAATGAGTTGCAGTGTAGCGGTTGGCAGCACGATGCAGCAAATTGAGAGGGAGCTGCAGTACAAATGTGGCAGTGACAGTGGCAACGTCATGGGCAGCAGTACGGGAGAGCATCAGCAGCGCAGTGATGAAGAGCAGCAGGCCAAGCATCAGCGCAGAGACCCACACCAGAGATCAATGCAGAACTTTGGGGTGAAGTATTATTGCTAGAGCACATTCCTCGCTAAGAGGGAGTGTTGAGATTTTGAGGTGTTGGGGTAGCATCGGATGTGCTCTAGCTCCCAAACTTTGTGGAGGGACTAGAGTTCATGAGATATCCAAGACCACAAAAGTGATTTAAGAAATTCCATCATGTTTAAGAGATATTTAATTAATTAATCTTTTTAATTAAGGACCCTAAGTCTAACTTAGGAAAATTAAAAGATTAAAGTTAATTAAATTAAACATCTGATAAAAATGACTTAAGTCACACGGATCAAGCATCTTCTAATCTTAGCCATCAATTCAAGATTAGATCACGGTCATTGTTGTTTCAACAAGAAAAGTATAAGAAGAGGGCTTGGGGTCAGTTAGAGAACACACACAGTGGCAGAGCACTGAAACTAAGGTGGAATTCTAGGGCGTGGTTTGCTAAGAATTTCAGAAGTGTTTCAGCTGCAGTGAGGGGTAGTATTGGCGAATGGGATGGTTTGATCCCAAGCCAAGAGTGCAACAAGGGCAGAGAAGCAGTGGACTGAGTAGCACAGAGGGAGCAGTAGCTACGCAAAGCAGCCATAGCCTAGCAGAGGTAGCGCAGAGGCAGCAAGAGGCTAGGAGGGCTGACGCAGTGCCATAGGAGGCTGACGTGTTGAAATTTTGAGGTAGCATCGGGTGTGCTCTAGCCCTAGAATTTTGTGGAGGGGCTAAGACACATAAGACCTCCAAAACCCAGAAAGTGTTTGGAGAAATTTCATCTAGTGTGTGAGATATTAAAATAATTACTTTTTTTAATGAGGACTCTAAGTCTAACTTAGGGAATTAGAAAAATTAAAGTGAATTAATTAAACAAATGTGTTGGAATGTTCTAAGTGACGCGGATCAAGCAGTCTTTTAATCTAAGTCGTCGATAAGAGATTAGAATGTGATCGTTGATGTGTCAATGAAAAAAGTATAAAGGAAAGACTTGGGGTCAGTTGGAAACACACACACAGAGTCTAAGAGATCCAATTCTTCTGACGGAGCAGTGCTCGGACGAAGATCAGATCTGAGTGACTCAGAGTTGCAGTGAGGGGCAGATGCAGTGATTGGTCAGGAGGGCCAAGAGTACAGTGTAGAGCAAGGGCAGCAAAGACGCAGTGGAGGCATTGCAGCCATCAGAGGGAGCTACAAAATCCCTCAGGAGGGTGACGCAGGCCCACGCAGAGGCAGCGCAGCATCTCCAAGAGAAAAGTCTGAAATTCATCAGAAGAAGGGTTTCTGAGCCAGGAGGGCTAAAACCGAGATCCGGGAGAGGCAGATTCACGCAGAGCTAGGGTGACACAATTCTTCAGCCAGGCTACGCAGGCTTACGTAGAGTCTACGCAGAGCCAGCTAGGGTTTCAACAGTTGCTCATCCGAATCAGCCAAGACTTGCGAGAGTAAGGTATATCTCACATTTTCTCTGATTGTCAAGGTTTTCTCTGTTGGGTTTGTCGTGTTTATGACACCCTAGATGTACTCAGAAACTGTTGCTTAATAATAATAAACCCTCATCTCTGCAACACTGGTTTTCCCGCATTGGGTTTTTCCAGGGACATTTGTCCGAAAAATCTGTGTCACTTTATCATGTGAGCGTGCTATTCAGTAAATGATATGTATGTGTAGCCTGTTAATTATATTTACTTTGATGTTAATTCTAAATATTCAGATTAATAACTTGTATGTTTAATCAAGTAGGAGAAGTAAATCAAGATTTAATAGTAGGATTTCTTAGTTAAGAAATTTTCACATGACGCAATCCCAGGAAGACTGACATTGGCCAGCAGGGCAGCGCAGGGGCAGCGTAACCCAGTCTGGGGTGACACAAGCCCTTCCTGAGCAGTGCAGGGGCTGACGCAGAGGGCTTCAAATCAACGCCGGGTTTTCAGAAGACTGAAAAGGGTTGAGTTCTGTAAATCCTGTTTGAGGGTGTGAATCGCTCATATTTTCGTAATATCCCCCAAAGGGGAATAAGCAGTAATAAACAGTATTTTCTCCGTCGGGTTAACCAGTTTGGTGCCCAGATTTGTTGTACTTAGATTCTACTTAATAATAAAACCCTCCAGCAGCCAGAAAACGGGTTTTCCCCCATTGGGTTTTTCCGGGGACAGTTGTCCAGAAAATCCTTGTGCGTCACTTTGCCATTGTGCATGTTATTCAGTTTAGATCTGTATGTGCAAGTTGTTAATGTGGTTACTTTGATGTTAATGCTGAAGATTCTCAGATTAATAACTCAATGTAAGTAGAAGTAAATCAGAAATTTAACAGTAGGATTTTTGTTTGAGCATATTCAAAAATTTTCACAGGAGCCACCTACAAATGGGTCCAGAAAATTGACTAACAGAACCCCATTCATCTTGTATAGAGAACCCCAACTCCCCGTTCATGTCAAGGATTTGGACCCTTTCCCATATATCCCAACCAACAACCAAATACCAAACACCTAGGTAAGCCATCTGAGCCCACTGATCTTCCCCCTCCTCAAGAAATATGTCTTCTAACAAGGACCTTCTTTAAGCCATCAAAACCTAAGAAGTAATGGGTCCCAAAGTCTAAGAAGGAGCCCCAAATTGGAGAAATGGTTTTGGTGGGTGATCATCCTCTTCTTGTCAAAGTCCATGGGAAGGTTGGTGTTGGATACTATTATATAGCTAACCTTGATGGTGAACTTTGGCCCTCAACAATCAAAGCTAACCTCATCACCCCTTTCCTAGATACATGACATTACATGTTGTACATAGTAGTGTAGGATGCATTGCATATTATGTTTGCATAGCTACTATCATCATATTATGTTCTCATGCTAGATTAAATTGCATTTAGAATAATCTTGCATCTCAGTATCAATTTACTTTTCTATATGCATTTATTATTTTGATGAAAAACAAGGGCGATAAATTATGCCCAGTGCACATGGTTCCAATAGTTGTTTTGTGATGTGCAGGATACAAGTCTGCAACCTAGGATATTGTTAGAATTCTCATTACCTTCCCGCTCGAATACATGGATCATGCGCTCTACAGTGAGCTCTATTGATTTTTGGGTAGCATCGGATGTGCTCTAGCTTCAAAACTTTGTGGAGGAGCTAGAACACACGAATTCTCAAAGACCCAGAAATCGTTTGGAGAAATTCCACCTGGAGCTTAAATTATTCAAATAATTAATTATTTTAATGGAGACCCTAAGTCTAACTTAGGAAAATTAAATAATTAAAGTGAATTAATTTAAACATGTGGGTGGGAATGTTCTAAGTGACGAGGATCAAGTCTTTTTCTAATCTTAGTCGTTGATTAGAGATTAAATCACAGTCGTTGATTCGTCAACTAGAAAATTATTAAAGGAAGGTTTGGGTTTAGTTGGAGACACACACACATAGTGGCAACACTTGAGCTAAGTCAAAATTCTGGGGCGCGGTTTGCTGAGAATTTCAGAGTGAGCTTGCAATGCAGCAAGGGGAAGTTCAGCAGCGGGATTTGCATCCAAGACCCAGAATACAATAACAGAGAGGTAGATCAGCACCAAAGAGGCAGCGCAGGCACAGGGGAGGTGACGCAGAACCTGCTAGGCTCACGCATAGCTGACACAGAGGCAGCGCAGGCCCAGGAGGGGTGCTCACGCATAGGGACGCAGGCCTAGTCAGGGTGACGTAGTCACTCAGTGACCAACGCTGGGGTTTTTGCGGGGCAGATCGGGCTCTGTTTCAGCAGATTCCAAAGGGTGACGCAGTCTCAACACGGAGCTTGCTGAGGACTGCGTAGGCACCTGTGTGGCTCTTCATTCTTAAGTTGAATCAGCCATAATATCTATCTCCGGATAGAGGTACTTCTGCCAAGGAAATTCTCTATTGGGTGAGCCGATTTAGGCACCCTAGTTTGTATTCAGAAATCTGCATAATAATAAAAACCCTCAAGAGTTGTTGCACCGGTTTTCCTGCATTAGGTTTTTCCAGGGACATTCGTCTGAAAAATCTTGTGTCCTTTGTCTGAATGTGCTTATTCTTCAGTTCCTGATTTGTATGATTGTATAGGTTGCATTGTGTTTACTTCAATGTTTTCATGAATATTTCTGAAAATAACTTGTTAAGTTAAATACAAGTAGGAGAAGTAAACCAGACTTCTGCAGTAGGGTTTCTGTTTATTAAATTCAGAAATTTTCACATGGTATCACAGTGTTTGCAGATCAAGAAAAGTTGAAGCCATCAGCAAAGACCGAAGAAAATTTGTTGCAGGAAGGCAATTTTCTCGAGAGATAGTGTTGATCCAGAAGAGAGGCAAGGAAGGCTGACGCAGTCACCTGTGGGGCTCACACAGAGCCTACGTCAACCAGGAGAGGTGATGTTGTAGCTGTAACAGTAGCAATGCAATGTTTGTTGACCAGCGTAGGGGTTTTGAGCCTCTGTTTTTCCGATTGTCGTGGTTGGAAGTGCAGATCGTTTTTCTTCAGTAGTGGTTGGTGGGGCATTGTTTCTGTTGGTGCAAACAGTGTTTAGAAAGGTGTAACAAAGTATGGTAAGAAGTTCTTCAGAAGACTTCTCACCAAGAAGTCTAGATCCAGTGCTGATCAGCAGAAAAGGGTGATCATAGAGGGCTGATTCGACATCAGTTAGCAGAGGATTCCGAGAGGGAAATCATTTTCAAAGGGAGTGGGTTCCTTTGAGAGTTTCTAGCGCCAAGAAACTCATATATGAGTTTGCTGGGGCAGCAGCAAAAAGAAGGAGAAGAGAACTAGTTTCGACATCTTTTGAGCAGAGATGGCCACAAACGGATAGAGGGATCAAGACAGGTTGGATGGCGCATCCAACTTCGTCTTCTGGAAAGCCAGAATCCTATCAGTTCTAAATGAATATCGCATCAGATATAATGCCGAGAAAGTTTGCATTGTTCCTGTTGACGTTGATCTGTTAAAGAAGTATGAGGAAGCTCAAGCGAAGGCAAAGCGCTTGATCTTAGATGTGGTCAAGGATCATGTGGTCCCACACATTGCTGAGAAGAATACAACAAATGAGATGTGGACGACTTTGACCACATTGTATCAAGGGGCTTCTGTCCAGAGGAGAATGCTTCTGGAGAATCAGCTTTGACTATTTCAGATGCAGAAGGGAGAGGAAATCGACCCCTTCCTCACGAGATTGAAGGAGATCTGTGATCAATTGGTTGCCATGGAGGCCACTCCTGACGAAGGTCCTATGGTAAGAACTGCCCTGAATGCAGTTACTGATGAGTGGGAGAACTTTGTCCAAGGCATCTTGGGCAAAGCAGATCTCCCAAATTGGGAAAACATGTGGGCAGCTCTTCGATAAGAAAAGATCAGGAGGATGTCCAATATGGGCAGTGTTGGGCTATATTAATCATTATTAAATGACTAAAACAGTACACATAAATTATCAATCCAGGGACGTCTTTTATTTCAATGACAGTTGAATTGTCTGTGCCGATACACCCAACCAGAAGCAAATCCAAATAGAGGAAATCGTTGTTGAAGTAAATGTTGGAAGGAAATCACTCATGCGGAAATAAAATGATCTACAAGACTGTAATCACACCTCAATTAATCTGTCCTAGCGCGCCACACAACAATTACCCAGCTGGTATCTCTGATCTCATATGTGTAACAACATATAAAACATTGGAATTGAAGCAGATCTATTCACAACTAAAACAGCAGCAACAACACTTCCACTAATACATAAAGAAAATAAGAAATAGATATATACACATCTACCTTAACCGTTGCAATCCCTGCTAAAGAGAAGGGCCCTTCCTCCCTAGCACGGCGCAGGAAGAGAAAGAACTTAACAGAAACTAAATCAGATAACGCATGTAACAGCAATAACAGGATAATCTGTATTAATATGAGCAAAATTACAGAGCCAAAACAATTTTGTTCTCTGCTAACCTTTCGACCTCTAAGGCCGAGAACTATATAGTGGTTACATCTCAGAAAATCAAGGGATAGATCAGTCATGAAAATCTTATGATTCTCATGCTGATCGAAATAGAATACATATGGTTATAACCATTTCTTAATAAAAGTCTGACTAGAAAATTATAGATTACAATTAAAACCACCCATAGGCTGTTATCCAAAAATACAATGCTAAACAACTTCTACAGCTATCGCAATAAAACCACAGTTGTAGCGCAACAGCTAAATGACAGGTCAGCAAAAGGAGTTGACGAGATCCAATCAACAGTACAACTGTATCAGCAGTTCGCCAGCAGGTCTGTAATAGCATATTGTAACAGCAGTTTGTCGGCGGGTCTGTAACAGAAAAGTGTAACAGTATCATAGTGTAAAAAGCTCGCTATAACAGCACACCCTTAACTGCTCCTGTGTACCTCGTAATCTGGATCTTTGGTGCTACAAACGACATCTGGAAAGACAACACAAAGACCATAGATCTTCTCCAAACATTCATCTTCAATTAGTCATAAAAAGGGCACGATATATCATAATAATTGATGAAATGGAAGAGTAATGAAAATAAAGTGAAATAGCACAAGTTAGGATAGAAATGTAGGAAAAAGAGGCAAAGATAGTCCCATTGGTTATAATCATGAGGCAAAATAGGGAAAACAAATGTAGGAAAAGTGTGCCAAACTGGCACCCAACAGGCAACAGCAGTGGAGGGATCAAGATCAAGAAGGAGGAGGAGGAAGATGTGGCTCTTGCATCTAAGGGACAACAGCGACAGCAAAGGAAGAAGAAGAAAGACCTTTCAAAGGTCAGATGCTTCAAATGTGATAAATTAGGACATTTCACCACAACTTGTCATATGAAAAAGAAGGGCAAGGAAGATTCTGATTAAAAGTTTGCCACAGCTAAGGGCGATGAAGGAAGTGATGACGAAGTGGCTATGAGTGCTCATGTGCCTCGGGAGAAGAGGTGGGGTGACATAGATCTGTAGTTCTCTCAAACTACAAATAAGGGGCAGGATCCTTAAGGTGTCTCAAACTCTTGGATCACATACGAGCTACGGGAGCCCTTAATGACAGTAGCAAGATTAATGGAGCCAATTGATGCAGAGGATAATGGAGCAGCATGGTTGAGCTAGGATGCTGAAGTCTTGAGCAGTGCAGAGCAGAGGCAGCAGTAGTGTGGCAGCAGCGCAGAGGTTGATGGGATTTCAACAACGTAGAGGCAGTGCTCACGCAGTGTAGAGCGGCAGCAGTGCAGAGCGCTAGAGGGTTAGCGCAGATTAGCAGCAGAGGGTGCTTCAGTATAGAGGAGCACTCATACTGACTTGTCTGTCAATTCTTTGAGATGTTTTCAGTTGCTTACTTCTCGGCAACTGAGTTGCAGTGCAGCAGTTAGCAGTGGCAGTGCTATGGGCAGCATGATGCAGCATTTGAGAGGGAGTTGCAGTACAGATGAGGCAGTGGCAGTGGCAGTGTCAGTTGTGGCGACAACAAGGTTGACGAAGACTTGATGGCCAAAGGTCAGTGATCGGAGAACGTGGCTCTGATACCAATGTATGACCAAAAGTCGTATGTGCAATGGAAATATTTAAAATACTTTGAAGACGTAAATGTCCATTGTAAGACATGTAACTGTATATTGAATATTATATGTTGAATTGATGTAAGATGATTACAAAAGAGAATGAGGGCCTGCTTATATACCCTATGCAGGTGCCCTTTCCTGAATGGTCATGTCTCTAAGACATGCCTCTTCATTACTAACTAACTAACCATTAGTTAATTAATTATTATTTATTATTATTATATTTATTATTTTATATGAATTATAATCATAACATAATGACCCTCATCTTGGAAGAACTCGTGATCACTGGCCTTGCGATTTATTAATTTCTCTGTCAGTCTTTCCTCATCTAGGATTATACACATTTTATTTTCATTTTGTTTGACCACAACTACTTGGGTTAATTAAACAAGAGAAAGTTAGACATGGAAATTGAAAGCCACAATTCGGCCCGGCCTCATCCCTCTTCATTACAAAAGCCAGAGAAACACCATAAAACATAAATACTCAATAGATTATTAAGTCTAAACTTTCGAATAAATATTTAATACACAAATTGACCCTTTTACAATTCATGGGCCTAGACATGCGACTCTTTCTAGGACTCTCATACCTTATATCATTTTACATTAAGCAAACTATCCTCCTCAAACAAAAATGGTTGTAATTAATAGTTTTTCTAGAAAATTTACATTTGTCCCTCATTTTAGAAACCAGAGGACACCTCATGCTTATCAAATATTTAAATTTTTGTCCTCTAGGACACCTCAGCAAAACTAACAAATTCCTTGGGTGAAAAGATCTCCAAAAATTCTCTAATTACAAAAATATGAAAAAATAAATTTATGGAGGGTGCTCCTACATCATCTCCCCTATGGGTTTTGAAAAAGCAATGAACTTTGAATAAAAGTGTCAAGTATAAAGAGAACATAAAAAAAATATACGCTATTTTCCCTTCGGTGTGTAATCTAAAGGCAAGGAACAAGATGATAAAGCTTGTAGTAACATGAAGATACGAGTTCAACACCTCTCCCCCCTCCCCCCCAAGTGGATGCAAAAGAGGCTAGGTGCAAGTCCTTGGTGATTTTGACAACATAGTAATGTCCCTCATACCACAACAGCATGGCCAAAGGACAGACATAAGTTATTATAAGCAGAATTTCCAAATACAAAAAATGTACCTTATTTTACTTATATGGGTAAGAATACTATCTTACATCCAAGTGCTCGAGTGGATAAAAAAGTTGTAGCTATATGCCATGTAAAGGCAAAAGTAATCTCTTAATTAATAAGCAATCTTTCTAAAATTATATTATAAAATAGAGGCAATACGCAATAATAGGACATGAGTCAATACTGTTTGATATCGCTATATACTCTTTCTTGCATTAATAGTGATTTGTAGTCGTGAAACTTGTTGGATAAAAGTATCTATAGGTGATGATAGAGCACTATAACAAGAAAATAATGAACACGATTAAATCATAAGCTTTAGAAAGGAAAAATGTAAAAGATATTATGCATTACATTTCATATTCCTCAAATAGAATCAAGGTAAAGAAAACAAGAAGCAATTCATCAAGAAATTTACCTATTAATAATTGCTTATCTTATGTTCTTTGCATCAAGACATTTAGGCTTGTTTCATATCCGAGCCATTTGTGAAGATGGCCCTGTGACCTAGTTGAAGGAAAGAATAATAACAATGCTATATGACATAGTTGAAAAAGTTAATGCATTAACAAAAATCCAAGTCCTTGGTGATTTTGACAACATAGAAATGCCCCTCATACCACAGCAGCATGGCCAAAGGACAAAGATAAGTTAGTATAAGCAGCATTTCCAAATACAAAAAATATACCTTATTTTACTTATATGGGTAAGAATACTATCTTACATCCAAGTGCTCAAGCAGATGAAAAAGTTTTAGCTATATGCCATGTAGAGGTAAAAGTAATCTCTTAACTAATAAGCAATATTTCTAAAATTGTATTATAGAATAGAGAAAATACGCAATACTAGGACATGAGTGAAATCAATTTGACATCTCTATATACTCGTTCTTGCATTAATAGTGATTTGTACTCCTGAAACTTGTTGGATAAAAGAATCTATAGGTGATGATAGAGCACTAGAACAAGAAAATAATGAACACGATTAAATCATAAGCTTTAGAAAGGAAAAAAAGTTTAAGATATTATGCATTATATTTCAGATTCCTCAAATAGAATCAAGTTAAAGAAAACAAGAAACAATTTATCAAGAAATTTACCTATTATTAATTGCTTCTCTTATGTTCTTTGCATCAAGACATGTAGGCCCGTTTCGTATCCAAGTCATTTGTGAAGATGGCCCTGTCACCTAGTTGAAGGAAAGAATAATAACAATGTCATATGACATAGTTGAAAAAGTTAATGCATTAACAAAAATACCAACTATTTGATATTCCCTACATTTCATTTGAGACCATTTCAAGCTAGATCAAAATGAAGTCATTGCGCTATTTTTTTTTTCTTATTTCTTTTTTTCACTGAATTCTCTTCTATTCTCTAATTTAGTAATGTAGAGTAGGTCGTTGCTTCTTTTTTTAAAGCGCCCATAGAAATAAGCAATGTTTCACCAAGTTTCCAGATAGGGGGCATTGGAACAGGGAAACACATCTAGCGAATAAATGGAGACACCCCTAAATTTTAGAAGACATCACGGAAAATGTCAAGGTTCTTGAAATAGGGGACCCCATCTGAAATCCTACAAAAATCAAATTCAATATATGAGAAACAATTGGAAATCACAAACATGAAAAATGAAAGCACGAAACAGATATTTACATTCACTTAGGTTTAGATTTTTTTTTGTATTTTTTTAATTAATTTTTTGGAAGGGGGAGCCTAGGATCACCCCACAAAAGAGAAGCATCCCTCCTGTGTCTGCTTGAGTTTCCCCAGAAGGGAACAATGGGAAACTTCCCCTGCCGAATTTTCCCATCCCGAAAACATGGGAAGGGGAACTTGGAGGACACATACCCACATAACACTGGAAATAAGAATTGACAAATCTTCCAATTTCCAAATTGAGCAATACAATAACAACATTTCATGGAATATGATTGTCAATAGTACCTTCTCTTGCTAAACGCAACCTTCTATGCTATGTTGGAACTTGGAACTTGTGTATGCATATTTATTATTATCCTATAGTTCTAGGTTGTAAGGTCCTAAATTTCAGAATTAACAATTACTAACAAAATTGATACTACACAATCCAGAGTGAAATTTTTGAAACAAAATATGACAATTCACTATTGAATACTTACCTGGAACCGTGTTTGAAGATGTTCCTGACCCGCCATGGCTCCCGCTCTCGTTACCAAACCGCCATTTTCCTCCTAGTCTATATGGGGTCTACCTCTCCGACCCCCAGATCCAAAAGACAAGCTTTCTGGCCTCGTGCCCTAAACTTCAATAACAATCAAGATCACTCTATGACTCTGTTAAAACTCAATGCTCGTCTCCCACAGTTAGAAATCCTCTGACAGCATTCGGGTCAATTTTCCCACCTCACTCACCCATGCCCATCAAGTTCCCCCCCCTTCTCCTTTTATACACAAATCCCTTTTCAAGATATTTATTAAAATATCCTCTTTTAATAAATATCTTAGTCAAATCCCCTTTCAAGATATTTATTAACATATCCTCTTTTTTAAAAATATCTTAGATTTATATTAAAATATTATTATTTCATGAATATCTTGGATTCCTAAAATATCTTGGATTTATTAAATATCATCATTGAATAAATATCTTGGATTCCTAAAATATCTTGGATTTATTCTTAAATATCATCATTTAGTAAATATCTTGGATTTTATTAAAATATCATCTTTTATTTGCATCAGTCAATGCTTTTACTTTCCTTTGAACAATATATTAGTTATATTATGATAGTGATAGGTATAACTTTTACCTCACAATACATTCATTATTTTCTGGCGAGTTAGGTATTTACTCAATACTTCAATAATTCACACATTACCCTACACTGAGACTTTTCATAATTGATTAGTGCATATACTAGTGTAGTACACATGATACATGCATATGTAACTATTATATGCAGGTCTCATATGCATGCTAATATTTCTATGCTCCCTATAACTCGAGTTGGGTCATTACATACACCCCTCCTTCAGAAAACTTCGTCCCAAAGTTAAGTTTTATGTCGTATATCATTAATTTTTTTTAAGTGAATAGTATAATCATATAAGGGTGGTGTACCATAATTTAATTTACGTTTAATGTGTGAGAACATTTTAACATTTATGTTTTGATCATTTATTGGTTTACAAATTTAGTAGTCACGTTTTGCCCCAACAGAGTTCCCAAGCTATTCTAGAATCATCCTATCCTTCCTAATCTCTTCCGCTCCCATCATATCCGTCCTCTACTGGAATATGACATGGCGTCAGCTATACTGACCTAACCGTTCATAGACCTCAAGAGTTACAGCATCGAATATATCAACCTGATCCCTTAGTAGGCATCTGGCAGTCATCATCACACGTCTAGAGGAGCGTGACTAGCACAGTCCTCCCATGACTCCAGGTATTGAAGGATAAACGGTGGGAAACACCTCCACCCCTCCTAGTAGGACTAAGGTTAACACTTTATCATGGAACCTCAATGAATCTCAATTGTTCTTGGAGTTTTGTCATCACGCAGTCGGTTTGGTAATGATACCATCTGCGCTGTAAACACTTGTCCACAATTTATAACATGTGTATCAATATATTCAAAGCAAATTGTTATTCAAATAACAATTTCTACACATTCCAAATATGTTGCTATCTACGATATTGATCTTTGAGTTCATATAACATACTTGGTTATGTTTATCCAATAGGTCTGTAAATTCATTTTCACCTTAAATAGTCAGTGTAATCATTATTTTATTTCTATCTCATCATTTATGTTGATATGTAAAATTATAGATACAATATTCATAATATAATTCATAATTTATATCAGTATCCATGTACCAAAAATGTTTAAGAAAAACTTTCTTCATATTGGTATCCATGTACCAACAATGTTTAAGAAAATAATATATTCTTGCATGTAATAGTACAAAATGACAGTCTTAAGTATCCATCCAAAATAAGGTAAGGTTATACAAAATAAGTTTTTAAATGCTTATAAATATAACCCACAATTATAAATGTCACATAGAATAATTGGACACGGATATACAAATAAGGGTGTAGCTACTATTTTCTATACTATATTAACCGATTAACCTTATAAAAGTCACAGGTTGAAACTCTATATCTAAATGGAGGGATGCTCCAATCTTTAGGATTGCATATATAGAAACGAAATGAATTGAAACAAGAGCACAAAACACTTACTGCTTAGTTGAAGCATGATCTGATTTCTTGAGACAGGTTGATTAAGAACTCTAAAACACAAAACTACATATGGATCCAGCCAACCTTTTATTTTTTGTTATTTATTTGTCTTTTAAGTCTTAACCATCTTTGATCTGTAATCTGGATCCAAAGAGAAAATAATAACATTAATTTCTTTATCATGTTATTTCAGCTCATCTTCGGCCTAAAAATCTAGAAGCCATGGAGTAGGGTTTTGCAGGGCTAATCATTAGGTTTATGCTGGAGATGGAGGAAGAGTTAATTGACTACTCTAAAGATCCCTTAGTGGGAGGTTTATTTTCAATGAAGGAATTTGTTACTGCTTGAAAATGCATTATTCACTTTGCATTATACTTGGTCTACTTTGTTCATGCAGGGTTCTCTTCAAATTTCCCAAATAGACCAATGTGTTAGAAAATCAATGTTGGATTTTACAAATGTTGATGCATGCTTCTCAATTGAGGGTGCCTTTCATATTATCCAAGGTGTGACTTACATATGTGGAGACATTTGTTTTGGTCACTTGAAGTGTTAATTTCAAGGTTTCAATATCAATTAGTAACCTAAGTTTCAAACTAGCATATGACCATAGTCTTTTCTGATATTGTAATGCTCATAGTCTTTTCATTTTTATTATATTGACTCGTTTAATTCAACACATAACTCATCAATGGCATACCAACTTCTTATTCTTCACAATAATCGCTTTCTCATTAATCCTTAGGCCTCATCTTATCACCAAATGTATCTTCTTTTCTAACGGTGTACAATTACTATCTTTAATATTTACTTTTAAACATTTTCCCAGTTTATCACTTGTTATTCTTAACAAATTAGGAGTGTTCACAACTCCTTATAGGTCATTGCTTTGACCCTTACCAATCATGTTGCTCATATCCTTAAGAAAATTCTTCTTGATAGAAAACATCCCTTCACTTCCTTATACCAGATATTCCTAATATTCCATGTGTACTTCAATTTGAAAAAGAACATATTATTAAATTGACTTTGTTTTCTCACCTCTAGTCATCATGGTTTTCTTTCCTTCTCTCTTAATGCATAAAATTATTACACTTGAAAATGTTGTTACTATTCCCCAACTTGGGTAAGACCCTATAAATGAATTTAATAATGTTTATATCGAATGTAATCTACTTATCATTTCAGGTTTTAAGGCATCACGGAATAGAATTTTCTAATCCTACTCCATGATGTCCATAATCCATGGATATAGTTAGCCAATTAAGAAAAATTTTATAATGTGACTCTCCCATTAGAAGAAGAAACTATTATAGATGTTGCCATGCACATAAATTATCCTATAATTGAACAATGTTATTATAGATTCATTTTTTAATCTAATGTCATTGACTTCTTATATTGCTTTATGAAACTTGCACTCACTAACCTTTGGTGCTATTTTGTCGATCTCAATATTCTAAGTTGATTATGATAACTAACATTTATTATCATCATTAGAAGTTTGTAATTTCTTTCTTTTCCTGTCCTCCCTAGGTACTATATTGATTATATTATGGTAACAAAGGAGATCAAACTTTGAAATTTTCCATTGCACTCTCTTGGTAGCTATATCATCTTGTTCTAATAGCATGTTTACTACCTTACACGGTGGTTTCTTACCATCTTAACATATGTTTCATCTATTTTGTTTTCGATTGATGTGTACCTTTAGTGAACTATACTTGTACTCTCAATTTGATTACTCATGATTTCTCTCAACATTTCTTGAATAGTTAATGTCTTCTTTCATCCACCAATTTACCTCAAACTAGCTTAGCCTTTTATGTGGTTGTAGCTTCACATCTAATGGTCTTGCCATAACGTCCATAGTAATGCTTTCATTACCATTCTTCCTTTCTTCAAGAGTTAACTTCTTTGGAGCAACTCCGCCAGCTAATCTTTATATATGCCTAAATAATCACCATGAATCATCTTATATAGTTCAATCATTCATATCAACAATAAATTTCATTTTTCTAATTCAGATTGCTATCCTTAAGGGTCGTTTACATTCCATGAACAATGTTATGTTGCCATATTATTTTGCTTTGGACATCAATATATCCTTACGGTTGCAAATAGCCTAGTTATTCATCTCAATAATGACCTAATGGTTGAATATCAAAATGTCCAATTAGTATAGATTAAACTATAAAAATTTAAACCTTCACTCTACTTACATATATACTTAGATAATAATTAAAGTATTAACATAAGAAAATGGTATAAAATATTTGCATAAAATTCATATTGTCAATAATTATAGGTATCATGTAGTAAGATATATATACATGGAAAGCTCAACATCAGTAGGAGAATGGGATGTTTCAATTGCATAAAATAATTAGGATAGTTCCCATTCTAATGTTCAAAAGTTACAATAAAGTTTAATGTCTAAAATGATGTTAATGTGTTTATTTTAATATAATAGTCTGAATGTACTTCAAACTTTACTTGTACTATATACAAAATCTCAAACTTTATTGTGGAAAAATTTTCAGCTGATATCCACAAGTTATTTCAACTCCTTTGTCGGGTGGAATGTAAAGTAAAAGTAATGGTTTAGCAATGGAGTGGGATTGAGCTTTGAAAATACAACTTTCTTTATTTTTAGTGGGGGTATGCTTTGTTATTATCAAAGACCCATAATACGAACAATTGATATATGTCTTTGATACCTACATTTGCATTAATTATCCCATCTCTTCTAATAAAATGTATCACCCCAGGCTTCATAGCTTTCGAATATCGAATTATATAAAACTTCATTTTATCATGATTGTTACAAGCTTCAATTTCTTCCAAAAGTCGAAAAACCTTTTTCCATGTTATTGAATATTACATAACACTAAATACCTTGGGTAAATTATCAAGGATGACTCACAGTAATAAACCCAGGGTTATATTATGATGGTTGCTATAATTATGAAAATAAAGCGGTGATATCTAAGAATTATCACAAGATCTCGGTAAATAGTTGGAAACTAAGTTATTTCCCATTGTGATCCTTCATCCTAGTACTTTCAACCTAGTCTAACTGACCCCTAGATTAACTTTGTATTCCTCAACACTTAAACCTATGGATTGAAGTTCTCCTGAAGCCATTTCTACTTGTATGAAATCGTTTTGCTGGCGGTTGCCAACCCATATTTATTTAATGCCTATGACGAAATGAAACTATCAATAGCACCAGTATCCAATAATATTTTGATTTTTATGTCGTTAACAGTACATGAGGACTTCCCTACAGTGGATTGATGTTCTGTACGTTCCTCGAACAACTACCAGGAAACATTTTCCGATGTGAGATGCAATTGCTTTTCTAAATTTCCCCACCAAATCACAACACTTTCCTTTAGCTAAATATAGCAATCTTTGTCTTAGAGGTAGAAAAATATTCTCTCAGCATGAAACACCTTGTCATTCCTTCTAACCATGCTTCAATACATTCTCTGACTCACTTTCCTAGAAATTCTAGGAGTTTAATCTTTTGTACCTCCTTAGAAATATCCTCCTGTGTTTGTCTACAATCTAAATCTTTGGACCCCTTTGGCTTTCCTGCCTCAAGGTGAGATCACTCTTACTTGGACTGGTTATCGTCGATCTTAATAGTTTAAAGGGGGGTTTTAATTGTTTAGGTTCAATGTTTTAACCTTCCCCGCCCCCTTTTTTTAAATATAATTTGAAGAATAAATTGCTCAAAACATGTCTAACCATCTATGTTATCAAATTTACCAATTTCTAATATTAAAACTAAAATTTACCTCATTAAATTAATCCTCATATCCTTTGTCATTTGAATAAAATATATAGATTAAATTTTACATTATTATTATTGCTATTGAACAAAAATGTTTTTTTTTCTTTTTTCCTAATATAATTTGAAGAATAAATTGCTCAAAACATGTCTAACCATCTATGTTATCAAATTTACCAATTTCTAATATTAAAACTAAAATTTACATCATTATACTAATCCTCATATGCTTTGTCATTGGTTAAATATCAAATCCACTTCAAATCCTAACACTCAATTGCTGTGCACCGATACTAAATAGAAAATGATTGAGTCAAAGTTGGATCACCGTACAAAGTTTCATATGGAAATGATAAGGGATCAACAAGCACGAACTTATTCCTACTTTTAACTTTGGGCGATAACACGAAATCATACAGTGGATTAATAATAACACTCAAAATTGGAATTGTGACAATCTATATTTAAATGGAGATATGCAATCCAAGCTCTTATCCTGCGTATCCATGGCAATCATTCACGATCGATTTCCTTGAGTGCCCAGGAATGAAATAAGACTGATCTTCTCCACTGTCTTTGTTGAAATTGATGTCGCTTTATTGGATATCTGTGCTTACAAAAATTTTACGTTGGCCTTACTTTAAGGAACATTGCTGATTATTATTATTATTATTATGATTATTTAATATTATTATTATTATTATATATATAACGCTTTTATGATATCGCTCACTCATCATCCGCGGGTCCACAACAGCAAAATCAATTCAGTGGGCTACCATTTCTTCCCCATCCATCCAAGACTCTCTTGTCGGGGTCTGCTGTGAGGTCTTCTCAGTCAGGGCTTTCTTACAGCAACGAAGGAGGGAATTTTAAGGTGCCAAGACGCTGGGACAGAGCATCCGCCCCGCAACAAAGAAGGCCATACTTATAAAAGCTAACATGGTTCAACAAAACTTGAGGACGGCTTTGTAGTATGAGGAAATTAAAGACATCAACTGGATGCAAATTTTAATGCCCATATTTTCATATTTACAACATGATGGATATAAATATAAATATAATGATAAACAAACAGATGATGAAAATTTTGTATTTTCACGACTGTTTTCAGAGGCATCTACCAAACTTAAAAACCCTCTTTTAGAAATTCTAATGGCTGAGATAGTAAACGTGAGCCTGTGAGGTTCCAAAGGGTTTGAACTTGGCTCTGATACCATATATAAGGTCCTAAATTTCAAAATTAACAATTATTAACAAAATTGATACTACACAATCCAAAGTGAAATTTTTGAAGCAGAATATGACAATTCACTATTGAATACTTACCTGGAACCGTGTTTGAAGATGTTCCTGACCCGCCATGGCTCCCGCTCTCGTTACCAAACCGCCATTTTCCTCCCAGCCTATCTGGGGTCTACCTCTGTTAATTTTGGACAACTAGGTCCAAACTCCATGTTGTGATGCTCAGATGAAGATACCAATATTTTTGTTGGGTTCCTCTTTCAAAGAGGTGCAAGATCGATCTAAAGATCATCTTGATCCGATGAGCAGAACATTTATTTTGAATTTATTTTTTAATCTATTCAAAATATGTGCAGGTCGGCCTTAAGGTTTTGTGCCCCAGCAGATGTGTCACACACCCTTAATGATGGATATAAATAAGGTCAACGTTGGAGGACATTTCACTCATCTCATCCTCACACACTCTCTCTCCTCATCTGATTGGTTCGCTCACATCGAGTCTCTTCTCTCTCCACACGTGGAAATCTGGCAGTAGCACTTTTCTGTTTTTCGGTCCAGGGTTTTTGCAGCAAACTTTGAACAGGTTGACTTTGGTCAACGCAAGGTCAAATCAACCCGAAACTCTCCCAAAATCTCGATTTCCCTAATCCGCATTTTCTGGCACTATTTCCGAGGCAAGACGTTGACTTTGACTTTTCAGCGTTGACCTAGCTGTTGCTGTTTGCATTGACCGTTCACTGACAACGTTGACTTTTGGATTGGACTTTTGAGTCGACTATTTGGATGTCTTAGAGGGTTGTGCGACATTGTTGTTTGATTGATCATATTGAGACTTTGTTGGTTGAAGCATCCTGTTGACCGTCATAATGCACCAACACACTTATATATTTCTGGCTTGTCTTTTGTCGATCTACTAGTATGTTCTATCAACATTTTACTTTATTGTTTATGTGATTGATGTCTAATATTGAAGGGAAAGTAAACTTGCATCAGGCATAGAACATCTACATAAATTTACATGGTATCGGAGCTGAGGTGAAGACAAAGCCCTAATTTGTAGCAATCACCGAAGAAGAGGATGGGTTCCTCAAACTACAATGGCTTCAAGGCTGATGTCAAATTGACTGGGAAGGATGACTTCCATGCTTGGAAGATGGCATTGGATCTTCTGTTGGAAGACCAAGATGTCATGGACTATGTGCAGGGTAAAATCCAAGAGCCTCTATCCACTGCAACTGCTGCCGCCAAAACAAAGTATAAGAAGGGGGAGATCAAAGCAAAGCTGATGATCAGGGACTCAATTCACAAGAGTCTGGTTGCCTACATCTCTGAGCTGGGCACATCTAAAGAGATGTATGATAAGTTGATCCACATGTTCAAGGCCAAAAATGCGAATCAAGTCCTATTCTTCAAGAATCAATTGAAGAATCTGAAGAAAGGCAGGGATGAGTCTATTCAATCATATTTTCTGAAGCTGACCGAGTTCAGGAACAATCTGCTGGCTATTGGGGAGACAATAGTTGATCGAGAGATGGTACTCACCGCACTTGGAGGGCTCTCATCCGAATGGCATGTGTTCAACACTACCATTCTCAATAATAATGTGATACCTGACTTTGACGAAGTACTATCGAGATGCGTTCAAGAAGAGACAAGAATGAAGGAGTATGAAAATGAAGGAAATGCTGCCTACGCTGCTCATTCTAGAAAGAAGAACTTTGGTGGTCCAAAGAACAAAGGAAGTGAAGGGGCCCAAGGAAAGAAGGGCAAGTGTTACACTTGTCATAGGCCAGGTCACTATGCTAGAGAATGTTGTTTCAAGAAGGATTCTCTCGATGGTGATGACAACAACAACAACCGGAGAAATGGCAATCAAAGGAACAATAGGTTCAAGGGAAAGAGAAAGGCTCCCTCCAGCAGAAATGGTAAACCTTTCAAAAGGTCGAGAAATTCCATGTATGATGAATCAAATGTTGTCGATAAAAGAAATGAATTCATTCTTGTATCTGCCCTCTCTGTTGCATCTCCACCCAACACTATGGATGTTGGTTGATAGATAGTGGTGCCTCAAGGCACATCACTGGGTTCAAGGAAGCACTCTCTAATATAGTTGAGAAGGATACTAATCTGGAAATTATCCTTGGAGATAATGCCACATATCTCGTGAAAGGGACAGGGACTGTGACCCTCCACTTGTCTCAAGGTCAAGTCCTCCGCTTGCAGGATGTACTCTATGTACCTAATTTGAAGAAGAACCTTGTGTCTATATCGGCCATGGAAGACCAAGGTTTCAATGTGGCATTCACTAATGGAAAGGTGCGCATGTGGAAGAAGAGCTTCAAGGAAGCCATCACGATTGGGTTTAGAGTTGATACACTCTACCAGGTTGGAGGAAGTCCACTGGAAGCGATGACATGTGATACTATCTGACAGACTGAACTACGGCACTGGAGGTTTGGACACCTTCACTACAAGGCCCTTCTCGAAGCAAGGAAGGTGGTGACAGGGATGCCTGAGATCTCAAATAATCATGAAGGTGTATGTCAGGGTTGAGCCAAAGGAAAGCATACAAGGGGACCTTTCCCCTCAAGCGTCACAAAGACATCTGATGTCTTGCAATTAGTACATTCTGATCTGTCTGGTATGCTGCCCGTGACATCCTTAGGAGGATGTTCTTATTATATGATGTTCATAGATGACTTCTCTCACAAAACCTGGATATACTTCTTGAAGAAGAAGGATGAGGCTTTCATGTGGTTACATACCTTCAAAGCCTTGGTGGAAAATCTGACAGGAAAGAAGATCAAGATTTTGAGGACCGATAATGGCACTGAATATGAGACAAACGAGTTCAAGAACTTTTGCAAAGAAGCTAGCATCAAGAGGGAGACCACAACTGTCTATACTCCCATGCAGAATGGCGTTGTTGAATGAAAGAATAGGAGCATTATGGAAGTTGTCCGTGCCATGCTATATGACCAGGGTCTACCGAAGTTTCTATGGGGAGAAGCTGCGAACACTGCTGCGTACATACAAAACCGATGCCCACATTCCACACTAGACTCCAAAACTCCCGAAGAGGTTTTCACTGGTAAGAAACCTGACGTCTCACATTTTAGAGTTTTTGGATGTCCTGTTTATTTTCATGTGCCAAAAGAGAAGAGGAGCAAGTTGGATGCTTCTGGGAAGAAGGGAATGTTTGTGGGCTACAGCAAAACTTCGCAGGCCTATAGGGTCTATGTGTCTAGTCAAAGGGAAGTGGAGATATGCCACGATGTTACCTTTGACGGAGATGCTTCCTTGAGGAAAGTAGTCAATCTTCCGAGATCTGAGGAAGATCATGAAGTAAGGCCTGGAAATCAAGAAGAACCAAAGGATGAGACAATGACCGATGCTGAAGGACCGATGGACCCAATTAATCCATCTCCTTCACTGGGGAAGAGACCATCATGATCCGAACCTTTACTTCAAGGTTGATGGAGAGAAGCCTCTCATTCTGGCGTTGTATGTGGACGACCTCGTCCTGACAGGTGCTGACCCTGTCATTCATCAGTGCAAGAGGGAGTTCGCTACTGAGTTCGAGATGAAGGACCTAGGACTAATGCACTACTTCCTAGGCATGGAGGTCTGGCAGAGACCTGGCGAGATTTTCCTTTCTCAAGGAAAATACATTGTGAAGCTCTGCCACTATCGTTCCATCATCCCTCGCACCAACTGACTCCCGTCATTCTGCTACAGTCATTAAGAGCTCGACTCCCATAGCCGTATGTGATCCAAGAGTTTGGGCACCTCAAGGATCCTGCCCCAGTTCTCTCTATAGCTCCAACTACAGCTTCATATCGCCCCACCTCTTCTCTAGAGGTGCATGAGCACTCATGGCGCAGTCATCGTCATCTTCCTCATCAGCATGTGCTGAAGCAGCCTCCAAGTCAGGCTTCTCTTCTTTTCCCTTCTTCTTCAGAGGGCACTGCGTGACAAAATGTCCCATTTCCCCACATCTAAAGGATCTGACTTTTGAGATGTCCTTTTTCTTCTGTCTCTGCAGCCCTTTTTGTCCCTTTGATGTGAAAGTCGCATCCTCCTCTTCCTCCTTCTTGACTTTGATCCCTTTGTTACTGCTTCCCGCCTTGGTCCATTGTTTGATCTCTTCCTGTCGAAGGGCTGCCCACATCTCCTCCCAACTAGGAAGAGAAGCCCTGCCCAAAATGCTTTGGACAAAAGTTTCCCAGTCTTCAGTGACTACATTCAGGCCAGTCCTGACCATAAATCCAGGTTCTGGTGTAGCCCCTACGGAAGCTAGTTGATCTCAGATCCCTTGCAATCTGATAAGAAAGGGATCAATTTCTTCTCCCTTCTGTATCTGAAACAATCTTAGCTACTCTCAAGCAACATCTTTCGCTGGATAGAAGATGCCTCGTACAATGTGGTCAAGGCCACCCACATTTCCCTTGTTGTGTTCTTCTCAGAAATATGTGGGATCACATGATCCTTGAATCCGTCCATGATCATGCGTTTAGCTTTCACTTGAGCCTCCTTGTACTTCTTGAAGGATCAGCATCAACCGGAACAACAACCATCTTCAAGGCATAATCCTTGATGCAATGTTCATCCAAAACTGCTAGGATCCTGGCCTTCCAGATGACAAAGTTGGATGCTCCATCCAACCTGTCCCGATCCCTCAGTCCACTCGCGGCCATCTTTGCTCAACTTAATGTCAAACAAGTTCCTTTCTCCCTCTTTCGCTGTTACCCCAGCGAAACTCGGATCTGGATTTCTTTGGCACTATAAATCCTCCAAGGAACAAGCTCCCTCTGAATCTCGATTTCCTTAATGGAAATCCTTCTGCCAACAAATGTCGAAGCACCCCTTTCTGATCTCTCTTTGTTGCTGCTCGGCACTGGATCTAGACTTCTTGGCAAAAAATCTTATGAGGAACTGATTCCCTCTACTTTGCTTCTGCCCCACTACACACTGTTCTACACCAACAAAATCAGTGTCCCACTAGCAACTCCAGATAGAATTTGTACTGCACCTCCAGCCACGGCAACCGGAAAAATGAGACTCAATAGCCTCTGCGTTGGCCCAACAATCACTGTGTTTCCTTCTGCAACTACAGTGTCACCCTTGCAGGTTGACGCAGGCTCTACATGAGCCTTCCTTGGTGACTGCGTCACCATTCCTCTGCCTCTCTGGCCCAGAACTGCGCTGTCTCTCGGGACAGTTGCTTTCCCGCAGGAAATTTTCCTTTGTCCTTTCACCTATGGCTTCAATCCTTCTTGATCTGCAATTGCTTTGTACCATGTGAAAATTTCTAAATCTAACAACCAAAAATCCTACTGCAGTTAACTAATTTGCATTTCCTACTTGTGTTCTTAAGTTATTTACAAAATTCTTCAGTAAACATTAATGCAAATACACTGCAGCCTACCCCAACATACAGATCAAGTACTGAAAAATAAGATGAGACAATCACACAAAGGACACACTTATTTTTGGACCAAACGTCCTCGAAAAAGCACAATGCGAGAAAACTGGTGTTGCAGATATGAGGGTTTTATTATTAAGCAGATTTCTGAATACAACTAGGGTTCCAAATTTGGCTCACCCAACAGAGAAAAAAAAAAATCCCGGCAGAAGTACCTCTATCCGAAGACAGATATTTTGGTTGATCCAACAACAGAGTGATCAAACCCCACAGGTGATTGCGTTGTCCCCAGTGTTGCAGAGCAGAAGCTTCTCCCAGCTCTACGCTGAAACTGCGCCACCCCCTCTAGGAGTTGCATCACCCTCTTCGTGAGCCTTCCTGTTAGGTCCCTATATTACTAGTATAGTCCCTTCTTGTTGTTAGTGTAACCCCCTTATTGTTATTATTGTACCCTTGTAACCCCCATTTTGTTATTATTGTGCCCTTAAATTATTATTGTTAGGTCGGCTAGGATTACATTGTGGCCCACTAGGATTACATTATGGCCCATGGACTCCTATATATAGAAAGGAGGTTTTGTAAATTGTATCATCCAAGAATTGTTCATTTATGTAATGTATTGGAGGTTTCCCCCTCGAAGTGGCTTATTTCTAAGACGTTGATATCTCTTTTCTTCTATTTTTGGAGCTGGTTACACAACATTTGGTATCAGAGCTTTGGATTCTAGGGTTTCGCTGCTCCAAACAGGTCATCTTGGAAATTTCTCTATAATTTTTTTTCTACGAAGTTTCAAAAGCTGAAATTTTTATGGTGTGAAGCTGAAATATTGAGGAAAATTGTCTAAAAATTTCAGAGCTTGGTTCATAATATTTTAGGAGATATGATATGTGGAAGTTAGGCCTTTTTTCGGAGCTCCTAAACGGGTATCGTGGCATTTTGCGCTATAAATTTTTTAATTTGAAATTCGTATAGTGCGAGATTGAAATCCTAAAAAATTCGTGAAAAGTTGACTTGGTTCGCAATATTTTTGGAGATATGATCTGTGGAAGGTAGTGCTTTTTCAGGCTCCTGAATTTCATCTCAAAGAGGTGATCGTGGGAAAAGTTCAATAACTCTCTCTCTGGGCTTCGGATTGGAGTGCCGTAAAAAGTCGCCGCAAGTACACGGACTGTAGTTTCTTGGCTATCAATTTCAGAGACAAAGGACGAAACAGTGACACGTGGCAAGTCGTACAAGTTCACTCTATTGAACCAGTCCATAATTAGGTCATTGTGGGAGATTGGACACAACTTTGCCTTGGAGAATCCAAATCAGGTCAGACCTGTGGCATTCGAAAGATAATTCAGAGGGCTACGTCGGTACCAAAATTCAGATATTGAAGTGCTACAATCACAGAGATAATCCAATTTCAATATCGAGCTCCTCAAAAGCAAGAAAAATGTGTGTATTTTTTTTCCGAGTTGCATAATTTTTGTTTGAAGAATCAATTTGAATTGATTCCAAGGGCATATTGTAGAATAGATATCAGTATTGGGTTCTAAAAGATGCCCTGTAAAAATAATTCAACACCCATTAAGCCTTCAGAAGGTTCTACTATGACTCATGAAGATAAAGAATTGCAACATGATCTATCAAAATTACAAGAGCAAGTGCAACAAATTTCACTCTTGCAAAGAGCAACAAAAAATGAAATGGAAGTTTTGAAGAAAGGCATGGAAGAGAAGATGGATGGTTTGAAGAAAGGCGTGGAAGCTAAGATGGATGGCATGGAAGCTAAGATGGATGACATGAAAGACAACATGGAAAACAACATGAAAAACATGAAAAATGATCTAAAAGCAGACATCGAAGGTTTGACCAAGTTGATACAAGAAATGTTTCCTAATGGTGAAAAGATAGTAGAAGAACCTCATGATGAAAACAAAATAAATGTTAATCGTGATTTCATAAACTCTAATGTTGGCGGGAAGAACCACCATATTCCAAAAATGGATATGAGGAAGTTTGATGGAAAGGATCCTGTAACATGGATACTACAGATGGAGCAATATTTTGATCTCCATAATGTGCAAAACACACAAAGGTACGCATTGCAACTTTACATTTAGAACAAAATACATTTGTATGGTATCGATGGCTTTGCTCCCGTAAAAAAATTGTCACTTGGTCAATTTTTACGGAAAAAATGATAGCACATTATGAGGATACAAAGAGCAACACCTTCTTTAGCCAATTGATAAATCTCAAACAAAAGGGTTTAGTGGGGCAGCACATTGAGGACTTTCAAAAATTGAATATAAGGGTAACTGATATTCCAGAGGAACACAGGATTGATCTCTTCATAGGCATTTTTAAGGATAACATCCAACATGAAGTTCGCGTTCTGGAACCTGATTCATTGGAGAAGGCATTCAGATTGGCAAGAAAAGTTGAATGTAAAATTATGGCGACAAGGAAACCTAGCACTCAATTCTATAAAGAAGGAAGTGTTGCTACGTCTAGATTTCCACAACCTACAAGGTTGACACCACAACAATTGGAAGAAAAAAGAGCAAAAGGGCTTTGCTACAGTTGTGATAGAAAATACACTAAAGGTCATAAGTGTGCTGAGAAGAAATTATTTTACATAGATTGTGAAAAGGAAGAAGAAAATGAACAAGAATAGGATATACACCAGGAACCAACCCTAGAAGAGGAAGAAATGAAACAGACCATATCGTGTAATGCACTGGAAGGAATTACCACTCCTCAAACTCTCAAGATAGAAGGACAAATCAAGAAGAAAAAGGTAATAGTGTTGATTGATTCAGGTAGCACCCGTAATTTTATTCATTGTAAGGTAGCCAAAAAATTAAAATCAAGAAGAAAAAGGTAATAGTGTTGATTGATTCAGGTAGCACCCATAATTTTATTCATTGTAAGGTAGCCAAGGAATTAAATTGTTTCCTATACCTAGCACCAGAATGTCAAGTGATGGTTGCAAATGGAGGAACTATAAATTACTCTGGAAAATGCCATAATATCAAGCTAACCATGGAGGAATATGTATTGACTAGTCCAATGCTTTCCATTCCTATGGGAGGTGCTGATGTTGTACTAGGAGTACAATGGTTACAATCTTTGGGGACGGTAGCTTTTAATTTTCAAGAACTTTTCTTGACATTTTTTTCAGAAGGAAAGGAAGTCGAATTACGGGGTATTGAAGGGAAGCCGGGAAGGATAATAAGCTCTAATGTCATGACAAAGCTTCTAAAGAAAGAACAACGAGGAGTAATTGCACAATTATGCTCACTAGAAGTTCCAACATCAAAATCATCTATTTCTGCAGATCTCCAACAAGTCTTGGACAATCATTCCAAGGTGTTTGAAACTCCCAAAGGACTCCCACCCATTCGTGATCATGATCATGCTATTCATTTGATTCCAGGAAGTGTTCCTCCAAACATCCGGCCTTATAGATATCCTTACTTCCAAAAGAGCGAAATTGAACGCATGATTGCAGAAATGTTAGAGGCAGGTATAATTCAACCTAGTCAAAGTTCTTTCTCTGCTCCTGTAGTATTGGTACACGAGAAGGATGGATCATGGCGAATGTGTCCGGATTATAGGGAGCTCAATAAGCTCACCATTAAAGACAAATTTCCCATTCCTGTGATTGATGAATTATTGGATGAATTACATGGAGCAATTTATTTTACCAAGTTGGATCTTCGTTCAGGATATCATCAAGTTAGAATGAAGACTGAAGATATTCCAAAAACAGCATTTCGAACTCATGAGGGTCATTATGAATTTTTGGTCATGCCTTTTGGCCTTACCAATGCACCTTCTACATTTTAAGGGTTGATGAATTCCATTTTCAAACCATTCCTTAGAAAATTTGTGCTAGTATTTTTTGATGATATACTAATCTACAGCAAGTCTTGGAAGGATCATGTTGAACATGTTGACAGGGTGCTCAAACTATTGCAGGAGAAACAATTATATGCAAAAAAATCAAATGTTTCTTTGGAGTACAAGAGGTGGAATATCTGGGTCATATTGTATCTCACGAGGGTGTTAAAGTAGACCCTAACAAAATTAAAGCCATTGAGGAATGGAAAGTCCCCACAACCATAAAGCAGTTGCGAGGATTTCTTGGGTTAACAGGGTATTATCGCAAGTTTGTTAAGAATTATGGGAGAATAGCGGCACCTATAACAACATTATTGAAGAAAGATGCATTTTCATGGACTCCTGAAGCAACTAAGGCCTTTGAACATCTTAAAGAGGCAATGTGCCTAGCACCGGTCTTAGCTACGCGAGACTTCACAAAAACCTTTATTGTGGAATGTGATGCCTCAGGAAATGGAATTGGTGCAGTTTTAATGCAGGAAGGAAGACCCATTGCTTTTGAAAGTCGTCCAATCAAAGGAAAGTATTTACAGAAACCTATTTATGAGAAGGAAATGTTAGCAATACTGCATGCACTAAAGAAATGTAGAACTTACCTAATGGGAAGACACTTCAAGGTAAAAACTGATCATGATAGTCTGAAACACTTTTTGGAACAAAGACTATCTTCAGAAGAGCAGCAAAAATGGGTCACAAAGATGGTGGGTTATGACTTTGAAATAATCTACAAAAAAGGAAAGCTTAATGTTGTTGCAGATGCACTCTCAAGAAAGAATGAAGAGGTGGAAGCATTGCTTTGTGCGATTTCTATTATCCAACCAGATTGGATAACCGAAGCAAGAGATGAATGGAAGAAGGACAAAGATGGATGGACACTCATTCAAAAGTTGCAGCAAGATCCTAGTACATCTGATACATTTAGTTGGAAAAATGATTCCTTATGGTACAAAGATCGCTTATATCTTTGTTAGAATTCCCAACTAAAACAAAAGATTCTTCTGGAATTGCACACTTCTCCTTTAGGAGGACACTCAGGATTTTTAAAAACTTACCACAGGGTGAAGAAAGAATTTTTTTGGGATGGCCTTAAATCTGATATTCAAAAGTTTGTGGCGGAATGTTTGGTTTGCCAGCAGAATAAAGTGGAGACAATTAAGACCCGGGACTTCTACAACCTTTATCCATTCCAAGTCAGCGTTGGGAGGAGATTTCAATGGATTTTATCACAGGTTTACCTAAGTCTGAAGGAAAGAATGGCATCATGGTGGTAGTTGATAGACTTACCAAGTATGCACACTTTTGTGCATTATCTCATCCATTTAAAGCAAGTACAGTTGCTACTACATTTGTGGACAGAATTCAAAAGCTACATGGAAGCCAAGGGTTATTGTGAGCGACAGAGATCCCATTTTTACTGGAAATTTTTGGACGGAGTTATTTTCTTGTTTGGGTACTCAATTAGCTCATAGCTCATCTTATCATCCTCAATCTGATGGTCAAACTGAGATAGTAAATAAATGTTTGGAAGGATATCTTAGTTGTTTTGTATCTGATAAACAAACACAATGGGTCAAGTGGTTACCTCTTGCTGAATGGTGGTATAACACTTCCTTCCATACTACAGCAAAAATGACTCCATTTATGGCACTTTATGGATATCATCCACCATCCATCACATCATCTTTAAGGGAAAATTCGAAGGTTCAAGCAGTGTAAGATCACATCGAGCATCAGCAAGAAGTTCTCCAACTCTTAAAGGATAACCTGAATTTGGCACAAAATCGAATGAAACAACAGGCAGATCAACATCGCAGCGAGAGAAGTTCTGCAATCATACGTTCAAATTTCATACATTCAATTTCGCTCAATTTCGCAACAGATCAAATTTCATGAACACATGATCCTCGTACAATGTGGTCCAGGCCACCCACATTTCCCTTGTTGTGTTCTTCTCAGAAATATGTGGGATCACATGATCCTTGAATCCGTCCATGATCATGCGTTTAGCTTTCGCTTGAGCCTCCTTGTACTTCTTGAGAGGATCAGCATCAACCGGAACAACAACCATCTTCAAGGCATAATCCTTGATGCAATGTTCATCCAAAACTGCTAGGATCCTGGCCTTCCAGATGACAAAGTTGGATGCTCCATCCAACCTGTCCCGATCCCTCAGTCCACTCGCGGCCATCTCTGCTCAACTTAATGTCAAACAAGTTCCTTTCTCCCTCTTTCACTGTTACCCCGGTGAAACTCGGATCTGGATTTCTTTGGCGCTATAAATCCTCCAAGGAACAAGCTCCCTCTGAATCTCGATTTCCTTAATGGAAATCCTTCTGCCAACAAATGTCGAAGCACCCCTCTCTGATCTCTCTTTGTTGCTGCTCGGCACTGGATCTAGACTTCTTGGCAAAAAATCTTATGAGGAACTGATTCCCTCTACTTTGCTTCTGCCCCACTACACACTGTTCTACACCAACAAAATCAGTGTCCCACTAGCAACTCCAGATAGAATTTGTACTGCACCTCCAGCCACAGCAACCGAAAAAATGAGACTCAAAAGCCTCTGCGTTGGCCCAGCAATCACTGTGTTTCCTTCTGCAACTACAGTGTCACCCTTGCAGGTTGACGCAGGCTCTACATGAGCCTTCCTTGGTGACTGCGTCACCATTCCTCTGCCTCTCTGGCCCAGAACTGCGCTGTCTCTCGGGACAGTTGCTTTCCCGCAAGAAATTTTCCTCTGTCCTTTCGTCGATGGCTTCAATCCTTCTTGATCTGCAATTGCTTTGATACCATGTGAAAATTTCTAAATCTAACAACCAAAAATCCTACTGCAGTTAACTAATTTGCATTTCCTACTTGTGTTCTTAAGTTATTTACAAAATTCTTCAGTAAACATTAATGCAAATACACTGCAGCCTACCCCCCCAATATACAGATCAAGTACTAAAAAATAAGATGAGACAATCACACAAAGGACACACTTATTTTTGGACCAAACGTCCTCGGAAAAGCGCAATGCGAGAAAACTGGTGCAGCAGATATGAGGGTTTTATTATTAAGCAGATTTTTGAATACAACTAGGTTTCCAAATTTGGCTCACCCAACAAAGAAAAAAAAAATTCCCGGCAGAAGTACCTCTATCCGAAGACAGATATTTTGGTTGATCCAACAACAGAGTGATCAAACCCCACAGGTGATTGCGTTGTCCCCAGTGCTACGGAGCAGAAGCTTCTCCCAGCTCTACGCTGAGACTGCGTCACCCCCTCTAGGAGTTGCATCACCCTCTTCGTGAGCCTTCCCGACTCTGAAATCGATTTGTTGAACTGATGCCCGATCGTCTCACAGAAGCCCCGGCATTGCCTTTTCAGTGACTGTGTCACCTTTCTCAGGCTCTGCGTCACCCTCCCAGGTGTTGCGTTATTTCTCCTTGGTGTTGCGCTGCCTCTCTGCAATGTATTCTCGGCCTTAGACAGAAGTCCCACTGTCGAACTGCCCCTCTCTGCACTAGAAGCTCACGTTGAAATTCTTAGCAAACCGCACCCCAGAATTTCTACTTAGCTCGAGTACTACTCTCCGTGTGCGTGTTCTCCAACTGACCCTCAAGCCTTCCTTTATACTTTTCCTGTTGAGAGATCAACGGTCGTGATCAAATCTTTAATCAACGGCTAAGATTAAAACACACTTGATCCTCGTCACTTACAAGCTTCTCACCCACATTTACATTAATTCACTTTAATTATTTTAATTTCCTAAGGTTTAACTTAGGCTTCATTATAAATAATTAATTATTTGAATAAAATGCACTTCGGGCGGAATGTCTCCTAATGATTTATGGGTCTTAGAGATCTCATGTGTTCGTGAAATTTCTGAATTTACTAAACAAAAACCCTTCTGCAGAAATCTGGTTTACTTCTACTTGTGTATTTAACTTAACAAGTTATTTTCAGAAATATTCATGAAAACATCTAAATAAACACACTGCAGCCTACACAATTATACAAATCAGGAACTGAAGAATACGCACATTCAGACAAAGGACACAAGATTTTTCGGACAAATGTCCCCGGAAAATCCCAATGCAGGAAAACCGGTGCAGCAGCTTTTGAGGGTTTTTATTATTATGCAGATTTCTAAATACAAACTAGGGTGCCTAAATTGGCTCACCCAACAGAGAATTTCCTTGGCAAAAGTACCTCTATCCGGAGATAGATATTATGGTTTATACAGTTTCAGAATGACAAACCCCACAGGTGCCTACGCAGTCCCAGTAAGCTCTGCACTGAGACTGTGTCACCCTGCCTAGTGGTTGCATCACCCTTTGCAATCTACTGAAACGAACCCTGATCTGCCCCACAAAAACCCCAGCGCTGGTCACTGAGTGACTGCGTCACCCTGACTGGGCCTACGTCCCTCTGTGTGAGCCAAACTGGCTCTGCGTCACCCCTCCTGGGCCTGCGATGCCTCTATGTCAGCTCTACGTGAGCCTAACAGGCTATGCGTCACCCCTCATGGGCCTGCGCTGCCTCTTTGGTGTTGATCTACCTCTCTGCTATTGTCTTCTCGGCCTTGGATCTGAAATCCCGCTGCCGAACTGCCCCTCGCTGCAATGCAAGCTCACTTTGAAATTCTCAGCAAACCACGCCCCAGAATTTTGACTTAGCTCAAGTGCTGCTACTCTGCATGTGTGTCTCCAATTGACCCCAAGCCTGCCTTTAATACTTTTCCATTTGATGAATCAACAACCATGATCTAATCTCTAATCGACGGCTATGATTAGAAAAGACTTGATCCTCGTCACTTAGAACATTCTCACCCACATGTTTAAATTAATTCACTTTAATTATTTAATTTCCCTCTGTTAGAGTTAGGGTCTCCATTAAAATAATTAATTATTTGAATAACTTAAGCTCCGAGTGGAATTTCTCCAAACAATTTCTGGGTCTTGGAGATCTCATGTGTTCTAGCCCCTCCACAAAGTTTCAAAGCTAGAGCACATTCGATGCTACCCAAAAATCAACAGTGCTCTAGCCCCTTCACAAGATTTCGAAGCTAGAGCAGATCCGATGCTACCCAAAAATCAACACAAATGACCCTCAAGCCTTCATTTATAGTCTTCTCGTTGACAAATCAACGGCTGAGATTGGATCTCCAATCAACGGCTAAGATTATATTAGACTTGATCTGCTTTTTCTAGAAGTTTCACCCACAATTTAAATTAATAGTGATTAATTATTTTAATTTCCTAAGTTAGACTTAGGGTTCTCATTAAAAAGAATTAATTTTTCTTATAAACTGTTTCTGGGTGGAATTTCCCAAAACAATTTTTGGGTTATTTGTAATGCATGTGTCTAAGCCTCTCCACAAAATTTGGGGCTTAGAGCACATCCAATGCTACCAAAAATCAACAAATTCCACAACTTGGAGTCCTGTTGTAGCAACTGAATAGATTTCTCCTATTTATTAATTTACTGAATAAATTATTTACTGTTTGTTATGGTAAATATCAAAATCAATACATTGTAGCCTTCTCAAAATAATACAACTGAATAAATACAACGCAGGAAAGATAGATGCACACACACAAATAACAACATTATTTTTGGACTTTGTCCCCGGAAAAACCCAACTTGCGAAAACCAATGCAGCAGTTGAGGGTTTGTATATTATGTAGTAATAAATCTGAGGACAATTCTATGGTTTCCCAAACTAACAAACCATACAGAGGAAAAATCTAACAAAACACATGCAGATCATTTACTGAATAATACGCTCATGCAACAAAGTGACACATGGATTTTTGGACACAAGTCCCCATAAAAACCCAAAGCGGGAAAACTGGTGCAACAAATATGAGGGTTTATTATTAAGTAGTTCTGAGTACAGTAAATATGTGTTCCAGATCTGGAAAACCCGACAGAGAATAAAAGAAATCAAATTTGCAGCTAACTTGGAGTTCTAGTGCCAAATATCTGACTGATCCACACCCTCAAACGGGATTTACAGAACTCAGACCGGATCTGGCCCTAGAAACCCTCAGTGCTGCCCCTGCAGCCCCAGCGTCAACCATGCTAGCCTTAGAATGCCACTGTGTTGCCCAGAGGGGGACTGCGTAACCCTTGGAAGGGTGTCGCAGGCCTTACGCTAGCCTAGAAGCCCTCTAAGTAATTTCTGAAGCCCGCTGAAGCCTCTACTTTGTCCTGGGTAGCAACTGCACAGCGCCTGCGTCGCTGCTGCTCTGCTTCCCTACGTTGTCCTTGTTGCTGCTCTTCTGCCTCTTATTGACTCTTGGCCCTGGAATCAGATCATTCCCTTGGCCAATACTACCCCTCACTGTAGGAAATTCCTCTGAAAATTCTTAGCAAACCCGCCCTAGAATTCCATATCTATTCCTCAGCTCTGCAACTGTGTGTCTCTGCCAACTAACCCTCAAGCCTTTCTCTTATACTTTTCATTGAACCCTTCAACAGCAGAGATTAAATCATTCATCAACGGCTGAGAGTAAAAGACTACTTGATCCATCTGACTTAAGACAATTTCAGCACGTGTTAATTAATTCACTTTAATTATTTTATTTTCCTAAGTTTAGACTTAGGAAATCCATTAAAATAATTAATTATTTGAATAACTTGAACACGAACTAAAATTTCTCAAATCCCTTTCCGAGTTTTGGAGATCAAGTGTGTCCTAGCCCCTCCTCAAAATTTCAGGGCTAGAGCACACCCGATGCTACACCAACTATATAAAATCTCAACACTCCCTCTTAACACGGAGTGTGCTCTAGGAAAGTGTACTCTAGCAATGCATCCACACCATGCACTACAAGATCTTGAAGCTAGTTTTTGTGCTGCTGATGCTTAGCCTGCTGCCCTCCATCCACTGCACTGCTGCTCTCAGTACTGCTGCCCATGCCACTAGCACTGACACTGCCACATCTGTACTGCAGCTCCTTCTCAAATTGTTGTATCATGCTGCCCATAGCACTGCCACTGCTAACTGCTGCACTGCAACTCAGTTGCTGAGAAGTAAGCAACTGAAAGACTCTGTCCAACTGTTTGACAGATAATTCAAGTTGCCTTCCACCACTGAAGCTCCCTGGATGCTGATTTATGTTGTCCTCCTGGAGACACTGACATGCTACAACACTGCAATATGTGAGCATAGCTTCTCTGCACTGATGAAGTCCCATCAGCCTCTCTGCGTTGTTGCCTCCACGCTATTATTGCCTCTACATTACGCTACTCCCTCTTTTGCTTCAATGTGGCCATCTGCAACCATCTCCCGACTCATCCTGCTACCGTCTTAAGGCTCCCATAGCTCGTATGTGATCCAATAGTAGGGTTGACTCAAGGATCTTGCCATATTGTCTGTATATGCTCAACAAATCCATGTCACCCCACCTCTTCTCTCGAGGCACATGAGCACTCATGGTTGCATCATCATCGGAGCCATCATCCTTTGTTGTTGCAGCCTTGGAATCAGAAGAGCCTTTGTCCTTCTTCTTAGGACAACTGCTGGCGAAATGTCCAAGATCACCACAGTTAAAGCATCTAACCTTGGAAAGGTCCTTCTTCTTCTTCCCTTGTTGTTTCTTTTCCCTTGATGCAAGGGTTGCATCCTCCTCCTCTTCCTTGACTTTGGCCTTTCCGCTTCCTCCACTGATATTCTGTCGCTTGGTGACCCTCCTGATCTCCTCTTGGCGGAGGATAGCCCACATGTCAGCCCAAGATGGTAACGTTGCCCTTCCCAGAATGCTCTGGACAAACGTTTCCCAATCTTCCGAGACTGCATTCAGAGCAGTCCTCACTAAGAGACCCTCATCTGGAGTAGCACCAATGCCAACCAGTTGATCTCAGATGGCTTGAAGGCTGAAAAGGAATGGATCTATCTCTTCACCCTTCATCATTTGGAACAACCGCATCTAGTTCTCAAGAAGCATTGCGAACATTGCGATAAAATCGCGATTTTTTCGCTGAAACGATATAATCGCCGATTTTTTCGGCAATTTTTTTATTTTGAAAAAATCTTGATTTTTCATAAAAATCGCCATTTGACCCAAAAAAATCGTGGGCTCGTCAAACAGCAACCCAATAACATGCAAATTCGATTTTTTTTTGTCATTTTTGCAGAAAGAGAGCTAAGGAGGAGGATAAGTCATCTAAAAGGGCAAGAGAGGAGAAAAGTGAAGGAATTTATTAATTTATGACCCTTGTACAGGTTGGACTCCCAGCGCCTCAATGACATGGTTTACGTCTACTACAATCTTAGATTGTGAGTGAGACAACTTGAGAGGACACCTGATATGGAGGCCATCTCTTTAGATACGATTGACACCACTACTACATGGAGGGTTGAGGCTGAGAGGCCTATCATGGAGTCGACCCCCGATTGGATAGAGTAGGAGGTAGTGGAGGGGGAGGAGGAGGAGCAGGAGGAGGAGGTGACACCACCTACCCCTGTTACAGGTAGAGGACGTGGTCTGCCTCCTTTAGCTCCTGGTGCTTCAAGTTCTGGTGCTTCAGGTTCTAGAACACAACAGAGTCCATTGCCAGCCTTGCCAGCTTTTTCATCTAGAGGGAAAGTTGTTACATTTTCTCGCAAGAGGGGCAGAGGAAATCAGTAGTATAGGTTATTTGGTGCATTCCTTTGTATATGACATTATGACTCATGATATGAGATACATTATTATATTTTTTGTTGACATTTTGAGGCTGAGTTGAGACTCGGGACTTAGTATTCAGGGCATGATTCACTGTTATGTGTGATGTAGCACTAGACATCATATTACACATCTTATATATTAGTTTTTTTTCATATGTGTCAATGCATTTATTTTATGTTGTGGATGCTTTAAATAGTAAAAAAAATGAAAAAAAAAAAAAAAATGAATATTTTTGTATGTGCCGATTTTTTCCCCTCGCCGATTTAATCCCGATCGCGATGTTCGCAACATTGTCAAGAAGCATTCTTCTCTGCACGAAGCCTCCTTGGTACATCGTGTCCAAGGCTACCCACATGTCATTTGTTGTAGTCTTACCAGCAATATGAGGAATCACATGGTCCTTGACTCAGTCTATGATCAAACGCTTCATCCGCGCTTGATTTTCTTCATACTTCTTGAGAGGATATGCATCAGTTGGTACAGAAAGGACATTCTCTACATGCTCTTTGAGACCATACTCATCCAAAACTGAGAGGATTCTGGCCCTCCAGATAACATAGTTGGACATGTCGTCCAATCTATCTTGATCCCTCAGTCCATATCGAGCCATCTTTGCTCAGATCTGATAGAAACAGTACTTATCCCTCTGGATCTGGGTTTCTTGGTGACTAGAAACCCTTTAGTAGTTGCTTTCGCTGAAGACCGATTTCCCTCCTGGAAATCTTCCACCAAAACACAACAGAGAGTACTCTTCAATCCTCCTGATCGAATCTCAGATCTCTTAGGCTCAGATCTGCTGAGTAATTGTCTTCCTCTCACCTTTGTTGCCTTAGCTAGGCACAATTCTGCAGCTACAGAATCTCTACCCCACTAGCGCTGTTGAAGATTTGAAGCACTGCTTCCGGATCTTGGCAAAATTCTTCTAAAACAGGAGAAGTCACTGGATTGTGTCTTCCTGGCTGGCCCAGCGCAGTCCCAGTGCTGCTCAGAAGTGAACTGCGTAACCCCAGACTGGGTGACGCAGTCCTTACACTGCCCTAGGAAGTGTCTGCGTAAGCCTGAAGGCCTTCTACAGCTTCAGCGTTGTCTTCTAGATCTGCATTCTCCTGCTGTCAAGATGCCCTTTCCGGATCTGCTGCTTCTACTGCCACCCTGCAGAAAATTATTTCTTCAGTTGATTGTTGGAGATTCAGCTTGATCTGCTATCCCTCTAATACCATGTGAAAATTCGGTTGCAGTGTATTGGTTTATTTTCTCCTACTTGATTTAATTAATACAAGTTATTTTCATAAATTAAATTCATAAAATACTGAAAATAAACACAACTACAGCCTACACATGCAGATCATTTACTGAATAATACGCTCATGCAACAAAGTGACACATGGATTTTTGGACATAAGTCCCCAAAAAAACCAAAAGAGGGAAAACCGGTGCAGTAGATATGAGGGTTTATTATTAAGTAGTTCTGAGTACAGTAAATCTAGGTTCCAAATTTAGAAAACTCGACAGAGAATAAAAGAAATCAAATCTGCAGCTAACCTGAATTTCTAGTGCCAAATATCTGACTGATCCACACCCTCAAACAGGATTTACAGAACTCAACTCGGATCTGGCCCTCGAAACCCTCAGCGCTGCCCCTGAAGCCCCAGCGTCAGCTCTACTAGCCTCAGAATGCCACTGCGCTGCCCAGAGGGGGATTACATCAGTGTTTTAAAAATCAGTCGTCCAGACTCGGAACTAGCCGAGTCGACCGAGCCAAAGGGATGGTCAGTCTGACTCGGTGGTTTAAACGGTCCGGCGGCCGGTTTGTGACCGAGCAGGCCGAGCGGTATATCGACTCGGCCGGCTCAGTCACAAACCGGCCGGCTCGGCCGAGCCCGAGTTAGCTCGGCCGGTCAACTCCAGCCGGCCGCGAGCCCCAAAAAATCCAAAAAAAGGGACTTCAAAATCAATTTATTCTTGTTGTTAGGTTGTTTTTCCCTTATCTAACCCCTCCCCATCCTATTTAACCTACCCAACCCCTCTCAATACCTCACATCTATCTCATTGAATTTGCTTGAGCATTTATGAGGATTTTGTGAAGAGTTATGGAGCTGGTTTTGGAGCAGCTTTGAGGAGTCTTTTGGGCAAGCTTTGGAGCAACAGTGAGGAGCTTATTGGGCAAGCTTTGCAGCAGCATTGAGAAGTTGGTTTGTTGGAGCTGCATTGAGGAGGCTAGAGGCTAGAGGTATTTATTTTTTCTCTTCTAAAATCTGTCTTTGCTTGTTTTATTTATTTTGCAAATCTGAAAATGGTAAACATAGTTTTTGGTGAAAGAGATGAACATAGAATGAATAGTCTTTTTTTGTTTTCATTTTCAGATTTAAACCTTTTCTTTCCAAGTCAAAAACTCAGTCCAAAATGGCCCCTAGAGCGAAAGATGCTACTTGGGCATATGCTGAAATGGTTGATGGTCAAATGTATTGCAAATTTTGTAAGAAAAAAATTAAGGGGGGTGGAGGGGGTATTCATAGACTGAAACTACATTTGGTTGGTCTTAGAGGTCAAATTACTCCATGTGAAGCACAAAACATTGGGGAAATTAGGAAGGAGTTGAAAGAACAATTTCAGAAGTTTGAGGAAGACAAAATTAGGCAAAAAGAAATACAGGCTGAAATTGGGAGGAAGAGAAATCTACAACATATGATGGCTTCCCACCCAAGTTTTGATTATGAGGGTTCTTCATCTATCCCTTGCACTGATGCATCAAACCCCTTTCGCTATGTTCCTCCCTCTATGGAGTCTATTTCTGAAAAGGGTAAGGGTGCAATGAAAAATAAGGGTACTATCAAAAGTTTTTTCGTGCCCTCTTCTCCTTCTGATAGTGCAACTGCACATGGTCCTAGTCCTCCAACTATGCAGCCCACTTTAGATGCTCATTGGGAAAAAGAATTGAGAGATGTTGCTTGTGATTACATTGCTAGATGGTGGTATGATGCTAATATTCCCTTCAATGCTACTCGTTCACCATATTATGAACCTATTTTTGATGCCATATATGCTGCTGGAAAGGGCTTCAAAGGCCCTACTATGCATGAGTTAGGAGGATCTCTTTTGCAAAGAGAGATTATGAACATTGATCTTCATTTGAAAGAGTTCAAAAACTCATGGGCACATACAGGATGTACCATCATGTCAAATGGATGGACTGAACAGAGGAACCGTACCATCATAAACTTTCTTGTCTTCTGCCCACGGGGAACCATGTTTTTAAAATCAGTTGATGCATCTAATAGGGTGAAAGATGCACATTTGTTGTTTCGTCTTTTGGATGAGGTCGTTGAAGAGGTGGGGGTGGCAAATGTTGTTCAAATCATCACAGACAATGCCTCTAACTATGTTCTTGTTGGTAAATTGTTAGAGGAAAAACACCCAACCATCTTTTGGACCCCATGTGCTGCACATTGCATAGACCTCATGCTTGAGAATATTGGCAAAATAGACTAGATCAAGAACACTATAGAGCATGCCAAATGCATCACAAAATATATTTACAATCACTCATGGATTCTGAATCTGATGAGGAAAAACACAGGGGGCAAGAAAATTATTAGACCTGCCATCACTAGATTTGCAACACATTTTTTGACATTGCAATCTATGCTTGCCCAACATAGAAACTTGCAAAAATTGTTTTCTAGTGATGAACGGAATGAATGTCAGTGGGCTCGCAAACAGGATGGCAAAGATGTGAAAAGGAAAGTCAATGAAGAAATATTTGGGAAAAAGGCAGCAGAGATTGTGAAACTTGCTGAGCCACTGGTTAAGGTGTTGTGCTTGATGGATGGGGAAAGATTGACTATGGGCTTCATTTATGAGGCTATGGATCAAGAAAATGAGCGAATAAGGGCAGCATACAAGGACAGAGTGGGTAAGTATGGGCCCATTTGGGAAATCATTGATCAGAGATGGAACAATCAACTCCATCGCCCTATACATGCAACTGGGTATTTTCTGAACCCAAGGTATCATTATAAAGCTTAGGAAGCAAGAGCTTTGAATGGGGAGGTTAGAGTTGGATTGATTGGCTGCATTGATCGCATAATCCCCACAGAGAGTGAGCAGTTGAAGATACACAATCAGATCACTGTGTTCAGCCAAGCCACAGGTATCTTTAGCAAGAACCTTGCAAGGATTGCAAGGGAATCAGATGAGCCAGGTAAACAAAGAATTTCAATTTTCAAATTCATATTTTATTATTTTGTATAATTGTTTATAATTTCAATTTCAAAGTTGGATATAAATTGTTGAGCTAACTGAAACTCATTTTTTGCAGCACAATGGTGGGAGGCATTTGGTAGCCATTGTCCTGAATTGTAGAGGTTTGCAATCTGCATTTTGAGTCAAACTTGCAGTGCTTCTGGGTGTGAGCGCAATTGGTCTGTCTTTAAGAGGATTCACACAAAGAAGAGAAACTATTTGGAGCAAAAACGGTTAAATGATCTAGTGTATGTCCAGTACAACCTCCGACTAAGACGCAACCAATTGTTGAACAAAAGACCTGATTTAGATCCCATTGTGTTGGAGGATATTGATCCAACATCAGATTGGGTAGTGGAGACTTGTCCACCAGACTTTGACTCTGATGAGGATATTGGTGTGGGGAATGAATTCGATACACAGTTAGAGGCTATGCTCAATGCAGATCCACTAATAGCAGACCTAGTCCCAAGCCCTCTAGTTGCAGGCACAGGCACTTCCTCTAGTCAGCCACGACGGAGGCGCATAACTCGTCTATCTCAGGGTGGTAAGGACAAGGGTATAGTTCCAGTTGAGGATGTTGATTCAGAGGAGGAGCGAGCGGTTTCCCCCTCTGGTTCAGACTCAGAGTTTGAGGAAGAGCCAGAGGACATTGGCTTGTCAGATGTCTTGCAGGCCGCAGTAGTGATTATTCATGTTTTGTTGTGGAGGCCATTCAGAACCTCCTTGTTTATGTTTTTTGTTTTGATCTCTATCTCATCATCATGTATTAGACAGTGCACTGGGTGCAATTTTGATATAATGGATATATTCATGAGCCTACTTTGATCATATGTTGTCTTTTGTATATATTGTAATGCTTTGTGTTTGGAAACATAAATAAAAATCTTTAAAAATATGTTTTTTTACAAAAAAATTAATATTTAATGTATTTTTTACAAAAACCGAGTCATTGAAACTGAACCGGCCGAGTCGATACCGAGTCGGAGTCGGAGTCAGAGCCGATCCTCAACCAAATCGGAACCCGATTCCGATTTTTAAAACTATGGACTGCGTAACCCCTGGAAGGGTGACGCATGCCTTACGCTGGCCTAGAAGCCCTCTGAGTAATTTCTGAAGCCCCCTGAAGCCTCCGCATTGTCATGCATAGCACCCGCGTAGCTGCTGCTCTGCCTCCCTGCGTTGTCCTTGTTGCTGCTCCTCTGCCTCTTACTGACTCTTGGCCCTGGAAACAAATCATTCCCTTGGCCAATACTACCCCTCACTGCAGGAAATTCCTCCAGAAATTCTTAGCAAACCCACCCTAGAATTCCATATCTATTCCTTAGCTCTGCAACTGTGTGTCTCTGCCAACTGACCCTCAAGCCTTTCTCTTATACTTTTCGTTAAACCCTTCAACAGCCGAGATAAAATCATTCATCAACAGCTAAGATTAAAAGACTGCTTGATCCAAGTGACTTAAGACAATTTCAGCACATGTGTTAATTAATTCACTTTAATTATTTTATTTTCCTAAGTTTAGACTTAGGAAATCCATTAAAATAATTAATTATTTGAATAACTTGAACACCAACTGAAATTTCTCAAATCCCTTTCTGGGTTTTGGAGATCAAGTGTGTCTTAGCCCCTCCTCAAAATTTAAGGGCTAGAACACACCCGATGCTACACCAACTATACAAAATCTCAACACGTCACACCCTCTGGTGGTTGCGCTGCTTCCTCTGCTAGTTCTGTTGCCTCTCTGCTTAGTATTCTTGGTCCCGAAGAAGATCCTCCAACCAATAATTGTCTTTGCCCCTCACTGCGTTGGAATCACTTAGATCTGATCTTCGTCCTAGCACTTTCTCCGTCAGAAGAATTCGATCACTAGATTCACTCGGTGTGTCTTTCCAAATGACCCTCAAGCCTTCCTTTATAGTCTTCTCGTTGAGACATCAACGGCCGAGATTAGATCTCTAATCAACGGCTAAGATTATAACTTGACTTGATCTTTGCCTTTTCTAGATCATTCTCACTCTATTTTATTAATACCTTTTAATTATTTAATTTCCCTAAGTTTAGACTTAGGGTCCCCATTAAAATAATTAATTTTTACAATAAAACATATTCTGAGTAGAATTTTCACAAACAGTTTTTGGGTTCTTTGGAATACCAGTGCCTAAGCCTCTCCACAAATTTTGAGACTTAGAGCACTTTTGATGCTACTAAAAATCAACAATCAGTTCTCAGTTGTAGTAGTCACAGCAGCAACAACAGCATGAGATCGGATGCAGCATAGGCAGTGTTGATAGTAGTACAGGGAGGCACAGTGCAGTGTCAACAACAACGTAGATGTAAAGTGGTTCATCTACAGGGTTAGCAGATGAATCAGAGTATGTGCATTGTTGATGGACAGTGAGAGCTAGTTGTATCACAGATGTCAGACATCAACAGCGTGAGGCGGTCCAGCTACAGACTTCATAATACATCAGGTCAATAGATATAGTAGTGGAGTGAAGAAGACAGAGAACACCTTCCTTGCTAAGAGGGAATCTTAGTGTTTGGTAGCATAAGACAAGTGTTCTAGTCTCGAATTATGTTAGAGAGGCTAAAGACACGAGATCTCTAAAACCCAAAAAAGGTTTTGGGATAAAACACCTAGAGACAGTTCAATTAAGTTAATTGATCAATAATTAAAAATGCCTAAGTTTAACTTAAGAAAATTGATTAATTAACATCAATAAATTGAGAAAGATTGAGAAAGCTCTAGAAACTCACACGGATAGAGTCAAAGATGACCTTAGTCGTTGATAACAATTTAATCATAGTTGTTGGTGCTCCAATATGAGATTATAAGAGCAGATCGATGGGGATGGAGATAGATACATCGAGCAAGAGGGAGAGTGAGTATCCATGGCAGATCGAGTTACCATGTGCAATGATTCAACAAGAAGAAGAGATCGAGCTAGAGAAACAGTGATTGAAGGAGCAGTAGCAAAGTTTCGATGGAGTTCCAGTGTCGAAGAGTTGGCAGAAGGGAGGCCGCATTATTTCCTCAGTGACATTGCGCAGGGGCAATGCAAAAGTTTCAGAGGGGCAGTTCGATTCAGCCAGACAAGAGGTTGATTCAGGTGCTAGAGGCCGGGAAATTTTCCAAAAGGCTAGGCAAGTCATTTCCAGATGCAAAGTTAAGCAGAACAACAGATTCCAGGTAGTTCAATAGGTAGTGCGAGTAGGATCTATGCAAGGCTTGCGCAGAAACTTACGCGAGGGAATTTCGAGTAGCCCAATTGAGCCAGTTTTTGGAGCCAAATCAATTGTGGAGGTAGAATATTTGTCTCACAAATATTTTGGCCAGATTATTTGTTGAATGATTGCCAGTCAGGCATCCAGATTATTGTACTCAGATTTTACTGCGGCATAATAATAAAAATAAACCCTCATCTGCTGCATCACTTTTCCCTTCTGGGTTTTTCCGTGGACGTTAGTCCAAAAATATTAGTGTCATTTTGTTGTGTGTGTGCATTTATTTTCTCAGGTCCAGCATTTTATTTAGCTTCCGCAGAATTTATTTGTGAAGAATTGCAGTGTGATTTATTTGGTATTAATCATAAAATGTAATATTCCTAATTAGCGACAACTAATTGGAATATTCGATTTTGTTCAGTTTTGTCGTCTATAGTTTATTAATAAATAAAAAGTGAGTGAAGAGAGTCTAACTCACTTAAGTAGAATAAAACACCTTCCTAGTAGCACAACGTTGTGACTTAAAGGGGAGCCAAGGGGGGGGCCAAGCACCACGTAGAGAGGGAGCCCACGTATGCTCTAGAAGCTTCTGCGCAGATGAGGATGAGCACGTGGCAAAAGAGGGAGGCTACGTTGAGGAGATGGGCCTTAGGGTTGGAGGAAGGCCAACATTATAAAAGAGGGAGGAGACTTCTCATTTGATTCATGTTGTTGTTGATGATATTGAGCTGGACGTTTTGTCTTCTTGAGCAGGCTGGCTGTTTAGCCTGTCTGCAGCACTATTTAGTGCGTTGACTGTCTCCGGTCGGAGATCTCGCCCTTAGCCCCGGGGGACTTTGAGTGCCTGCTCGAGCAAGGTTATTTCTTCAGTATTTTGTGAGAGGTTTTGGTGTTTGGGTTTGTTGCGGAGCTGGGCTTTCATAGAGACTGCGCAGTCACTGAGAGGGAGGACGCAGTTCATCTTGGAGGTGTCCGGATCGGGATTTTTGTAGGAGATTGAGCCGAGATTTTGAGCAGAGGATCAGCCTTTGCCGTTGGGAGGATTTTGGTGGAGTTTGAGGCAGTGTTTCAGTCATTCTCATTTAGCCTCTGCGCAGAGCCTTGGAGGCCAGCGTAATTCCCCAAGGGGGTATTTTCTGGAGGTTTTCGGGGTCGACCATTTTTTATATGGTTTTTGGGTTTTGTCGAGATTGGTGAGTAGAGAAGGATTTCAGATTTTCAGCTCATTCCGGCAAAGGGATCAGCCCCTAGACTTCAGTCCATTCCAGCAATAGCAGCTACACGACAGTTTTCCAACAGCTGGGACGCAGTTCAGAAAGCAGCCATTTCCTATATATTCTGAGAGTATTTCTTCACTTGCCTTGAGCAAGTTTAGGTGCCATCACTCTGATCACCTATTGTACTTCATTATATTTCTCAGTTTAATAAAATGGCTTAGCATTTCCTCTCTATATTTCTAGATGAGTTGCCGTACATTCTATCTATGTTATTATATGTCTGCTGCACTGTTATTTTATATATATTCTTGAGCATTCTAGTTCTATACCACTTGGTGTGTTTATCTTTCACTCTTAGACATAGTCTGGAAAGGGCTAGGTAGCCTCCGGATTTCGTCCTCTTTTCAGAGGCGGCATATCCGGTGAATGCCCTCCCAGTCTATCTCTGGTTGGAGTTTGTCGTGTTTTAAAGATATCCCCGAAACGGGATATTACATAAAATTAATAAACTGCTAACCAGTTAGAAGAGTAAATTCTAGTTGTTGTGATTCAAGGAAATTTCACATAATCAAGTCATCACCTAAAAGCTAAGGTTTTGGGAAATAAGGCTTTTCATTCCAAAGCATCAATTTCAAACCCAATTGTGATTATTTCCTCTACTGTTCAGATGGCTTTCTATGCACCGTTTGATTTCTCTGATATTATGGAGCAGCCTTATGATATGCCTACCAAGTATCATCACAGATCTTTTGGGGAAATATTGCTATACATCTGAAAATCACATTGATGCTTTTGAAAGTTTTGTTGAGAATTTTGATATGATATAGTACATCAAGATGTGCTAATGAGATTGTTTTCTTTGTGTTTGGAGGAGTATGCACATAAGTGGTTTAAGCCCTTACCTCCAGCGAGTTACAAGACTCTTGCGGAAGCTTAAGAGGTCTTTAAAGATTATTGGAGTGAGAAAAAGGATGATAACTTTCTATTGGCTGAATTGAAAGGCCTTCAGAATAAGGACAACTAGACAGTCAAAGAATTTAATACTAGATTTGAAAAAGCTCTTATTAATTGCATAGGATGTTAGGCCTAGTGATCATATTGCTAGAGGTATTTGTACTAATGCTTTAGAGGCTGAATTTAACTTTATGCTTATAGCTCAGATCATAAGAGTCCGACTACTCAGGAGCTGCTTTTGCTCTTGCTATAGAAATGGAGAGCAATTGATTAGCAGCTGGAATATCTACTGCTCCTGAGTCATCTAGGTGGTATGTTAGGGTTGAGAAAGGTAAGGAGCAAATTTTCAGGTGTCAATGATAATCATGCACTTGCAGAGATGAAAGAAAAGTTTCCCCTTATAAAAAGTATGTTACAAAATCTTAATAATAAGATGATTACTATGAAGAGAAATCAGCACTCCGTTTTTCAGGATAATCAGCCTTTTCAACCAAGGCATATTTAGCACTTTCAGAAGAGATCCTTTCCACAAGATACAAGTAAGAAGGTCGATCATGTTCCAAGTACAAAAGTTGCATCATTTTCCTCTATGATTAATTGTAGGGAAAGCAGACTTCCTCATGAAGAGCATACTAGTAAAGTCTTTGAGCAAGTATTGCACCTGTTTGAAGAAGAGGAAGAACAACAGCATGTTCTTACCATCAATACAGTGTTTGAAGGCTATGATCAGATTTTTGTGCAGGAGAACCAAAGGGGAGGAACTCTTTCTTTGTCACCAGAACACATGGCAGTGATGAAGTGTGATTCTAATCTACAACTCAAGCCATAGCATTCTCACAGTACTTCGATCCTTTCCAATGTTGTAGCTCATTGCTGTATAAGCAATAATATGTACAATTTGAGCAATCTTTGTTGCTCTTGCTTCTGTAGTTTGATTTATCTCTATGGTAACATGATTTAGGGTTAAGTTACAAAGATAAGTGACACATATTTTCCAAGCTTGTTAACAATCACACTTAAGCTCTTAAGTTGTTATTGTTTGCTGTATTCTGCAAATACACTGGTTCTCTAAATTTTGCACATGCACTTTCTGGGTTCCTACCACACACCTTTGGTTTAGGGTTAAGTTAAACATATAAGTCACACATATTTTCCAAGCATGTTGACAATCACACTTAGGCTCTTAAGTTGTTCTTGTTTGCTGTATTCTGCAAATACACTAGTTCTCTAAATTCTGTGCATGCGCTTTCTGGGTTCCTACCACACGCCTTTGCTCCTCCCTTGAACATCACTTACTATCTAAGTCACTTCTGCATTTTTACTGTTTAAATCAATTGTGTGCTTTCACTGTTCATCACTTCTGCACCTTCAGTATTGAATTATCACTTCTGCATAGTTGTCTGTTGTTCATAGCAGTCACCCTGTCATGTTGACCAATTTGGAATCCTTAGCTTCCATGCAAACAAGACACACAGTTTGAGTGTTCTCTCCTAAGATTGAACAACAATGCGTAACCAAGGTCCTTATTCTAACCTTGGACCTGTTTGTCCAAACTGTTGATTTTTGGGTAGCATCGGATGTGCTCTATTAAAATTTGGGTACCAGAGGACAAGTGGTTCCCTAAGGCTTTGATATTTGACCTAGGGAAAAGTGTCCAAATGTATTTTGTACTTTTCTCCTAAAGTGACTTTATAAGTGATAAAGTCAAATCTAATTTTAAAGTGACTTTATAAGTGATAAAGTTACGAGTCTAAGTTTAAAGTGACTTTGTTAAAGTCAATGTAAAATCAGAAAGTGAAAAAGTGACTATGGAAATAAAAGACTAAGTGGGTCTTTATTTAAGTGGGGTGAATTAAAAATTAGAAAGTGAGAATTAAATGCACAATTCTTCTCAACCCTTGATCTAAAGCTATCTCTACCATTGGATTCAGGGATTCCCCTAAAGTCACTTAGGGTTAGGTTAAAGGAGAAAAGAAAAGAAAAGGTCATTCAGTCTTTCATGAGCAGATTGAGAGAAGGAAAATGAGAGCAAGGAGAAAATTTATGAGCAGAGAGAGAGCAGCAAGGACACTCAGCAAATCCATACCGCAGCTTGGCACATTTCTCAAGGCAACATTTTCGAATAGCAGCATTTACTTGGCACGAATACCGAGGTAGAATCCGTACAGCAATGTTTGCACGCATTTCAAAGCAAGGTACAGTGCTGAAATCGAGGAGAATATTCAGCAGTTAAAGGCGCGATTTTCGAGGCATTTTTATGGGCACGAAAATAGAGAGGTGGATTGTTTTACTGTCCGTACAGCTTCATACAGCCAATTTCAGGCAAGCATTTTGAGGCAGCAAGTACAGCAATTAATGTTGCATTTATTGCTGTAAATTTCTATTTGCTATTGGCACAAATTCCAAGGTGGAAAGTTGGCACAGAAATCAAGATAAGTAAGTTATTGTGTTTGCTGTAATTTTTACTGTGTTTTTTAGTTCTCTGTAAAATCATTTTCCAGAAATAAAGAAGAGCTCTCAAACTGGTTTTCCCCATGAGTTGTAGGGGGTTTTTCCATGGTCACATTGACCAAAAATCACAGTGTTATTTTTATGTGGATGTACTATTTTACTGTGTTTTTATTTCTACATTTCCACCAACTGTGAAATTCCTAAATTTGTGTTTTCAGAAATATTTTTCATTTCCATAATTTTGAATGTATGATTATGGGAATGAACATTTAACTATATGGGAGTGATAAGGTGAAACTAAAAACTGGAGTGGGGTCAAAATTTCTACATGGTATCAGAGCTTGGGTGGCTGAAAAATGCAGTTTGGGACAACAAGTGAAAAATTACAGCAAGCTGATTTTTCACACAGAAAACTAAACCTTTACCACAGTTCTGAAATTTTCAGTTTGTTAGGACAGCAAGCATATCTTTGAGCTTGAAGGTGGAAGATAGGTTGGATGGGCAGAGCAACTACAGTGCATAGAGGGAGAGAATCCAGAGCATCTTTGAGGAGGCAGAAGTTTGGGGCATAATGGTTCACACCACACGGCACCCAGTAGCAGTACCTGCTGACCCTGTTTAGTTGGCAGAGTTTAACAAGAAAAATGCTAAGGGAAAAAGACTGATTCTGGATGGTGTTAAAGACCATGTCATTCCTCATGTGAGAAGAAAGACATATGCACATGAGATGTGGACAGCTTTGACCAATCTTTACTAGAGCACCAATGAAAACAGAAAAATGGTCCTAAGGGAGAAGCTGAAGGCCATTAAAATGGCTAAGACTGATAGTGCTACAGCATACCTCACAAAGATCACTTCTGTGAGAGATGAGTTGGTAGTTGTTGGAGCGACCATTCCACCCACTGAGTTGGTGCGGATTACATTGAATGGTCTTCCCATGACTTGGGAGAGTTTTGTGGATGGGATTGTTGCACGGGAGAACCTTCCCAGTTGGGAGAGGTTGTGGGATGATTGCTTTCAGAATGAGATCAGAAAGAACCATCTTGGGGCAGCCAAACAAGTGGAGGAGGATGACAATGTAGCATTGTTAGCAAGGGGTAAGAAGGGCAAAGGAAAGAAGCAAGCTTCCACAAGTGATGGTGGGGGCAAAGGAAAAGGTAAAGGTAAGCAGGTAAACAAGGAGAAGGACTATTCCAAAGTCAAATGATGGAATTGTCAGAAGTTAGGACACTATGCAATTGTGTGTCCGAAGAATAAGAAGAAGGGAAAGGACAAGTGTTAAAATTGGACAACTAGGTCCAAACTCCATGTTGTGATGCTCAGATGAAGATACCAATATTTTTAATGGGTTCCTCTTTCGGAGAGATGTAAGATCGATCTAAAATTGATCTTAATCCAATGAACAGAACATTTATTTTGAATTTATTTAATTTCAAATATGTGCAAGTTGGCCTTAAGGTTTTACACCCCCAGCAGATGTGTCACACACCTCAGTGATTGATATAAATAGAGTCAACGTTGGAGGACTTTTTCACTCATCTCATCCTCACACATCATCTCCTCCTCTGATTTAGTACGAGCTCCTTGGAAGCAGTTTCGATTCACACATGGGAAAGAAGGACGAATTTACTGCAGCTAGGGTTTGGACGAATTTACTGCAACCAGGGTTTCCACGCAAGTTTGACCAACGTTGACTTTGGTCAACGCATGGTCCAAAGAGGCTGAATTTTGGTGGAGACTTTGATTTTGGAAGGCCATACATATTGGCACAAGAACCGAGGTCAAAAGGTTGACCGAAGACCGAGCTGTGTTGACTTTCTTGCTATTGTCTTGCGTTGACTTTTCTTGACAGCGTTGACTTTTCTGAGGTTGACTTTGGGTTGACCATGTGGCTATTTTGAGGACTATTGTGACACATGCTGGGTTGGCTGACCAACCCGAGACTTTGCTAGTTGAAGCATCTTGTTGACCGCCGTAACGCACCACCACATTTTTCTGTTTTTGGTTTGTCTTCTGTAGATCCACTGGTATGTTCTATCAACGTTTTACTTGATTGTTTATGTGATTGCTGTAGTGAAAAGTAAAGTTGCATCAAGCATAGAACATCTACATAAATTTACATGGTATCAGAGCTGAGGTGAAGACAAACCCTATTTATAGCAATCACTGAAGATGGGTTCTGTTGTCGCACAGAATGTCTACGCACCGCGACAACGGCTCAGATCGGGGGCTGTCACCCTAATCCCCAATCTCTCTATTTAAGTTGTGTCCTTATAACAGACTAAGGGGGGTAGACCCTATGGAAATGGAATGAAGGAGAACTCGTTGGGAACCAACTAGTTCGGGAGACACAGTTAAACGACCAAATACTTGTAAAAGATCTAGCAAGATTAAATGATTCGATTGAATTGGAAAGATTGATACCAGTGCCTTATGGAGTCAACTATTCTGCTAAGGAAATTACAACCAAGTACATGATGAGAAACCACTGCTATGCAATGTTAATTTAGAATGCAGAATGCAAAGACAACGATTTAAAGAAGGAGCGAGATGGAGCAAGCTTCGAAGATGAGAGTTAATGTTAAAAAGCCTAAAGCACTTAGATTATAAATAATCTAATCTACCACTAAGTACTTAAGCAAGAGTGTCAATTATGAAGATGCCAAAATTACTCAATTAAGAGATATACAGATCCACAATAGAGCTCTCAAAATCAGATATCAATCACACTTACTTGAAAATATTTCTCAAACATTAGTATTCAATAAACATCCAATAATTCAAGTAAATGAAACAAAAGTTAATTTTAGGCAATTTTAATTGATAGAACACGTTCCAAAACTCAGATGCCACTGATCATCAAACCCAACTAAAACATATGAAATTTACTAGCACTTAAATCTCAGTAATTATTCATCCAGATATACCATGAAAGTTAGATGTTAAATAAACATTTCATCAAATAATTTATGGATTGAACGATATTCTAAAATAATGCAAATCCAAAAATTAAATTTTCTCCTATAGTCAAACTTGGGATATATTTTTCAGCAAGATTTCAGATCTGAAATATAAATGACAATAGTAATTTAAACCATAGATCAGCAAACAAACAATACCGGCATCAATGCCCAAAATGACTAAAAATAGTAAAAATTGTGGAACTCGAAGAAAAATCAATTTTTAGGGCTTGATTAAGGGAAATTTCAGATCTGATATTTTTATTTTAGTAGTGAAACAGTGACAGATCAACAAGATAAAACTATCCAAAATAGCTGCCAAATACTTCCAGAAATAACAAAAATATATTAAAACTTGAAAATTTCAATTTTAAAGCTTTAAGAGAGTTTGATTCAGTAATTTTCAGAACTGATAAGTTTGTAACAGTAGTAAATTGATAACAGATCAGCAAACTGAAAATACTGAAAATGATCTCCACTGTCTAAAAATAGTAAGTTTCGCCGAAAAAGCTGAAAATTCAAATTTTTTAGACCTTATTAGGATATGCATCAAAAATGTTCAGATCTGATTTTTCACAGTTATGCAGTAATTTCCAGCAAGCTTTAAAGTTAGATCTAGGCAAAATTAAAGATGCCCAAATGACCAAAATTTCTGAAAATTGAGATTTTACAATTCTAAACAATTTTGACCATATAAAATGTGTTTTTAGAGCCTAATTATTTGTGATTTGCTTGCTGTAATAAAATTTGCAAAAAATAAGAGTTTAGAGATCAAACCCTTAGCCCAAGGCTTTGAAGATCCCACCGTTGAAAATTCTTGAAATTTTGGGATAATGTTGCCGCTTGAAAATTAGAATTTCGGAGACTAAAATCCTGTAAAAATAGCCTCAAAAGTCCAGATCTTGCCCTCCAGGGTCTAAATCTGGCTCAGATCTGAAGATTTCTTTGGTTGATTTTTCAGATCTATTCCTGCAAACAAATATTAAGCTCAGATCTTGCCCTCCAGGGTCTAGATCTGGCTCAAATCTGAAGATTTCTTTGGCTGATTTTTCAGATTTATTCCTGCAAACAAATATTGAGCCCAGATCTTGCCCTCCAGAGTCTAGATCTTGCTCAGATCTGAAGATTTCTTTGGCTGATTTTTTAGATCTAATCCTGCACAAGTGAAAAAAGAAACCCAATACCCAATATGTACAAAAATAGCGAAAATCTTAAAAACCCAAATGTTAGATTTCAAAATTATGATACAAAACTTCAGATCTACATATGTAAATTACAGATCTATACAATATATTTACAGATCCATGCACAAGTGTTGCAGATCTGAGGAGTATAAGTCTGACTTCACTCCCAGATCTGAAGATCTAAGGCTCTTACTAGCCAGATCTAACTTTAAATTCAAAAAAATTAAGATAATTTTTTTTTATTTAGGCACAAGCTCTAGAAAGACCCTGCCAAAAATATTCCGTAAGATAACCTTAGAAATTAGGAAACAATGGGTTTTTTCAGATTTTCTGAAATTTGAGAGTCAGCTGATCTAACTAGAGATTTCCCCAAACGCTCAAATCTTGAATAATGATCTTTGCACACTTAGATCTGAATTTTAGATTGATAGAGATTTAAAAAATAGCCATGAGACTTTTCAGAAATATAGATAACTAATATTTCTGTCAAATCAAAATGCGATTTAAGAAAACCCAAAAAACTGCACAAGATACCTGTATGCAGATCAATCCATAAAGGCTATCAACTATCAAATGCCAATAAAAGTAACAGAGTTTAGAGACAATATCACCACATAGATCTGGAAAAGGAACACCAAAGTCTTTATGCTTTATTGATCAAAAAATTACAAGAGCTTCTGAGAACAAGTGCACGATCCAAAGATCGGATGCAAATAACATACAAATACCTCTAATTTATAAGATAAAATCTCCAATGGCTAGTTCGGTTAATCCATGTCAAAATAATATCGACTGTTGAAAAATATTTAATTATCTTTTAATCTGGACCGTCGAAATTATAATTTTGAGAAAATTTGAATTTATCATTTAATTCCATTTTAATTAACTCAAAATAATATTTTTGAGTTAATTACCTCAAAATTTTGATTTTGACTTAACCACCAAGGCCCAAGGGTCCACAATTTCTTGAAATTTTCAATATTCTCTTGGCCTCGGACCTTTAAAAATTTATTTTTTAAGGACCCTTGAATTTTGCCTATGAAGAATTTTAACTCACCTATGACATAAAATTAATTAAATTTCTAGTTTAGGATTTTTAATTTAAATTGGCCAGAAAATTTAATTAATTGACTGAGACGTGTTTAATTATTTTTTCAACCCTCTTTACATAAGATAAATACATTTATACACATAAAGGGGGAATACCCATTCGCGATAGACCCTCAAATAGCTATCCAATTCTGCGACTCAAAACATGATCTAGTAGACCAAGTAACTTGTAATAAAATAATCTAACCAATTAGCTAGGATTATTCCCAGACTACTTTTACAAAGACTCGATAGAAAATACTAGGATTCACTTAGTATCTTGATGACAAAATCCACCCTAGCTTTGGGGTGAGGTTGGAAGGGAAAACTCTGCCGATCACTTGTGTCGAGAAACACAAATGAATCAGTGAGACAAAAAACCTCCTAAGATAGAAATCATCACCAAAATACTAGGCTTACCTAGGTTGTTACATACATAGTGGTCTTACTTAGATAATTTACATCATAAACATGCAGAATGGGTTTACATCATTTATAAAACTGTCGACTGATGATGAAATTTGAATCGAACATGATGAATCCCATTTGAAAAAATGGGGGTGTACTGCTATTGAGTCGTTGACAAAGTGTGGTCAACGGGTTCCACAAACTATGGCTTCAAGGAGGATGACAAATTGACTGGGAATGATGACTTCCATGCTTGGAAGACGATATTGGATCTCAAATTGGAAGACCAAGATGTCATGGACTATGTGCAGGGTAAAATCCAAAAACCTCCATCCACTACTATTGTTGCTGCCAAAACAAAGTATAAGAAGGGGGAGATCAAAGCAAAGCTAATGATCAGGATCCATTCATAAAATCTTGGTGGCCTACATCTCTGAGTTGGGCACATCCAAAGAGCTGTATGATAAATTGATCCTCATGTTCAAGGCCAACAATGCGAATCAAGTACTATTCTTCAAGAATCAATTGAAGAATCTGAAAAAAGGCAGGGATGAGTCTGTCCAATCATACTTTCTGAAGCTGATTAAAATCAGGAACAATCTGCTAGCTATTGGGGAGACAATAGTTGATCGAGATATGGTACTCACCGCACTTGAAGGGCTCTCATCCGAATGGCATGTGGTCAACACTACCATTCTAAATAATAATGTGATACCTGACTTTGACGAAGTACTATCAAGATGCGTTCAAGAAGAATCAAGAATGAAGGAGTATGGAAATGAAAAAAATGTTGCATATGCTGCTCATTCTAGAAAGAAGAACTCTAGTGGCCCAAAGAACAAAGGAAAAGCAGGGGCCCAAGGAAAGAAGGGCAAGTGTTTCACTTGTCATAGGCCTGGTCACTATGCTAAAGAATGTCCTTTCAAGAAGGATTCTCCCGATGGTGATGACAACAACAACAACCGGAGGAATGGCAATCAAAGGAACACTAGGTCCAAGGGAAAGAGGAAGGCTCCCTCCGGCGGAAATGATCAACCTTTCAAAAGATCAAGAAACTCCAGGTATGAGGAATCACATGTTGTTGATAAAAGAAATGAATACATTCTTGTATTTGCCCTCTCTGTTGCATCTCCACCCGACACTATGGATGTCTGGTTGATAGAGTGGTGCCTCAAGGCACATCACTGGGTTCAAGGAAGCACTCTCTGATATGGTTGAGAAGGACACTAATCTAGAAATTATCCTTGGAGATAATGCCACATATCCCGTAAAAGGGACAAGACTGTGACCCTCCACTTGTCTCAAGGTCAAGTCCTCCACTTGCAGGATGTACTTTATGTACCAAATTTCAAAAAAAACCTTGTGTCTATATCAGCCATGGAAGACAGAGGTTTCAATGTGGCATTCACTGATGGAAAGGTGTTCATGTGGAAGAAGAGCTTCAAGGAAGCTATCACGATTGGGTTTAGAGTTGATACACTCTACCAGGTTGGAGGAAGTTCGCTGAGAGCAATGACATGTGATACTATTCGACAGACTGAACTATGGCACCGAAGGTTTGGACACCTTCATTACAAAGCCCTTCCCGAAGCAAGGAAGGTGGTGACAGGGATGCCCGAGTTTTCAAATAATCATGAAGGTGTATGTAAGGATTGTGCCGAAGGAAAGCATACAAGGGGACCTTTCCCCTCAAGTGTCACAAAAACATCTGATGTCTTGCAATTGATCCATTCTGATCTATCTAGTAAGCTGCCCATAACATCCTTGGGAGGATGTTCATATTTGATGACTTCTCTCGCAAAACCTGGATATACTTCTTAAAGAAGAAGGATGAGGCTTTCATGTGCTTCCGTACCTTCAAAGCCTTGGGGGAAAATATGACAGGGAAGAAGATCAAGATTTTGAGAACTGATAATGGCACTGAATATGAGACAAACAAGTTCAAGGACTTTTGCAGAGAAGCTGGCATTAAGAGGGAGACCACAACTCTCTATACTCCCGAGCAAAATGGTGTTTTTGAATGAAAGAACAGGACCATTGTGGAAGCTGCCTGTACCATGCTATGTGACCAAGGTCTGCCGAAATTTCTGTGGGGAGAAGCTGCGAACACTGCTATGTACATACAAAACCGATGCCCGCATTCCGCTCTAGAATCCAAAACTCTCGAAGAGGTTTTCTCTGGTAAGAAACCTGACGTCTCACATTTTAGAGTTTTTGGATGTCCTGTTTACTTTCATGTGCCGAAAGAAAAGAGAAGCAAGTTGGATGCTTCTGGGAAGAAAGGAATGTTTGTGGACTATAGTGAAACTTCAAAGGCCTATAGAGTCTATATGCCTGGTCAAAGGGAAGTGGAGATATGCCACGATGTCACCTTTGACGAAGATACTTCCCTGAGGAAAGTAGTCAATCTTCTGAGATCTGAAGAAGATCATGAAGCAAGGCCTGGAAATCAAGAAGAACCGAAGGATGAAACAATGTCTGATGTTGAAGGACCAATGGACTCGAATGATCCACCTCCTTCACTGGGAAAGAGACCATCATGGCTCAGGAACACTCTCGAGGATGCTGAGGGACATGCAGCCCCAAGGGGGACATTCCGTGAAAGCAAGAAGCCGAGTAGATACCAAGAGTATCTAGCAGCCATGAGTACTATTGTACAATCCGAGCCTGGATCCTTTGAGGAAGCCGTAAAGCATCAAGTCTGGAAGGATGCTATGCACGAAGAGTATGAGTCCATTATGAAGAATGATGTCTAGGATGTGGTTCCAAGACCGAAGGACAAAGTAGTTGTCACCTCGAAATGGCTCTACAAGATCAAGCATGGATCTGATGGAAGTGCTAAAAAGTTCAAGGCAAGATTCGTTGCCCATGGCTTCTCTCAAAAGGAAGGCATTGATTATGATGACATATTTGCACCTGTGGCCCGATACACCACCATTCGATCTATTATAGCCCTTGCTGCTACGCAAGGATGAAGTTTTCATCAGATGGATGTGAAGACCGCATTTCTGCATGGTGCGATAAAGGAAGAGGTATATGTGGAGCAACCTCTGGGGTTCGAAGTCCAGGATTGGGACACCCATGTCTGCAGGTTGAAGAAAGCCCTCTATGGGCTGAAGTAAGCACCCAGAGCTTGGTACAAGAGGATAGATAGCTTCTTGATGAAGTTGGGCTTCACTCGAAGTAATGTTGATCCGAACCTTTACTTCAAGGTTGTCAAAGGGAAGCCTCTCATTCTGGAGCTTTATGTGGATGACCTCTTCTTGACAAAGTGCTGACCCTCTCATTCATTAGTGCAAGAGGGAGCTCGCTGCTGAGTTCGAGATGAAGGACCTAGGACTGATGCACTATTTCCTAGGCTTGGAGGTCTGGCAGAGACCTGGCGAGATTTTCCTTTCTCAAGGAAAATACATTGTGAAGCTTCTAGAAAGATTTGGTATGGTGGACTGCAAGTCCGTGTCGACACCAATGGAGCTCAACTTCAAGAATTTGAGTGGCAGCGCTGCAGGGCCCGTATTGTCTAATCCTACTAAGTATCGTTAACTTGTAGGGGCCCTGATGTTCTTAGTGAACACCCGTCCAGACATATGTTTTGCAGTGAACACTTTGAGTCAACAGATGGTTGAGCCTCGTCACTTTCACTGGGTTAGTGCCAGGAATCTTCTGAGATATCTTCAGGGCACGATAAACCATGGGTTGAGATACATTGTCAGAAGCGTGACACTCCTTGGATATACCGATGCCGATTGGGCTGGCAGTGTGGTGGATCCTAAGAGCACATCGAGATTCTGCTTCAATCTTGGTTCTGCTTCGATCTCATGGATGAGCAGGAAGCAGAAGTCGATGGCTTTGAGCACCGCAGAGGCTTAATACATTGCAGCTGCTAGCAGGTATGGCCTGTTGTGAAGTAGTTTGGTTGCGAAAGCTCTTTAGTGAGCTATTCGGACATGTGCTAGATACCACCGTGATACTCTGTGATAACCAGAGTGGGATTCGCTTGTCCGAGAATTCAGTGTTCCACGATCGATCCAAGCATATTGATATCAGGTACCACTTTCTCCGGGATATGGTACAGCGAGGCACCGTAAGGCTCAATCATATAGGAACTGATGAGCAGGTCGTGGATATTTTCACAAAGCCCCTGGGGAAGGTCAAGTTCCTAACCTTCCGTGAGAGTCTTGGTATCGTGGAACGACCCTATGATGTGGGTCCTGTTGGACGATGAGCTATGGGAGCTCTGGGAGGCTTTGGGGATAGCTTCTCGGAGCTATAAGCAACCACAGGGCTAGGCTTGTCGAACCTTGTTGGTGTGCTTGGGCCCCACTGTGATTATTGAGTTGGTTCACCTCTCATTATCTGTGCCCCGTATGCATCCTACCCATTGAGTTCAAGGCTCATGGGAAGTACCTCTCATTTGGCCAATGAGGTGGGACAATCTAGAGACTAGTAGCAAAGACTGATGGACGCATTAGAGATTGTCGTACTCTCTATCTAGGATGGCACGGTCCAACCACTTGATCTGGGATCAAGTATAGTGAGGTTTCGAACATCCAACTGACTTTGGGTCAGGTAAACCAACTTCGAGTTGGTATGAGACTCTTTGTGAGTCCAATAGAGGTTTCGGACGTCTGTGCTGAATCTGTCAGCCGGGGAATGATGTCTTTGTGACTAACGCACTTCTGTTTTGAAATAAAGAGGCCAGCAAAGCAAGTTACGGCTGGATGACGCACGATGTTTGATTGCACAGGTGGATGGAGTTCTCCCTAGTTGAGAGGGAGTGTTAAAATTGGACAACTAGGTCCAAACTCCATGTTGTGATACTCGGATGAAGATACCAATATTTTTATTGGGTTCCTCTTTCGAAGAGGTGTAAGATCGATCTAAAATTGATCTTAATCCGATGAGCAAAACATTTATTTTGAATTTATTTAATTTCAAATATGTGCAGGTCGGCCTTAAGGTTTTACACCCCTAGCAGATGTGTCACACACCTCAGTGATTGATATAAATAGAGTCAACGTTGGAGGAATTTTTCACTCATCTCATCCTCACACATCATCTCCTCCTCTGATTTAGTACGAGCTCCTTGGAAGCAGTTTCGGTTCACACATGGAAAATAAGGATGAATTTACTGCAGCTAGGGTTTGGACGAATTTAGTGCAGCTAGGGTTTCCACGCAAGTTTGACCAGCGTTGACTTTAGTCAACGCATGGTCCAAAGAGGCTGAATTTTGGTGGAGACTTCGATTTTGGAAGGTCGTACATATTGGCACAAGAACCGAGGTCAAAAGGTTGGCTGAAGATCGAGCTGAGTTGACTTTCTTGTTGTTGTCCTGCGTTGACTTTTCTGGACAACGTTGACTTTTCTAGGGTTGACTTTGGGTTGACCATGTGGCTATTTTGAGCACTGTTGTGACACATGCTGGGTTGGCTGACCAAGGAGACTTTGCTGGTTGAAGCATCCTGTTGACCGTCGTAACGCACCGCCACATTTTTATGTTTCTGGTTTGTCTTCTGTAGATCCACTGGTATGTTCTATCAGCATTTTACTTGATTGTTTATGTGATTGTTGTAGTGAAAAATAAAGTTGCATCAAGCATAGAACATCTACATAAATTTACAACAAGACCATGGCAGCATCTGCAGAGATAGAGGACATCTCGGAGAGCTTTGATCGGGAGTTTGGGTTCATAGCTTGTGAGTCCACTAGTGCAGGATCACATGCCACACAGGTTCAGAGGGAGTGTGCACTTCCCTCCACTAGCGGAGCATCTTCTAGTATTTGGTATGTTGACAGTGGGGCTTCTCGTCATATGAAAGGAATCCGGGAGTACTTCTCGGAGCTTTTAGAGAGTGGCACTGATATAGAGGTAGTATTCGAAGATGACAGCATTGTTAGAGCAGTCTGTGTGGGGACATTGACATTTGATAGGGAACCCAAACCTCCCTTGAAAGTGTCAGATGTTCTATATGTGCCAAGAATGAAGAAGAACCTTATATCCGTTTCAGCACTTGAGGACAGAGGGTATGAGGTGTTATTCAGGAGAGGGCAGGTGCTTATATATCCTAGGGGCACTCTAGCTTCTTCAGCTAGAGTGATTGGTGTGCGCCATGCCAAGGTGTACAAGTTTTCATTCTAGCCCCTGATGGCATTGAGTAGCAGTACCGGCAGCAGATCTAGCAGTTCAGAGTTATGCGAGATTTGGCACCGCAAGATGGGGCACATGTATCATGGGGCCTTGAGGACATTACGGGAGATCACCACAGGTGTGCCAAATTTAAGTCTTGATCACCTTGATACATGTAGAGGATGTGCTATGGGGAAGTTTGCCAAATCCCCTTTTCCCAGTAGTGACAGCAGATCGACAGGGATTCTTGACTTGATTCATACTGATGTGAGTGGTCGAATGTCTCATGTATCCTTGAGTGGCTATGAGTATTATGTGTTATTCATTGATGATCACTCCAGGAAGACCTGGATTTATTTCTTGAAGACCAAGAGTGAGGTCTTCAAGCAGTTTCAAGAGTTCAAAGCTCTTGTGGAGACTCGGACAGGTCGGAAGATCTGTAGAAATTTTTGAACCTTATACTTTATGCATAAATTATTACTATTGATCCGGTTATGCTCCTCCTACTAATGCAGGATATTAACTGAATAAATTCAAGTTAAAATCGAAGCAAAACACATAACAGATCTCTACCAATCCAGATCTAGAATAAGCACATGCACACATTGACAAAGTGACACAATTATTTCTGGACAAATAGTCCTTGGAAAAACCCAATGCGGGAAAACCGGTCTCTGGCTGCTGGAGGGTTCTATTATTAAGAATATTTCTGAATACACAAATCTGGGTTCCAGATCTGGACAACCCGATAGAGAAAATACTAGATCTACAACTCACTGGCTGATCTAGGGCCAAAATAATGACTGATCCACACCCTCAAACGGGATTTACAGAACTCAACCAAGATTAGGGCCTAGAAACCCTAGCGCTGCCCCTGAAAGGCTCTGCATCAGCCTTTGAAGCCCCTGAAAGGTTGTGTGTCAGCCTCTGAAGTCCTCCAAACCCTCAGCGCTGCTCTGGAAGGGATTGCGTTACCCCGAACTGGGTGACGCAGTCACTACGTTACCCATGAAGGGTCTCTGCGTAACCCCAGAAGGTTTCCTACTGAAAATCACGCTGTCCTTGGAGGAACTGCGTTGTCTTTGTTGCTGCCTTCTTCTGCGCTATCCTTGAGTTGATCTCTGCCTCTTGTGTATTCTAGACCCCGGGATCAGATCATCCCCTTGGCCTAAATTCCCCTCTCTGCAGCTGAAACACTTCTGAGTATTCTTAGCAAACCCTGCCCTAGAATCTCAGCTTAGCTTCAGTGCTCTGCCTCCGTGTGTCTTTACAAATGACCCCAAGCCTTTCCTTTATACTTTTCTCGATGACAAATCAACGGCCAAGATTAAATCTTTAATCAATGGCTAAGATTAAAAGAAAGCTTGATCCGTGTGACTTAAGACAATTTCATCACATGTTTAATTAAATTCACTTTAATTATTTAAGTTCCCCAAGTTTTAACTTAGGAAATACACTTAAAATAACTAATTAATTTAATATCTCCTAAACCAGATGAAATTTCTCAAATCCATTTTTGGGTCTTGTAGATCAGGTGTACTCTAGTCCTTCCTCAAAATTTGGGACTGAGAGCACAACTAATGCTACCCCAAATACACAAAATCTCAACAAGATCAAGGTCCTCAGGTCGGACAATGGAGGGGAGTATACCCTTGGTGAGTTTGTTGATTATTGTGCGGAAGTAGGCATCAGGAGGGAGTTCACAGTTCCTTACAACCCCCAGCAGAACGGGGTTGCGGAGAGGAAGAACAAATCCATCATTGGGGCTGCCAAAGCCATGCTTCATGATCAGGGGTTACCTTTGTTTTTGTGGGCAGAGGCCTGCAACACTGTTGTGTACCTGCAGAACATGAGTCCACATCATGCCTTGGGCAATGTGACTCCAGAGGAGGCTTTTTCTGGGAAGAAGCCTGATGTTGGTCACTTTCGTATCTTTGGATGCATTACATACTCCTATGTTCCCAAGGAGAAGAGGACCAAGCTAGAGCCCACTGCAGATAAGGGCATCCTTGTGGGTTACAATGAGACCTCGAAAGCCTTTCAGATTTATATTCCTGCGAAGAGGAAAGTTGTGGTTAGGCGGGATGTGAAGTTCGAGGAGGATAGGGCTTTTAGGAGATCACGGGATGTAGAGTATATGGATTCACCAGACCCTCAGGCGCAGTTGAGTCAGTCACAGGGATCCAGTGGACAGGGATCAGGAGGTACATCGATTACAGTGTCAGGTCCATCAGTGAGCAGTGGCTCTCAGAGTGAGATGGGTGGTGCTTCGGGCAGAATGCAGAGCAGTCCACAGAGCAGTTCACAGGGTAGTCCACTGATGGACAGTTCACACAGTACTTCAGCATCTACAGGCACAGGTTCAGGCATGAGGTCATTTGGCAGGCCTTCAGGAGTTCAAGCTTCTGATGATGATGAGGATTCTTTCACTCCAGTGGGAGAAGCGTGCTCAAGGAAGAGGAAGCCCAAGTGGCTTCAGGACACCTTGCGCGAGGCCACATATGTTGCTAGGCCAAAGAGACAGGTTAGAGAGAGCAAACCACCTAAGCGGTTATGTAGCTATATGGCATTGATCACTAGCATCGTTGATTCTGAGCCTTTTAGCTATGAGGAGGCAGCTAGCCAACAAGTCCGAAGAGAGGCCATACAGGAGGAGTATTCTTCTATTATGAAGAACAATGTTTGGGAGGTGGTGTCGAGGCCTAAAGGTAAATCAGTGGTTACTTCCAGATGGCTTTACAAGATAAAGCATGTTGCATGTGGCAACATCAAGAAGTTCAAGGCTCGGTTTGTGGCGAGAGAGTTCTCACAAGTAGAGGGAGTTGACTATGAGGAGATCTTCGCTCCCGTAGCTCGATATACTTCCATTCGCTCCATTATATTGATAGCAACAGAGATGGGTTGGAAGATCCACCAGATGGATGTGAAGACCGCATTTCTCAATGTCTTCATACAGGAGGAGGTTTATATTGAGCAGTCGCAGGGCTTTGAGGTGCATGGGAAGGAGTCTCATGTATGCAGACTGAAGAAGGCACTCTATGGCCTAAAGCAAGCTCCTAGTGCTTGGTACTTGAGGATTGATACGTACTTGTAGGAATTGGGTTTCACAAAGAGTGATGCAGATTCGAACCTATACTTTATTGTGGTAGGTGAGGAGCCTCTCATTCTGGTGTTGTATGTTGATGACTTGGTTATTACAGGTGCAGAGAAACTCATAGAGGGTTGCAAGAGAGATCTTGCTTCAGAGTTCGAGATGAAGGACATTGGCTTGATGCATTACTTTTTGGGATTGGAGGTGTGGCAAGAGGAGGGGCATTTCTTCCTGGGATAGGGAAAGTATATTGTGGACATCCTTAGCAGATTTCACATGGAGGATCGCAAACCCATGTCTACACCTATGGTCACTAACTGGAAGAAGCTTCATGCTTCTGTTTCCGAGTTGGTGGACCCTACTTTATATAGACAGTTGATTGGTTCTTTGATGTATTTGGTCAACACTCGACTAGATATATGTTTTGCAGTTAACACGATGAGCCAGTTCATGTGTGAGCCCAGGAGAGTGCACTTGGTGGCTGCAAAACACATTCTTCGTTACTTGCAGGGGACAGTGGATTTTGGTCTGGATTATAGACAGGGAGATGGAGTGAGGCTGGAAAGGTACACTGATTCAGATTGGGCAGGTTGTGCTTTTGATAGGAAGAGCACTTTAGGGTGTTGTTTTGGGTTGGGTTCGGCAGTTGTGTCGTGGTTCAGTTGGAAGCAACAGTCAATTGCATTGAGTTCAACGAAAGCAGAGTACAAGCAGTCAGTTTGGCTAGTTGTGAGGCCATATAGCTTCAAAAGATGTTGTTTGGTCTATTTGGCCAAGCGTTGAGACCTTCAGTGATTTACTGCGATAATCAGAGTTGCATTAAACTCACGGAGATTCTAGTATTTCATGACAGGTCAAAACATATCGGGATCAAATATCATTTCATCAGAGACTATATTCAGAAGGGAGCTATGAAGCTTGAGTATATTCCCACAAATGAGCAAGTAGCGGACATATTCACCAAAGCCTTACCATGGGGCAAGCATGTCTACTTCAGAGACGAGATGGGAGTGGTGAGGAACACTTTCCTCGGTAAGAGGGAGTGTTAAAATTTGGGTACCAGAGGACAAGTGGTTCCCTAAGGCTTTGAAGTGACTTTATAAGTGGTAAAGTCAACTCTAATTTTAAAGTGACTTTATATGTGATAAAGTTACAAGTCTAATTTTAAAGTGACTTTATTAAAGTCGATGTAAAATTAGAAAGTGAAAAAGTGACTATGGAAATAAAAGGCTAAGTGGGTCTTTATTTAAGCGGGGTGAATTAAAAATTAGAAAGTGAGAATTAAATGCACACTTATTCTCAACCCTTGATCTAAAGTTATCTCAGCCATCGGATTTAGAGATTCTCCAAAAGTCACTTAGGGTTAGGTTAAAGGAGAAAAGAACAGAAAAGGTCATTCAGTCTTTCATGAGTAGATTGAAAGAAGGAGAAGGAGAGCAAGGAGAAAATTTCTGAGCAGAGAGAGCGCAGCAAGGACACTCGGCAAATCCGTACAGCAGCTTGGCACACTTCTCAAGGCAACATTTTCGAACAACAACATTTACGTGGCACGAATACCGAGGCAAAATCCGTACAACAGTGTTTGCACACATTTCAAGGCAAGGTCTAGCGCTGAAATCGAGGAGAATATTCAGCAGTCAAAGGCATGATTTTCGAGGCATTTTTCTGGGCACGGAAATTGAGAGGTGGACTGATGTACTATCCGTACAGCCAGTTTTGGGCATGCATTTCAAGGCAGCAAGTACAGCAAGATAAGTGGGTTATTGTGTTTGCTGTAATTTTTACTGTGTTTTTCAGTTCTCTGTAAAAGCATTTTTCAGAAATAAAGAAGAGCTCTCAAACTGGTTTTCCCCAAGAGTTGTAGGGGGTTTTTCCAGGGTCACAATGACCAAAAATCACAGTGTTATTTTTTCTATGTGTGCATGTACTATTTTACTGTGTTTTTATTTCTGCGTTTCAGCAACTGTGAAATTCCTAAATTTGTGTTTTCAGAAATATTTTTCATTTCTAGAATTTTGAATGTATGATTATGGGAATGGGCATTTAACTATATGGGAGTGATAAGGTGAAACTGAAAACCAGAGTGGGGTCAAAATTTCTACATGCTCTAGTTTCGAAACTTTGTGGAGGGGCTAGAACACATGAGTTATCCAAGACCCATAAATCGTTTGGAGAAATTCCACCTAGAGCTTAAGTTATACAAATAATTAATTACTTTAATGGAGACCCTAAGTCTAACTTAGGGAAATTAAATAATTAAAGTGAATTAATTTAAACATGTGGGTGAGAATGTTCTAAGTGACAAGGATCAATTCTTCTCTAATCTTAGCCATCGATTATAGAATAGATCACGGTCATTGATTCATCAACTGGAAAAGTATTAAAGGATGGCTTGGGGTCAGTTGGAGACACACACACATTGAACGGCACTTGAGCTAAGTCGAAATTTTGGGGCGCAGTTTGCTGAGAATGTCAGAATGAGCTTGAAGTTCAGGGAAAGGAAGTTCGACAGCAGGATTTTCATCCAAGGCCGAGAATACAGTTGCAGAGAGGCAGATCAACCCAGGAGACAAAACAGCCCTTGAGAGGGTGACGCATGCCCAGTTGGGCTCACGCAGAGGCTAACGTAGGCCCAGAGGGGTGATGCAGGCCTAGAGGAGGTGACGCAGAGCTAGAAGGGGCAGCACTAGGGTTTCTATGGGGCAGATCAGGCTCAGATTCAACAGATCGAAAAGGGTGACACAGCCACTAGGAAGAGTGAAGCAGTCTCAGCGCAGAGCTTGTTGGGTGCTGCGTAGGCACCTGTGGGGTTCTTCATTTTGACGCTGGATCAGCCATAATATCTGTCTCCGGATAGAGGTACTTCTGCTGAGGATTTTCTCTGTTGGGTGAGCCGATTGTGGCACCCTAGTCTGTATTCAAAAATCTGCTTAATAATAAAACCACTGTTGCGAACATCTCGATAACATCCCGATTTTATCTTGAAATCACAATTTTTTGGCCTAACCGATGTTTGCCGATTTTTAAAGATATTTTTATGGTATCTAAATTTTGTCAATGTTTGCCGATTTTTTACCGATATTTCCCCGATTTTTATGATTTTTTGGTTTTCCAGACCCTTGTCGATTTTATCCCGATGCCAATGTTCGCAACATTGAATAAAACCCTCAAGAGTTGTTGCACCAGTTTTCCTGCATTGCGTTTGTTCGGGGACATTTGTCCAAAAAATTTGTGTCCTTTGTCTGCATGATTGCTTATTCTTCAATACTTGATCTGTATAATTGTGTAAGCTGCAGTGTATTTACTTCGATGTTTTCATGAATTATTCAGAAAATAACTTGTTAAGTTAAATAAACAAGTAGGAGAAGTAAATCATATTTACTCCAGTAGGATTTCTGTTTAAGAAATTTTCACACAGACAGGTTCTCTAATGTAATATGGCTAATCTTGTCAACATCTTGGCACCTTTGTTTGCTTCGATAGTAGTTTTCAGTCTATCATCAGTCATCTGGTGGTCAGATTATTATAGTAATGAAATCAGCTGTGGAGGTTGTAATGCCCATTGGATTGTTCAGTTTTTGAGTAATTAGCTTGAACAGTCAGCTGTATCAGAACCTAAGACTAAGATTTTGTGTATGTCTGATAGTAGATAGTCTAGGTGAGGCAGCATGTCAAAAGACAATCAGGTTACTAAAGAAAGATTCCAGAAAACGGTTTTGAAGACAGCCTACTATCAAAGCAAGGTCAGTAGGCTTTTCCACTTTATATAAATATTTTTCTGTAGATTAATGGCATATCTTTTTTCCCAACCAAAAGGAACTTCATAAGATTCCAATTAAAGTCAACTTTTTCTGGTATGGGTGGTGAAAGACAGCATAATGAGCACACCAACAAAATTCCTCCACCCGTTGTTTTTTCTGGGATCAAATTGCATCATCAAAACAAGACCAAATACATCAATAGAATCACCTTAGTTGCCAGAACAAGACGGTCCCTAGGCATCGTTCGAGTTCTAAGCCAGCGTCCAATATATTCTTCAGACTTTCCCTGTGTACTGGCACGTTGTGGCACAGGATACCTATAAAAGTAATACAAGAAAATAAGACTAAATGATTTCTCGTAATTTGGAAACAAACAAATGTAACAACATCGGCAAATTTATTTGAAACAACAACATTTCCAATCTAGTTAACATTTAAAATTGAAACAGATGATATTTCAAACAAATCAGACCTATCAAGTTCTATACAATGGCAATTATTCAGCTGTACTGCCAGGATTAGAAACCAATGTTCCAACACGCAGGTGAGTAGATTCAAGCAGTGATTTAAACTGGAAAGACAGCATTTATGAAACCACATAGAAGAATGGAAAAAATAGCATAGCTTAACAAATAGAGGAAATAATAGGAGCAGAACAAGAACAAAAGTGTCACCATTGAAATATGGTATGAATCATGCAATCCAAAGTGATGCACAAAGATAGCACCAACCCAAAAACTAAACAGAAGGAAAGACTCTGTTCATTCTATAATATTGATCAATCATGAAACGAATATTTCACCTCATTGTTTGTCATGTCACAATTGAAAATCTCAAGCTTTCCCTGTGGATCGGAGACATTGCACTTTTCCACTAGGAGTGTTCTGCAGGGATAAGCCATGGTCATATTTTGAGAAGGCTCATATACAGTGAGCACTTTCAAAGGAACTGTAATTGAAGAGGAAAAACTACAGCCATGTGATACTAAAAGGCTTGGAATTTGAACTGTACCCCATGAAAAATAGGAAGACGATGTAATGACGTTAGATGTTAGTGAGCGTAGAAGGCCAATCATAAGTTGATGGACTGAGAAAAGGCAAGATATGATTTGTTTTCTTGTTTCTGCATATAAAGTATACATGTATAAGAGTGCATATCTATCACAAACTAGGGCATGCAATCTGTTGCTCCTCTATTCGAGTTAATGACATGAATATCATATGCTACAGGTTATATTAACAATCCAGTGCATCATACATATTTCAAGAAATATTTACCCATTAGAAATTACAATTTTATATACCCTACCAAAGTGGGTTCTGCTTAGAGGTAGGTGGAAACACATTATAATCGATAGTCATGTGGTTAATCCCCACTGCATCATCACGTGCCTCTGAAATGCAAGCAGCAATGATAAAATATGGGCTTATTACAGAACTGAGGCCTAGAAACTTGGTTTTTTATGTTTCCATTTTAAATCATTAACAACTCAAGCTCCTTATTCTAATCCGGTTAACAGATCAAATAAATAAATAAAATAAAACATGAGTAGGGCCTGCTCTCTCTTCAGGGTATGCAGAGGCATACTAATGGACGTTTACCATTCACCTTCCCCCACCCCTCTCCCTGTGAATGACTTTATTGAATCCTCCTGGGGAGGATGATTCGAAGATCATTCATGGTCACCCTGACTGCTATAAAAAAAATGGTTAGTGGATAGATTGTGATGATCGATAATTTGTAAAAAGTTGTAAGCAGTGTGTGTGGACCTCCCAAGCAACAATAAGACCATGGGTGCCTAATTAGCATGGAGTTTATGTTTGAGCCCAACTTCACCTCCTCAAGATCAAAAAAATCGATGTTAATATGAATGAGAGATGAACCTCTTTTTCTTTCAGACCAAGACTATAATAAGATATATAACAGATATAAAAGTACTCACATCTCAGCAGTATCTATGAAATTGATTCCAGCGGCAACAGCCTCATCCAAGATCTCGCAGGATTGTTGGAATGAGTTTTGTTCCCCAAGTGTCATGGTACCTACATGATTTATTGATAGAAGTCACGTCAGTAGGTAAATCTTTTTAAATAAGACATTCTAGAGAAAATGTTAAGGAGACAAATATTCCCAAAATTACAGATATTTCTCTGGTAATATATGTCATTCATGCAGAACCGAACAATGACGGGTAATGAATTAACTCTAAAACCATCAAGGCATGTGTTATTAGGCTAAAGAAGGAACTACCCATATCATAACTTGCCACTAAAACTGCAGAGACCAGCAGCATTTATGAAGTGGATGATCGTCAGAAATTAAAACGTTACCTAGGCAGAGCCTCGAGACATTCAATCCAGGCGCAAGGCTGAAGCAGGGCATACCCATCTGTTCTCTTCAGTTTAGTTTCTCAATATTGTGCGGACAATATGCTCCTCCGGTTGTCGAGAATGAAAAACTGCCAATTACCTTATTGAAAATTGAAGATGATTGAATTCCTTTTCACAGGTTCAGAGTTCATGAAGCTTTGGTAGCTACCTGGAGAAGAACTAGTCCACGCAGGAATCTTCCTGCTCCTGTAAACTTTCGGAAAATTACTTCTAATGTTCGAATTGGACAGAGAGTTTGCATTTCTGCATTATCCACCAAGTATTTCAGATACATTGGAAATATGCAGACGGTTCAATTTTAAGTAAATAATCGCCTCTGAAAAGCAAAGCAAGAACTCCGGGGAAAAAAGCTTTTTCAAATTTGAAAGTAATAGGCCTGGTTGTTTTTTGGGATAAAAAAATTCTTCCAGTGTTAATTTTTTTCGTTTTATTGCGGTTTTTTTTTCTAAATTCAATTTTATTTTATTTTTAAATTTAAGTTTTTTTAAAATTGTTTTTAAAATTATTTGAAATGTATAAATAAATTTAGAGTTTAAAAATCGAAACAGTTAAATTATCTAGATTTCAGAATTTCAATTTATACTTCCATAATATCTTTCTGAATTTTATTTTATTTTTTTTTAATTATAATAATAATAAATCATATTTTTATTATAATAAAAATTTATGGAATTAAAAATTAGAAACCTATATTTAAATTTGTTTTACTAAAATTTGTTACAGGTTATAGTAAACGTTAAATAACACTGAGATTGAAGTCTTGTGTAAATGTATAAAAACAAGCATTCAATCACTATCTAAATTTTTAATGCAAATTTGAAAATCTTTTCATTTATAAGTCTATTAAAAGTGTTTTAAAATTATAAATATTGATCATTTTGATCATTTTGAATGTCATTTGTTTAATTGGTTTGTATTTTTTTTAAATAATGGAAATTTAGGCAAAATTTTAATAAAATTAGGCAAGGATTTTTGAAAATCTAAGTTAAAGCTGTCAAACTTCAAGATTTTGGGTGCCCTAAGGTTTTTGACGGTGTTGAATCCATTTACACCATCAAAAATATGATTCAAACACTACTACAAGATTTTTTGAAGTTTTTTGCTGGCCACTTTTGATCGTTCGTGCAATTCCCTCGTCTCCGTAAACTTCTCCTTTTGAAAGGAAAGGATGGAAAACCCATAGTTGAAGATGTGCCAATTTTCATTTCAAAGGTGCGTAACAGCGAACGAGACCAGCGAACCAATAATTTAGGTCAGGTCAAAATTGTTTCGAGAGACAAAACAAGGAAGTGGATTTGGGTAAATGCAAAGCAATATCGGGGCTTATTAAGACATAGGCTTGCTTGCCTCAAATGGGAACAAGGACAAAGACAAAGAAAAAAAAAACAGTGCCAAAGAAAGAAAACAAATAAGAGCAGTAAAAATAAAAAATAAAAAAGTCAACAATTTACAGTCCCACATCCGCACCTCTTACTTGGTCATCATATCTCTATGTTGAAGAATTGATGAGGGCCAGGACAAGGCTGGAGATTTTGGAAGCCAAAGAACATGAAAGGGACTACAAAAATTCAAAGATCACATTTGCAAATTGGTGTTTAATGGAAGGTAATAAAATTTTAAAAGAACAGGTAGCAATGTTACAAGAGGCTCTAGAGACGGGAAAACAATAATGGAAAAGCATGAAGATAGTGTGGCAAACCATGACAGGATCAATGGCAGCAAACAAGGATGTGATAATTTCTAAAGCAACTCAGGTAGATAATCTCAACAAACAGAGATTTCAAAAAAGAAGACAAAAAAGAACAATATGGATGGTGGTCCAAAAGAAATCAAAGGTACAGTTGAAGACACTAATGGTTACATAAGGACAAGGGAAGAAGAAGATGCAAGTGCTCGTAGAGCACAAGAAAGAGAATACAAAGAAATAAAAGATAGGGAAACAAACTTTATTATCAGGGGAATAAGAGATTATGGGAGGAATGAAAGTACTCTCAATTTGACAAGGGACTTTCTAAAAGAGAAACTACATTGGAAAGGGAAAATTTGGCAAGCAAGGAGGGTGGGGAAGATATGTGAAGAGAGGCCTCGTCCCATAAAAGTCACCATGGAAACCGTGCAAGACAAACACCATCTCTTGAGCAAAATGAAAAACTTGAAAGGCTTGCACTTCTTCCTAGATGAAGATTTAACCAACAAACAACAAGAGGAGAGAAGGGAAGAAGTGAAAAAAAATTAAGGCAATGAGAAATGAAGGAAAAAGGGCATGGTTGTACAATGGTAAAGCAGTTATTGCAGTGTTTGGGACTTGGCACAAAACAGGGCAGAAAGCTAACAGTAAAGAAAAAATATAGAATTCGATAATAGGGAGGAAAACAACAAGAGCAACATGGATGGAAAGGGGCGAAGACTCAAAGTTGAGTCTTATGTGTCAAATTGCATAGCAGTCAAATCCTACCTAGGTCTACCTAAGTTTAGATTGTTGGAATTATAGAGGCTACCCTTAGAGAAGGGGACCTGGTTTAGGGCCTATTGCGAAAGGTAGAGACATAATTTGTCTCACAGAAACTCATGAACATGATGGTTGCAAAACTCTTGTGTTTGACGGTTATCTAAAGTTATCAGTTTGGAACAAGATAGCATAAAATGGAAAAGGGTATGGGGGATACTAGTTTTAGTGAAAGAAAAGGAAGGTTGTCACATTTAATTGACGAAAGAAGATGAAAATAAACAATATTTATGGTTCAAAATATTAGAGAATGAAAATCACATAAGAATTGCAAGATGCTATTTTGCCCCTCAAGTCTCAAAAACTTACAAAAATAAGGAGATAAACAGCAAGGATCCGTATGTAGCTTTAAAGCAAGATATTGATGCGTACTATCAACAGGGAGAAGTGCTTTTAGTGGGTGATTTTAATGCTAGAACAACTAATCAGCAAGCTAGTATTCTCTATTGCAAAGAGGATCAAAATCCTATTTGGCTTACTGAATAGGAGAATCCCCAATGGGTGAGATGTTCAGAAGATGACAAAGTTAGCAATCATTTTGGAGAGGAATTGCTTACACTGTGTGGGGCTTTCAACTTAATTATTTACAATGGTCTGGATAGATGGAAAAGGTCTGGGAACTTCACTTGCAACACATACAATGGGGCAAGTGTCATTGATTATGTGATTTGTTCACAAAGCTTGATAGAAAAGATAAATGAAGTTAAGATTGGAGATCATAATTGGGACTTAAAATCGGAGCATAACTCAATTTATATGAAATTATCATGGGTAGAAGAAATGCAGCATAAGAGAAAAACCCAATGCTCTCAGCAATCACTACCAAGGGGAAAAATTCTTCTAACACAAGAAAATTGTACTATCTTCAAGACAATGCTGGAGAGATTAATTCAAAAAGAGAAAATTGGTTTCCAAAGCTTTAACATTCATGAGTTAACAAATGTAATTCAAAGGGCACTTGATAAATGCAAAAGAGAAAAAAATAGGAAATCAGAATCAAATTGTTTTCCTGTAAATGCTTGGTTTGACGAGGAATGTAAAATGGCAAGGAGAACCTTGAAAAAGACAGGGAGGAAGAAGATGAATGTAAAGTTATATAAGCATGTACTAAAAAGGAAAAGATATGAGTTCATGCAAACAAGGCGAGAAGATTTAATATATCTAGGCAAGAATAACCTAAAAAAATTCTGGCAGGAACTTCAACCAAGGAATAAGCAAATCGAAAATAATATTACAGCTAACCAATGGTTTAAATATGCAAGACAACTCTATGAGAAAAAATCAGAGGTTGAGCCTCCCCCAGGGCTCAACACAACTACAAAGCTCTTCACATTACAGGAGGTGGAGATTGGAATTAAAAAGCTGAAAATAGGAAAGGCAAAAGACTTGGTTGAACTTCAAGCAGAGTGTTTAAAATTGGGAAGGAACACTCTTACATCGTACATCATGGAAATATTGAACAACATCATTCAAAAAGGATTCCCAAGAGACTGGACAACTAGCCTAGCAATACCCATTTTTAAAAGTGGAGACATTAACAATTCATCCAATTATAGAACCATTATGATCAATCCTTTGTTTGCAAATATTTTCAGCAGCTTGGTAGAAAATAGAATCAGTAAGTAGGCAGAAGTAAAAGAAAAGAGGGCAAAAGGACAAGCGGGTTTTAGGCCGAAGCATTCTATAGTGGATCACGACATCACGTTGAGACACATTATTGAAAAGGTTTGGGGGGGTAAAGATGATCCAGATTTATGCAAGAACGCAACAGAATACACATATAACCATAAATACAAATATGCATTGGAAATAACACTTCATTTCATTAATATCAAAGAACTAAAATTTGCTTACAGATAGAATGGAAATAAACTAGCTAGGGCGTTGGTAGCTTATCTCTAAGAAGAGATGTGACGGCTACATGCCTCTGAACTGTGTTCCAATGAGACTCGAGGGCCTATTTATTATAGAGAAACAATGGAAAACCCTAAACATCTAAAAATCTAACCCTAGGAGATGAAGTGCCAAAACTATGGGCCCCGTTTGGGTAAACTGGTGTTTCAACTAAAAGGTGGCGTAACTTGCTTGTCTATCTTTGTTTGGCCCTTTTTGGTACATCATTAAAATATCTATACGAGGACTATCTTGTGCTTGAATATCCAAGTCTTGGAATGGAATCACGTATTGATGCGCAGGCGCGGAAAATGTTAAAAAAAAAAGTCGTTTAGGGCCTCAAAAAGCCGGCTCGGAAGTTGAGGAACTCGAAAACTAAAACTAGTAAGTTGTGTTAAAGCTGGAAAAATGAGAAAAACGCACTGATGGTGGTGCCCCAGATCCCAAGTGGAATAGGTGGGTGACCACCAATATCCACCTGGATCATTCCTCCCCCCTTAGGAAGCAATGTTCCCCATTGCGTTAAGTTTTTCCATGAGATGAGGAAACTTCTGCTGAACTTGGTCCCTGGTGAACCACTTTCCTTGGTGCAGGGGTTGGCCAGCTTTGACAACCCGATACGGTTGGATCTTAATTTCGTAGTGTTCTTGATTTGCATGTCCATGATACAATGCAGTGGCATATACGGCAGTTTGGGTTTAACTCTGTTGGTGTGAGTTGTTCTGCAATGTCAGAGGTGTCCAGTAGAGGTGGGAAGTAGGGACGAAGGCAGTCCACATTGAATATTGGATGCAGACCAAGGAATGGTGGAATACTGAGCTCGAAGGCATTGTTCCCTACAATCTTGGTGATGGTGTACGGCCCATATCAGAGCGGGCGAAGCTTGCGGTGGGGTCTGGTGAGGTGCTCCTTCTACAAATGTAGCCACATTTTGTCGCCCACCTAGAAGTTGTGTGGCACTCGATGTTGATCATGTCGTTGCTTGTACTTAGCATTGGCTCTGTCCAATATGTCATGAAACTGTTGGCGGATGTGTTGAATGCACTCGATGAAGATGTTCACTTTGTCATCTTCAGACTGGACATGAGCTGAATCGGCCTGAGTAGCTGCAAATGGCATGGCTACGTCAATGGGACATAGTGGCTGGAATCCCAAGCCCACATAAAAGGGGATGTGGCCGGTTGAGCTATGGAGAGCCTGGTTATAACTGTGTTGTACATAGGGGAGGCTCTCATCCCATGTGCGCGACTGCTTTGAATTGTACATGCGCAAAATGTGTACAATCATCCTGTTGACGACATCTATCTGGCCATCAGTTTGGGGATGGAAAGCTATGGACTTGGTGAGCTTGGTGTCCAGCATTGACCAGGGGTTGGACCAAAATGCGTTGAGGAACCTGTTGTCCCGATTTGATATGATAAACTGTGGGATCCCAAAGTGCACCCACACTCATTCAAAGAAGAGTTTAGTAGTGGCTTCTGCTGTGATATTCTTCTTGCAGGCCACCATAATGGCCATCTTCGAGAATTTGTCGATGAACACGAAACACAGTCATTTCCATGCTTAGTAGAAGGAATTCCTGACATGTAATCCATGGAGATGGATTCCAAGGTCAAGTAGGGGTAGGTAGTAGAGTATAGAGGCCTTGCTTCTTGATGGCTAGTTTGGCAATGGTGCAAGCAGTGCAAGGTCTGATGTACTTCCTGACATCCTGTCGAAGGTTCAGCCAATAGAAATACTTCTGCAGTACTGCCATTGTTTTCTTGACCCCGAAATGTCCAGCGACTCGACTGTAGTGTGCTTCCCATATCATCTTGGCACACTCACTTGAAGGAACACAAAGGTGTCCCAGGTGACATAACATTGCATCTTGGAGGTGAAAATTTGGAACTTGCATACCTCCCAAGAGTGCCTTGTATGTGTGGTCGAATTTTGGATCGCTCTTGTAGAGAAGCGGCCAATTAGAAGTCTCGTGCCCACAAGAGTTGAGAACGGTGGTTAGCGCCACGATCAGTGGTCAGCTGAGGCAGTCTGCAACATTATTGGTGCTACCCTTCTTGTACTTGATGTTCAAATGAAACTGTTGCAGATATGTGGACCACTTCTGATGGCAATCGTGCTGCAACTTCCCTTGTGTCTGTATGAACTGCAAGGGTCAGTGGTCTGTGTGGATTATTGTTTCCTTCCCATAATGTAATGCTTCCATTGTCGACAAGCCTTCAAAATGGAATACATTTCTTTGTCATAAGTGGGATACTTGTGAACTATGTCGGACAATGTCTCACTGTGATATACCACTAGATGCCCATGTTGAGTAAGAACTACCCCAATAGCATAGTCAGAGGCATTTGTCTCGATCTCAAATGGTTGTTGCAAGTCTGGAAATGTGAGCACTGGAGCAGAACAGAGGCAATGTTTCAATTCTACGAACGTCTTCTGTTGAGATTCCGACCAAAAGAACTTTGCTTTCACTCCTCCCTTGGTGACTTGAATCAAGTGTCAAGTGATATGAGAGAATCCTAACACAAACTGGCGGTAGAAATTAGCAAGACCCAGAAAGTTGTGAAGCTCTATTAGAGTGGTTGGGGCTGGCCAATCCCGAATGAATTGGATCTTGGTTGGATCCACATGCACCCCCCTTTCATCAATAATGCATCCCAGATATTGAACCTGGTTCATGCCAAAAGTGCACTTCTCCAAATTGGCACACAAATTGTGTTGCCGCAGTGTTTGGAGGACTTGTTGGATGTGGTGGAGGTGCTCTTCCCAAGTCTAGTTGAAGATTAGAATGTCATCCAACTACACCACTGCAAATGAGTTGGTGAATGGCCGCAAGATGTCATCCATCAACCTCATGAAGGTTGCAGGAGCATTTGTCAACTCGAAAGGCATGACCAGCCATTCGAAAAGGCCCTCCTTGGATTTGAAGGTCGTCTTCCACACATCGAAGGGTTCAATTGGTACCTGGTGATACCTAGACTTCAATTCGATCTTGCTGAAATATTTATTCCCTTTGAGTTGGCCCAGAAGGTCATCAATCCATGGGATTGGGTACCTATTCCAAACAGTGATCTTGTTCAACATCCGATAGTCAATACAGAGTCTCCAAGTCCCATCCTTCTTCTGTACCAACACGATTGGGCTCCCACAGGGCGATGAACTTGGCCGGATTTGACCTTTCTGCAGCAGATCCTGAATCTGCCTCTTGATTTCATCGTTCTCCAGAAGAAAGTGTTGATAGATCAATCCATTGGGTAGCGACGCACCTGGGATCAGATCAATGGGGTGCTTGACCTGACAGTGCAAAGGAACCCCTATGTTGAGGTGAGGATGTCCTCGTACTCCTCCACAACCTTGTCCATTTGTTGTTGTCGTGCAGAGGAGCCATGTTTGGAGGTCGTGGCCACAATCTTCTTCTTGCCCTAGGGGCGGATCATCAGGAAAAAAAATTTCCTAGTTTGGGAAATGATCTTACTGCATTGTTTTGCAGTAACCAAAGAGATAATGGCAGGCGGTGGTTACCTCTAGTATCCTGTACAACTTGTTTCCCAAAGTAACAATAACAACGCGAGGTCGGGACTCATACACAACATGTCGCTAACACATGTATGGTTGGCCTCATAATACATCAGAAACATCAAGAGGAGCAATGTCACATAATACCTCATTCGTGAAGGGCTTGATGCTATAGGGAAGGTGGCATTGCTGGTTGACGCGGAGATCCCGTCCTTGGTGAAGCCACCCGATGGTATACGGTTGTGGGTGCGTTGTGGTCGACAAGCCCAACCGCTTCAGGATGTCTACTGAAATGAGGTTCTTTTGGCTCCCATTGTCGACAATGAACTGTAGCGGGGAACCCTTTACCCACATATGGGAGTGGAAGAGATGCTCCTCCTCCTCTGGATCTTCAAGTTCCTCCTTTTGGATCTTCGCAGTGGCAAGAGTGGCATTGGGCTCTGCATCAATAATATATTTCCCTTTGTCATTCCCCTTTTCAGGTTATGATTTAGAGTCGGAGCATGCATCTGATTCAGAAGCCCTCATCTCCACCACCAATGACTACTTAGCTTGACACTCACTTGTGTTGTGAATGGAGCTCTTATGGAACTCACACCACTTTCCCATGTCCTTCTTTGGCTTCGTGGTGTTTTTTTTTGCTTGTGGCTTTGGCGGGTTGTCTTGGGCCGACATGCCTTGGATTTTTCCTTTGTTCTGTGGTTTGGGGCCTTTTTCTCTTGCTTTTGATTCGCAGATCCAAAGTCTCGCTTCTTTTGTTTGAATTTCTGCTCAATCTTGGCAGCATACCGGTATGTCGTACCAAGCGAGGAGGTGTCGAGGAAATCCATTTCCTCCTGAATTTATTTGTGCAAACAACTTCGATACTTTAGCACCAAATGTTTCTCTGAATCTTTGATACCCAACTTTGTGCATAGGGTATGGAACAAATTCGTCAGCTTGTGCACATCTCGATCCCTTTGTTGCTGCAGCGTGGTCCATTGTATGTATTTGTCCTCATAGCTCCCCACTGGATATTATTGTTCCTTGATGGCGTCTCGGAAAGAATTCCAAGTGGGTACGGCTGAGAACATAGAGGGTTTTGTCTCAACCTTTTTCTCAGAGTAGGTCTCCCACCAATCCTTGACATGGGGGTAGCTTTGAGGAGTCCAAAAATAATCTTCTCCCGGTCGGAAAAGTCATGAACCGAGAAATATCCTTCTAATAGATTCAACCATCTATCTACGACATCTACATCTATTTGACCCTCAAATATGGGAATGTCAAAGTTTACTTGTACCTTAAAGGGAGTCACGCTTCCAGAGTGGCTGTTGGATGCAGATGTGCCGCCAGTGGGCAGTGGTTGAAGGATCTGGGCAAAGTTATCCATCATCATGTTCCTTTGTTTTTTGAGGGCCTCCTCGAGCAATATTTTGATAGGAACTCCTGCTCCCTCATCTTTCCTTTCGTCCCCCATGGGCGGTCGTCAGGATTTGCGAGGATGATCTTGCAAAGGTTCAACCAGATCGAGCCCTAACTCCTTATACCCCGACCTCGTTGGGGACATGCAAAGAAGGATCGAGAAAAAGCAGACCGCTCTAATACCACTGATCCAAATTTTTGCAGGAACGCAACAGAATACACATATAACCATAAATACAAAGATGCAACAGAAATAATACTTCATTTCATTAATATCAAGGAATTGAAATTTGCTTACAGACAGAATGGAAATAAACTAGCTAGGGCGTTGGTAGCTCATCTCTAAGAAGAGATGTCACTGTTATAGGCCTCTGAATTATGTTCCAATGAGGCTTGAGGGCCTATTTATTATAGAGAAATAATGGAAAACCATAAACATCCAAAAACCTAACCCTAGGAGATGAAGTGCCAAAACTATGGGCCCCGTTTGGGTAAATTGGTGTTTCAACTTCCCAGGGTCGTAATTTTGGCATACTATCTTCGTTTGACGCACATGATACATCGTTAGAAAGATCTATCCGAGGACTACAATTACTATCCACAAATATCAATTTCAGAATAAAATCATTTTTCCAAAGGTGTGATGCCCAAAAAGCGTATTTTAGGGCCTCAAAACGGCTCCGGAAGTTCAGGACCCAAAAAACTGCTAAAAATAGTAAGTTGTGCCGAAACTGAAAAACTGAAAGAGACAATGGTGGGGCCCCAAGTGGAATAGGCAGGTGGCCACCAATATCCACCTGGATCAAAAGAAGAAGTATTCAGTTGTTTTGTTGACTTCAAAAAGGCATTTGACACAGTTCCTAGAAATAAGTTGTGGCGTAGAATGGAAGAACTTGAAACTCCTTTGCATTATAGAGTTGTTGTCCATATACTTTATGAAGAGGTGAAAGTCAAAATTAGAACCTCAGCAGGTATTTCAGAAAGTTTTAGAAGTAACATTGGAGTCAAGCAAGGTTTCCCTCTATCTCCTACTATTTTTGGTTTATATATTGATAATCTGGAAGAGTGGCTAAATTTTTCAAGGTGGGGATGGTGTTCAGTCGGGAGAGTTTGTGATAAAGATTATTTTATATGCTGATGATCTTGTATTGATTTCTAAATCTTCCCATGGATTGCAGATGCACCTATATTCCCTTGCGCATTTTTGTAGAGCAATGGGGATGCAAGTCAATATTAGCAAGACCAAGATAATGGTTTTATCTAATAAAAGGAAGCATAGTCAGCATACGTTATTTTTTGAAGGCAACATTCTTGAAGAAGTAAATGAGTACAAATACCTCAGGATCGATTTCAACAACAAACTTAATTGGGAGGACTACAGAAAGAAGAGAATCTTAGGAGGGTTGAAAGCATTATATTCTCTTCAAAACAGATGTAGAGAGACAGAGTTATGGGATTGTAAAATTATTAAAGTGCTTTTTGGACTCCTAGTTTGTCCAAAGATGCTATATGGGTGTGAATTGTGGGTTAGCAGCACCCCTGTCTCAAAATGGAAGCGAATTGAGAAAATCCAAAAACGCTTGATCATGAGCAAGTTCAAAATAAAAATTTTGGTACCTTATGAGATAATGTTGAGTGAAACAGGAGCAAATCTCATCGAAGCAATTGCTATGGTGCGGCTCATAAGATATCTAAAAATAATTGAGCAAATGGGAGTAGGTAGATGGCCTAATGTTATCTTTAAGGAAGGCATGACTGAAAGAAAGAAAACATGGATGAGACAAAACTACACATGGATGCAAAAATGGAATATCCACCTCAATGTTTGTCCCACAAATAGCAAGGAGCTAAAGAGTTTTGTTATGGAGAAGTTTCGTAAACAGGTATGGGAAAAAGAGTTGGGTAGAAAGAAGAAGTACTACATTGAAGAATTCAACCCTACGTATGATCCCCAACAAAAAGAGTACTTTGGAGCTAACATTTCGTGGAGGGCAAAGGTTTTTATTGCTCAATTAAGAACCAACTCGCACCATCTTCGGTGTGAAATAGGACGGTGGAAAAGGCCTAAAGAAGCTTGGGAAGAACGAGTGTGTACATTTTGCGCGTCTGGGGCAGTGGAATTGGAAAAAAAATTATTTTTGGAATGTGATGCATTCAAAGACATTAGAGAAAGTTATGGGAATATATTAGCATCGGTTTCTTGGCATTGTCTTTTCAGCGATGAGATTGTTGGAAGGTTGGGCCAGCTCATCATCAATTTGAATAAGAAAAGATCTGAAATGCAAAAGGCGAAAAACAGGGAACTTATAGTCCCATAGACTATTTTTAGACTCATGGACGTTAAAATTTCATTTCATTTCATATATTGATATATATCTAAATTTAATATTTAGAAGTAAAATTGTTTCCACTTATAATATCCAAGTTAAATTAAAAGTATTTTAAGATTATAAACACAAATAATTTGAAACGGATATACTGATGTGTATCTATATTTAATATTTAGAAGTAAAATTATATGAGAGTAGCCACACGTATGTATGTCTCACATAGTTGATAAGTAAATTCGAAGGCATTTGAACTTTGAATAACATACTTTATATAATACTTTGTATGAAGACGGTTGTAAAGTAAATTTACTTTACAACCGTCTTCATACAAAGTATTATATAAAGTATGTTATTCAAAGTTCAAATGCCTTCGAATTTACTTATCAACTATGTGACTTCTAAATATTAAATATAGATACACATCAATATATCTCTTTCAAACTATTTGTGTTTATAATCTTAAAATACTTTAAATTTAACTTGGATATTATAAGTGGAAACAATTTTACACACACACACACATATATATATATATATATTATTTTTTTTATATTTTATTTCAATTATTATACAATTATATCTCAACATTTTAAATTTATATTAAATAATATGTAAAAAAATATAAAATAGAGAGTGTGTGTGTGTGTGTATATATATATATATATAGAGAGAGAGAGAGAGAGAGAGTGATTTAATAAATATAATTATTTATTTTTTTATTAATTTTAAAACACACACACACACACACACATATATATATAATTTGGGGAGGAGGAAAAAATGTGGGGAGGAAACCTTAAGTTGTGTAAGTAGAAACCGGGGAGGGAATCCAGTGTGCTTCATGGTTTCTGACGGCCATGAAAACAAAGGATGACCAAAATGCAACAAACAGAGGTCGGAGCTGACTTACCACGCGACGCGCTCAATCATACAAATGTCATAATGGTGGTTGACATGGTTTTACGAGCAACTTTGGGAATGTCAAAGAGATTAATCAGGGGTTGAACAGGATTTACCTCAATCTCTCGGGTTTCACATTTGTTTTGTCTGTTTGCTCTTGCAGTTGAAGCTTGGGGTTTAACAGTGTGGTGGAGTTTCTTTTTTTCAATATTCTGTGCTTTTTGTTCACATCATCCTCAGTTACTTGCAGTCAAGGAGCTAGTGGTATGAGGAAGCCAAGGGATTCTGTTGACTTAGAACCAGAGGCAGAAGACATTCTTACGGTTTGGGGTATGGAGCTTACGAAACATAATTTGATGAAGGTGACGGCTCCAACTCAAACTCTAGTTGTCATAAGCGGTGCCATGTGTCTTGTGAAGTTCCCAGAAGGTGGTTTTGGTATACCGGCAGTTGGAACATGCAAAGGCACAAGGGAGGTTGTATGTGACTCCAGTGTTTGAGCAGTTTTTGGAATGGCAGAGATTGGGACGTTTCAGGCGGAAGTCAGACTCTCTAGAGAACTTGTAAGTTATACTTCTCCCCCCAAAAACCTTGTCTCATGTTACTTATCTAGAGGGTTGGAATATATAGTTATTCACAGTCGTCTGAGGAAGAATGAAGGCCTGAAGGCGTGTCTAGTAAATAACCAGTGGGCACAGGAGCAGGGCTTGGGATTAACATGGAAAAATACAGTGGCAGACTTGGGAATTGACACAACCCTTTTCTCAGCTCTCATTGAGCCTCAACCATCTCAGGGTTTGGAAAGGGGCTTAGGCTTTGTGGAGACAGATGAAGGCTTTCAACAATTGGTGAAGGTTTCAGCATGTATCCAGGTGTCTGAACAAATTCTTGGGAAAAATGTCGATGTTATTCATAGCCTTGGTGAGGAGGCATACATTGGTGGTGTTCCTCACTTGGAGGGGGCCTTTGTTTCGAGTAATGGCGGTGACTTTGAGAAGTAAGCGCAGGGACCAGGAGATTGTTTAATTACCACTCAGTAGAAGGAACGAAGGCTCGGGCGGGAGTTTACAAAAGATGACTTCGATTTTTGAGGAGACAATCCCCACAACATTGAAGATGTGAATGTCAGACAAGCGGGTAAAAAAAGGAAGAAGGGTAAGACCTGTAAGAGGAAAGAGGGTAGGTGGAATATGGTCCTAGGGATGGAACTACATATTGATAAAGTCATGGAAGTATCTTAACACATTCTTGTGGGGAAAGAATGAGGAAAATATCCCTTTGCACATTTTATAGCAGCATGGATTAAAGACTCTTGGGGGGAGATGTCGGGGAGTGAAACGGAGGTGACCACTCTGGCCAATGGTTGGTTTATGGTATGTTTCTCTTATTATTAGGCGGTGGAGTGGGTGTTAAAACACAATTGGGGTTTTGGTACTTCCCCTATACTATTTAAGTGTTGGTCGCCATTGTTTGATGCACAAAGAGAAAAAGTGGAGGAAATACCTGTATGGGTTATACTGTCGTCTTTCCCTCCACATATTTGGTCTGAAGATGTTTTCAGGGCGATCGGGAATAGACTGGGTACCTTTTTGGAGGAAAATTTTTCCTATCAGGTAACAAATTGTAGGAATGTGGCACGATTATTGGTTAGACTGAACCTGAGGGAGGGTCTTGTGGAAGAAATTTAGTTTCGGAGGAAAGATCTCTCCTTCTGGAAAATTATAGACTATTAAGATTTTCCCTTTTGGTTTCACTCCTGCCACAAACAAGGCCATCTGGCTCGAGATTTCCCTCCGGGCTTTAGAAGAAGACGTCAGACGCGGGATATTTCGGGCAAGATGGGAAGGGTAAATATGAAAGTGGAAGAACCTGTTCAAATGGAAGGAGTAGAATAATATCAGGTTGGAGGTCAGGAGGAGATGGTGGGGGTTGTTGCACAAACATCTCAACTGGATGGGCCTTAGGCTTTGGAGCATCTTCCTATTTAGGAGGATCTGGGACTGATCATGACTACTCTGAACCATCTCTTCCATCAAAAGGCCTTGTTTCGGCAGAGGATGCACTGGAACAAATTAGTACTATTACTTGTCCCCCCACTTCTATTCATGCATCTTTTTACTCTTTTCTAAATGTGTTACCTATGCTTGGTCCTTCCAAACCTTCTTTATACGTTTCTCCATGCATTGATAAACTATCTTTATCTATGGACAATATCTTAACCTTAATTCTAGCTCTCACGATTGATAAAATCCCATATAACCTTCGGCCTAGGGACAAACACACTTTGCATGAAGAGCCTGTAGGGGGGTTGGGGATCTCCTCGGTGCCGGACAGGCCTCAGAAAACTAGGGGTAGGAAAATTGAGTTTTCCAAGGCTCAATTAAAAGCTAAATTAGACATAGCAGATGGAAAGAAACATTCACTAAAAGAGGAACTTAGAGCAGCACAGACGCTGACCAATGTTCCCAAATGATTATTATGTCTTTTAAATTTTAATTGTCGCGGGTTTTCTAGTAACTGGAATAAACTACCCCTAAAGTCACTTCTAAAACAATACAATCCTAATGTACTTATGCTACAAGAAACCATCAGTTTGGGTGTTTCTGTATCGGCTTCTATGGGGAAATTTTTTACCAGTTGGTCTCTAGTGACGGTGGATGCAAGAGGTAGATCAGGTGGTCTGTCATTGGGTCTTCATGATAGTGTGATCCAATTAAAGAACTCTTGGATTTCTAAGTCGGTTTTAGGGGTGGAGGCTTACTCTATTGAACTCTGCTTCGCTTTTACGCCCATCAACATCTATGGCCCTGTTCTGGAGAAAGTCGAGTTTTGGAACAAGTTATTTGCTAAATATTTTATGCAGATCCCCAACCTGGTGGTGGGAGGGGACCTAAAATTTTCTCTTGGTATGTCACAAACTTGGGGCCCTCAGACCCAAGCAAACCCATTTGCAAACTTTTTTCTAAATAAAATTAGAGACAACGGGCTCATTGACATAAATCATATCAAGTCCACCCCTACTTGGAGGAACAAGGAAGTGGGAGTAGCAAGGGTGGAAAAAGGATAATTGGATCGTTTTCTAATTAATGAGGACTTTGTAAATGGCAATATTGGTTTTAGGCAATGTGTGGGTTCTGGAGGGAAATCTGACCATTTTCCTATTATTGGAGCTCTCATAACCTAACAAAAATTCGGGATCCCCTTTCAAATTCAACTCAGGGTGGCTAAAAAATCCTAGTTACATTTATCTTGTTAAAGACCCTTGGAGGCCGATGGATGGGTCTCTCAATATTTCCTATGCTAAGTCTTTCATGGCCAATCTCAAATCTTTGAAATAAAAAATGATTATTTGGGCAAACGAGAAAAAAATGAAGGAGGAAGAAGATCTGAAGAACATTGAGGAGGCTTTGGGAAGGATGGAATGCCAAGAGGCAAATAGTTACGAAACATAGGAGAAGTGGGAAAGGCTTAAATCTCTAGAAGGAGGAAGATTTTAAATGACCGTGAAGAACAACGAAGAATAAAAGGTCGATCGATATGGCTCTCAGCGGGTGATGAAAACACTAAGTTTTTCCAAAAATATGCAAAGGGGCAAAAAAACTCAAATACTATTTGGCAAATGAGGACCCCGGAAGGAGGAATGGAAAAATCATTTAGAGATTTGGCCACATCAGGAAGAGATCACTTCAAAAATCTATTTAAGCCTACAAAAGGAACCACTATTTATGAATTCATTTGGGTGGCACGACTCTTCCCTCGATATGCCGAGGAGGAGGAAAATGAGATGTTAATGGCACCTGTTACTAAATCCAAGGTGGAACATGTATTCAAGACTATGCAAAAAGACAAGAGTCCTGGCCCGGATGGTTGGACAATGGAGTTTTACCAACACTTGTTTGATCTTATTGGGGAAGATTTAGTGGAGGTAGTGGAGGAATCTAGGGCTAGGGAAGGCATCCACAAACCTTACAACTCTACCTTCTTGCCCTAATCCCTAAGTTGGATGCTCTGAGCTCTTTTGAAGATTTTAGACCTATTTCCCTGTGTAATCGTATTTACAAAATTATTACAAAGCTTATTGTCATCCGTTTGAAGCCAATCTTATCGTGCAATATCTCTAAAGAACAATTTGGTTTTTTGGATGGCAAGCAAATTCATGAAGCTATCAGGGTGGCTCAAGAATCAATGCACAACATAAAAAAATAAAAAAAGGAAGGCATTGATTGTTAAAATTGACCTCTCAAAGGCATATGACAGGATCAGTTGGATTTATTTACGTCTACTACTAACTTATATGGGCTTCTGTAATGGGTTTTTAAATTGGATAATGGGATGCATAACAAATGTGTCTTTTGTAGTTCTCATAAATGGGGTTGCCTCTCCCTTTTTTAACAGCTAGAGAGGGCTCAGATAAGGTTGCCCCTTATCCCCACTTCTATTTTTACTTGCTGCAGAAGGACTAAGTCAACTTCTTCTTTTGGCTAAAAGGAATAGCGACTTAAAAGGTATTGAAGTGGCAAAAAATCTTTTTAAATCCCATTTGCTCTTTGTTGATGGAATCCTCCTTTTCAAGAATGGTTATAGGGAAGAGGTTCAACAACTAAAATCCTCCTTGGATTTATTTCTTAAGGCTACATGTATGGTTCTAAATGTTCAAAAGTCGTCCATTACCTATGAAGAATTACAGATGCGGATCTTGAAAGAATTGAGGAACCCTTGCCTTTTAAAGTGTCTATGATGGGAGATAGCCTTAAATACTTGGGCTTTTACATAAAACCTGATTCCTATAAAACGCAGGACCGGAACTGGCTGTTGATAAAAATTGAGAAGAGAATAAATCTGTGGAGTTACAACTGGTTGTCAAATGTTGGGAGATTGGTCCTTATCAAATTAGTACTTGTTGTTATTCCTGTCTACTAGATGGCTCTCACTTGGGTCCCTAAGGTGTTCTGTCAAAAGTTAGGAAAATTTGCAGTCGCTTCCTTTGGGCTGGGGCTAAGGAGGAACATGCGATCCCATGGGTTGCTTGGGAAAAAATCGCATGTCCAAAGGATAGGGGAGGGACCTCCAAAACTTTTCAAAGTATTTGGCTGCTAAATCTGGCTGGAGGGTCATATCTGAAGATAATCTATGGACTACAGTGGTGAGGCGTAAATATATTGATCCCACTCCTTTGGAGGAATGGATTCACAATATTATTAAAGAAATAACAAATGTATCTTTGATTTGGAAATCCACTATACTTTCTTTCAAATTGGTGGAAGATGGTCAGGCTTGGCATGTGGGCAATGGGGAAAAGTTTGCACTGGGCAGTGATCTATGGGTGGGTTGTAATGAGTCCTTAGCTCTCCCTCAAGGGCTGTTAGAGTCTCTCCATTCAAAAGGGCTTTATCACTTGTCTCAGATTGTTAAGCCAGAGACTACGTCATTTTGGTCCCAAGGGTGGAAGATGGGGGATGAATTACAACTAGAACCTCATTGGGGCATTGAATGGATGAATTATATACAAGAAATGAGGTGTACAAATTTCAGGATCTATGACAGGTCGAATTATCTATGTTGGGTTTTTGCTCTGAATGGATTCTATGCTCCAAAATTTGGATATAGATACTTGATGGAGAGTGGAGGCAGGGGTCAATAGGTTTGGTGGTATAAGCTGCTATGGAAATTAAATAGTCCTTCCAAAAGCAGACTTTTCTTCTGGCGTGTTCTTAAAAACAAAGTTCCAACCTGGGATAATATAAAAAATGGATGGAACAGGGTCCTGGTAGGTGCATCTTGTGTAAAGCTTCGGAGGAATCCATTAATCACATTTTTCTTAACTGGTGTTTTTCCATTAGAGTTTGGGAAGCCACACACTCTTTACTAAACATTAGGACTAAATGGTATGGTACATCAGTGGAGATGCTTGGCAAAACTGGTGCAATGAGGCCTCAGATGCCAACTTCAAAAACATTCCTCTTATCATTAACTGGGGCCTATGGTTTGCGAGGAACAAAGGCATTTTCAAAGAAGTGGATTCCTTCCCAAACGTGATTTCGGCTGAATGTGTCTCGATTAGTTACCTTCTCCCCAAAATTGAAATCTCTTCGACACCTCGCATTATCATTCATGAACAGATTAATTCGGATTTTCCTTGGGCTTATTTTGATGGGGCCTCCGATGCAAAAAAACCGATGCGACTCTGGTATGGTGATTCATATAAATGGAAATCGAACACTTAGGGCTTCTATGGGTATTGGCCTTTGGACAAATAACCTGGCGGAGTTACTATCTTTAAAACTGCCCCTTTGTTGGCTCATACACCTAGATATTGTTAAGGTTCAAAATTTTGGGGACTCCAAGAATGTTATTAATTGGTTCAACGAAACACAGAGATGTCATAATCATGTTTTGATCCCTATCATTGAAGAAATTCAACTTTTAAAGATGTCATTTGATTTTATATATGTGTACCATATCTACAGGGAATGAAACACTTCAATGAACCTTCTATCTAAGGAGGGTCTTCAACAGGATATGGACAAATGGCGCATAACGAAAACTAAATATGACAGGGTTCGTGTGTCGGACACTAGACCCTTCAACATATAAGCTCCATACGTCCTTAGGGTTTTCGCCGAGGTCCTAGCATTTTTTTTTTTGCTTTTTTTCTGATGGATATACTATTGAACAATTTACTTGACATCCAGTTGTTTTTGTATTATTGTACAACTACTATTACTCTGGTGGCCTCATCTTTGAGGCGGGTGGTTTCAATACTTGATGAACTGTTCATCTTGATTTTTGGTTTTATATTGCTTGTCTTTTTGGACATGGATATCATTTGGGTTGTTTTCTCCCTTTTGGAGAGGTGTGTTAATATTTTTTGTAATATGATCTCGAGAACTCGTGGACAGTGGCTTTCTTGAACATTGATAATAATCCTTTTTGGTTTATGGTTTATTTTGACAATTTATATCACTTATGAATGCTTAATTGCATGTGCCCTATAACTTTTTATTTCCTTAATAAAAAGTTCATTTTTTTCCTTGAAATAATATATATATAGATAGATATATATATATATATAATTTATTTTTGATAATTTTAAAATAAATTAATTTTTTCAAAATAAAATTTCCATTAAATAAAAAAATTATAACATTTTAAAAATTGCAAAAACAATTCATATTATTTTGAATTTACTTTTGAAAAAAAAAATATTAATGTGTTAACTTACTCTATCCAGCCATCAATAATTACTTGATTATAGCATGGTTGTGCTAGAATTTTATGTGGCTAGTCTCATCTCACTATTCCATACAAAGGGAGCTCAGATGAGGAAACGTCATTTAAATATAAATGTATATGTTGCAAAAAATAATCCTTTCAACCACGACAAAGATCGTTATCGACATAAAAATTGATGTTTAGAATTAATTTTATGCCTAATACATATATAAATTATAAAAGCAATTCAGAAACACCTGACAGTTTGGCCGAGTGGTTTAAGTCGCTAGAATTAGGCTCTGGTACGAAAGGGCGTGGGTTCAAATCCCATAGCTGTTCAAACTTTTGATGCCTCTTTCAAATTAAATCGTCGGATTTGGGCTCTCTGGTACGAAAGGGCGTGGGTTCAAACTTTTGATGCCTCTTTCAAATTAAATCGCCGGATTTGGGCTCTCTGGTACGAAGCCCCTTTTCTCCTTCTAAATTGTCATTCCATCAACTTCTGGTCCGAAAGGGATTGAAATCTAAATTGTCATTCCATTAACCTCTGGTCCGAAAGGGATTGAAATCTAAATTGTCATTCCATTAACCTCTGGCCCGAAAGGGATTGAAATCAGGGTTCTGGTCCGAGAAGGCGTGGGTTCAAACCTCACAGATTTGTTATGAAGCCCTAAATTGTAATTCTATTTGTTATGTAGTTTATCTTTATTTTAGGAAGGAGATTTTCGTTCATATGGTCGTAGCCCCTTTTCTCCTTCTAAATTGTCATTCCATCAACATCTGGTCCGAAAGGGATTGAAATTAGGGTTTGGTCCGACAAGGCGTGGGTTCCAATCTCAGAGCTTTGTTATGAAGCCCTAAATCTTTTTCTAAATTATAATTCTATTTGTCATGTATTTTAGCATTATTTTAGTAACGAGATTTTCGTTCATATGGTTTCAGAGGAACAAAAACACCATGTAAAAAATTAGTGCATGTGTCATAACAACCAAAACCGATTTTTTATAAATGTAAAAAATCAATACATGTATCATAACAACCAAAATGGATCTATAATCAAAATTTACATAAACATATATACTATATCAAAATGTAAAATCATAAACTTCCACAAAAAATAGAGTGCTCACCATATACAATATAGTATCAAGAAAACCCATAAGCAACCATGCATGACCAAAAAAACAAAAATCACACAAACTTTAGCAGATGGAAATATTGCCTTCTTCCCACGCCATGCCATCTTTAGTAAAACAAGAGTGGATATAACTAGCAAGAGCCCAGAGGCCGAGTTTGGAGAGGTTGTTTGCCTCTCGATTACCCTCCTTGTACATATTTTGAAAAGTGATAGATCGAAATTCTTGTCTCAATTGCACAATATGTTCCATCCAACGTTTGATATGTATTGGACCAAAATTGGTTCTTCCCAGTATTCCGTCAATGAGCGCCTTGGAGCCACCATAGATGTGAATGTGATGTATATGTTTTGCTCTGGAAAACCATTACAACCTCCAAAGAGCCAACACTTCGGCTTTGGTATTTGTACCAAAACCTCCCTACCATTGTAGTTTGTAGAAAGAGTTTGGCGAGGATCTGATCCAAGCACCGCATCCACATTTACCCAACTAGGCAGCCCGTCAAACATACCTACCAGAATAAGTATAATGCGATGCCAAAATACGTGACCTAGGTACCTGTATTGTTCGCAATGAACCAACCAGCGTGTCTACCAATGCCAAGATTTTGGCGCAAATGCGGTTTATATTGACAGGTCTGTCATTGAAGATCCAATTGTTCCTAGCTTTCCACAATTCCCACATAACAAAGAAAGGAATGGTTTTCTTGTGTCCACCACACAAGATCCACCAGCATATACATTGTTCCATGGAGATGAAATCATTATAGGGGATTTTAAAAGACAGTGGGACTTGTTTCCAAACATGAAGAGAAACTGGACATTGTAAGAGGTGCAATACAGATTCACTTGAGCTATTGTAAAGGACATCTGCCTGGGCCCTGGTGGCCCCTTTTGGATAGGTTGTCCCATGTAAGGATCTTATTATTCTGAGCCAACCATGTGAAGAGAATGATATTAATATGAATAGTTTGTAATATCCCGAATATAAATAGACAGTAATATAAAGCACATAAACAAGCATTTACAACCAATAGAGGGACATCACATAAACAATGCAAATATGGAGAAACTCTGAGCCATTTTATTATGTAACTAAAAGATACAATGAGTACAAAGGTGATCGGAATGATGACACTTTGGCTTGCACAAGGCAAGCTGGAAATACTCTCAGAAGTACTCAAGGAATGGTTGCTCTGTCAAGGATCGCGTAATCTCCAAAGCTGCTGCTGCTGCTGCCGGACTGCAGCTACTGCTGGAATGGGATGGCTCTTTGGGGTTATTCCCCTGCTCAAAAAAATATGAAACTTTGGGAATGAGCTCTCCTCCAAATACCTAGAAAAGCCCATAAATGAATTCTGGAATGGATGACCCCGGAATTTGACCTCCCTTAAGGAATAACGTTATCCTAGTGAAACACACTGGCCCTAAATGATCCTCTGCAAATAATGGGCTCCTCCTGTACCAAAATGATGAAATAGTGAAGGGTTGTTCCCTTCACACTATCTCGGGTTGAATCCCCTAATAAATCCTCACTCTCGGAATTGCTTCTACCACAAATTGCGTGATCTCTCCCAGAGACTGCGCTGCCCAAGCAAATGCGTAATTCCTGGCTAAAGATACTATGGCTCCCTCCTGCAAAAAAATGGGTAGAATTCCTCACCCAAGCAGGCACTCGAAGTCCCCCGGGGCTGAGGTTGGGATCCCCACTCGGAGACACCTAGTGTGCTAAACAACACTTGCAGACTTCGCTCAACAGCAAAAGCGTGCTCAATGCCAAAATACATAAATCATAGATGCTTAATAGAATGAGAGAATGAGGAGCCTCTTCCCCTTTTTATGCTTTGAGAGCCTAGCTCTCATCCGGGCCCCACCAAACTACGTTGTCCCTCTTGGCCCACGGTGTCCCTCTCTCACTGCGCTGTCATGGGCCCACGCTGCCCACGCTGCCTCTTCCCTCACGCTGTCGCTTCACCTTGCTGGGCCCCACGCTGTCAAGTAAATATGCGCTCAAGTGACTTTAAGAAAGTGCTTCTAATCTAATGTTTTATTCATGGGTCCCCTCACCCCTTTATTTACTGTCAAACTTAGGAAAAGTAAAAATTTATCGAAATTAATATCCCAATTAGTTGATTGCTAATTTGGGGATATTAGAGTCCTCCCCGCCAAAAATTGCTTGTCCTCAAGAAATGCCCATACAAGCCTCCTTTCTAGCTGATGCTCCCCACTGTCACTGCAAAATGTGCCTGGGTCCCAGATGCACCACTGAATCTTCCCTGTCCCCTGCATCGCCTTGACATGAAAGGATCTCTCAATGCTAGGATCCCAAGCCGTTTTGTCCAACATGAAGCTCCATCTGCTCCACTCACCATCCTGCCATGCTAATGAAGTCCCCCACTCCATCAGTGACTCGCTAAAGTCCAATGGAAGATCTACATGATCTCCCCATGCAGTATACAACTCACCCCTAGAGGTTATCAAGCTATGTAGAGTCGTAATGCTCGGGTCCCCTGCTAATCTCGTAGAGGTGCCACCATGTTGTCATTGTGCCACTCTGACTATGAGATGCCCCCCATTGTGCGTAGACTGTATCCCTCTCTCCTGGGGCCTTGTGGCGAAAAATCTGTGAAGGAAAATCTCATCCTGCCCGAGCATCTCCATAATGCTGATATCTACCCCTCCACTGTCGATCGTGACCCTGAGCAACAACATAATAAGTCTTCCTCGCCATGCAATGGAGGTCTCAGTGCTCTCCCTCGTGTCGATCCCAAGGTGGATTGGATCACCGTATGCTCTGTCCCTGATCATCACAAAGTGGAGTGATCCACCTGCCCAACAAACCCCTGGATCCCCCAACCATACGGGGAGCTCACAACTCCCACTTCTCGCAGGATGCCGCCGCGTAGCGCTGCTACTTGCTAGAACCCATCTGGCTCTCATTTTTTACCCCTATATGTATCCACTGGGTGGACCCCAAGTATCAGGAGTCTGTCCCACACATGCGTACCCGTCCGATCTTGCCAGATCACGTCATGATACCCACTATCCCAACTCTTGTTGATACATTTGGATACTGCTCGGAATCTGGGTACCCTCCTGGAGACAAAATATATCATCCACCGTCCCTCAAATGTGAGCCCATGGGTGGAACATCTGCTACCTTGGAAATCAACCATGCCATCCCAAAGCTAGGATCTGTCAACTCGTGCACCTACCAAGTGTCTCAACTGGAGAGTTTCCTCCCAACTCATGACACGCAGTACCTCATCCAACTTTCTAGGGTGAGCCTCCCATGCGTTGCTGCCTAAATGGAGAGTGTCAAGGGGTACCAACCAAACACTCCGCGACCATAAGCAACACTGGAGGATGATGAGTAGGTATGTCCCAAAGGGTGTGACCAAGAGTCTACCTGAATTTGTACGCTCAACTGCTAGGCCAAATGTACCTTCCAGGTCGTAGTCAACTAGCATACCTGGTAAGTGATGGGTAGTCCTGCCCAGATCCCAATGCCAGTCGGGGCTTCCGGTAACCCCAGTGCCTGGAAGCTCTTGTTGATCTACATTGTGGTGCATCACTATCTCCATAACCCACTCCATCAGGTACCAACTCATAATCTCTTGCCATCCAACCCCAAGAGAGGGATCGAATGCGTGAACTCCTACACCTAGAGCAACCCTGACGTGGAGATGTTGCACCATGTGCAACTCAGGTCGCCTCATCCCGCTGTCCAAGTCAACGTATGAGATCTAACTAGGTAGCTCCATCTCTCTCTCTACAATGGTCAAAGGTGACCCAACCATACTGCTAGCCCCATCTATGTAAGCCTAAAGGGGGCTGCTTTGATGCTCCAATGTGCCCTTTAGTTGTACCATTAGGGAATCTAGCCGTTCCCCAATGTGGGCTAGCTTGATCGTTGACTCGACACAAACCACTCTCATGCCCTCCAGCTCCTCGTTCTGCAACAAAATAGCCTCCCGTACTGATGTGGCCTTCCCTTTCAAAACTAGAAGATCGACTCGAAGCCAATGACACCACTGTGTGCGACCATCGTCCAATACCTCTGTATCTCCTAGCGCCTCATCAAAGGTGGATACTTCTCCTGGCACCTCACCCATCTATCGTGTGTCGCTACCACTCGAAGACTCAGACACGACTCCGGTCATCAGCTCAATGGATGGCTCTACTGGGCTAGGCTCTACTCTCTCCACTAAGATCTCAACCGACACGGTCAAGGAGGTCTCCAACAAGGGTGAGTCCTGTGTCACACTAGGTGTATCCACGAGCTCCATGCAATCCTGTGTGCCCTTATCCTCCAAGTACGAGGTAGCCATTTTGATGGCTTCCCCCTCCGTTATTCTGTCAAGCTGGAAAGAGGTATCCAACTTTTCCACCCGATCCCGGACTGTGCAATCAGTGGATCCATCATACGTGGGAAAAGGTGTCCTCCCAATGGTACACTGCAACTCTGAACTCTGCGTGCTAGACCCCCCATTGTTCCTTCCTTCTTCACCTTGCCTGAGTTGGCAGTAATCTCTGAAGGACAAAGCCGCTATGAAGTTTTCCCCCATGGATTGCCATTCGTGGAAATAATCTCCCGTGGGTATATGATCACACCGCCTACCTTTCTCACTCGGTACTAGAGGTAAGAATGTAAGCATCATGATCTTGGTTGGCCTACTGAAGGCTAGTGGGTGAGTGGTTGGTAAAGGGTGGTCACACTGTTGTGAAACCCCCGAAGTCTCCCGAACTAGGGATTCCTGATGGATGCTCTCATTCTTATTCTGTTGTTTGAGTCTTTCCAACATTCCCTTCTGTCCTTTGGGTAAATCATTTAGGGCCTTAAAAATGTTACCAAATGTTGCTTACCCTTTTCTCTTTGACTCCCCCATATTTGCTACCTCTACTGCCTTTGGTGGGTAAGATTCTGCGTACCCTCTTTGTTCATAGAAAAATATCCCCACGGCCGAGCCAAGAATGAAGCTCTGATACCACTGTAATATCTCAAATAGAAATAGACAGTAATATAAAGCCACATAAATAAGCATTTACAACAAATAGAGAGACATCACATAAACAATGCAAATATGGAGAAACTCTGAGCCATTTTATTATGTAACTAAAATATACAATGAGTACAAAGGTGATTAGAATGATGGCACCTTGGCTTGCACAAGGCAAGCTGGAAATACTCTTAGAAATGCTCAAGGAATGGCTGCTCTGTCAAGGATTGCGTAATCTCCAAAGCTGCTGCTGCTATTGCCAGGCTACTGTTACTGCTGGAATGGGATGGCTCTTTGGGGTTGTTGCCCTGCTAAAAAAAATATGAAAATCTGGGAATGAGCTCTCCTCCAAATACCTAGAAAAGCCCAGAAAGGAATTCCGGAATGGATGACCCCAGAATTTTACCTCCCTTAAGGAATAACGTTATCCTAGTGAAACACACTGGCCCTGAATGATCCTCTACAAATAATGGCCTCCTCCTGTACCAAAATGATGAAATAGTGAAGGGTTGTTCCCTTCACATTATCTCGAGTTGAATCCTCTAATAAATTGTCACTCCCGAAACTGCCTCTACCACAAATTGCGTGATCTCTCCCAGAGACTGCGATGCCCAAGAAAATGCGGAATTCTTGGTTGAAGGTACTATGGCTCCCTCCTGCAAAATAATGGGTAGAACTCCTCACCCGAGCAGGCACTCGAAGTCCCCCGGGGCTGAGGTTGGGATCTCCGCTCGGAGACACCCGGTGTGCTAAATAGCACTTGCAGACTTCGCTCAACAGCAAAAGCGTGCTCAATGTCAAAATACATAAATCATAGATGCATAATAGAATGAGAGAATGAGGAGCCTCTTCCCTTTTTTATGCTTTGAGAGCCTTGCTCTCATCCGAGCCCCACCAAACTACGTTGTCCCTCTTGGCCCATGTCGTCCCTCTCTCACTGTGCTGTCATGGGCCCATGCTACTCACGCTGCCACTTCACCCTCCTGGGCCCCATGCTGTCAAGTAAATATGTGCTCAAGTGACTTTAGGAAAGTGATTCTAATCTAATGTTTTATTCATGGGTCCCCTCACCCCTTTATTTCCTGTCAAACTTAGGAAAAGCAAAAATTTATCAAAATTAATATCCCAATTAGCTGACTGCTAATTTGGGGATATTACATAGTTTCTCTCCAGACAATCCTGTACTAACATATGTTAGGAAAATTATTATAGAAACTGATAATATGCTTGTAAATCTTAACCACCAGAACCAAGCCACTTTGAATTCTGTCGAACCAAGGAAGGACATCTCCCCTCTCGTCTTTGTATAATCCCACTTGTCGGAGTCCCATCAGGTATTCGCTCCAGCAATCCACCGGTGGCCTAATCAAACCCATGTCGTTGGCATCCCTCTAGACATGATATCTACCATTCTAGTGGTTAATAATCTGAGAAAGAAAAATATAACCCTTAGAGTGAAGAAACAAAATAAATTCGTCTGGAAGGGTATTGGATGGTTTAGTCCCTACTATGTAGTCGATGGCAATAAAAATCTTGGTCTTGGTACCAAAAGACCACCTCATAAGATTGAGAAACCATATTTTTATTTTTTAAAAGCTTTGGCATATGTAGGAGCCCTTTGTAATGCCAATGTCACCTTTTTTGAACCATTCTATGAAGTCACGCTCCTTCATATACTTATGTTTGATTATATTTTGCCATATTCCACGTCCAAATATTGCCCTCCATAGAGATTTTATCAATAATGCCCATCCAAAAATCTTTGTGTTAAGTAGACCCCAACCTCCTATTTTCTTTGGTCTGGCTATATTTTCCCACCCGACTAGATGGTATTTAAGTTGCATTATGTTTCCAGACCCAGAGGAAATGTGTGATAATGGATCAGATTTTCTTCAAAATAGTAATGGGGAGGGCAAGTAAATGGGACCAATATACCGAAATTTGTTGTAGGACCGATTGGATCAAAGTATATCTGCCACCTAGAGAGAGCCATTTGTGTGTCCATTTGCCCAATCTATTATGAAACTTAGCCAGTAGCCAAGTCCAGTCTATGACCATGTAATGGTTTGGTTTCAGGTGAAAACCCAAATAGGTCAAGCCATCTGCTACCTTCCTTGTCTTGATGCCAAACAATTCTGTAATATGCACAATCTCAGGTGTTTCCTCATTGGAAACAAAAAAAAACTTATCACCATTAGCATTCAAACCCAGAGCCCCTCCAAACCTCTTTATGCAGGTGTGCAGTGCTTCCCATTGAGTACATGAACCCATTCCGAAATTGAGGGCATTGTCAACAAAAAAAGATGAGTAACATTTACACTGTCAACGATTTTGATACCATTTTATTCATTTGCATTGTTAGCTATTTCCGAGCAATGATGCATCCTCACTATTTATTCATTAAGATCGATCATCTTTTTTCACCTTGTCCTGAGGATGAGCCACATTAGATGGTTCGAAACATCGACCAATTCCTAATGATGTGATTAATCTAAAAGATACTTATCTAGATTTTGATACCTTTGAAAGAGCATGTGTCTCCGGCCTTATTTATCTTAAGACTAAGTCCATCCATAACCAAAATGAAGAGCAAAGGGGAAAATGAGGGCATCGTCAACAAAAACAAAAGATGAGTAACATTCACAATGTCAACGATTTTGATTCCTTTGAAAGAGCCTGTGTATCCATCCTTCTTTATCTTAAGACTGAGTCCTTCTTTATTGTTCTTATGGCTTTTAGCAAGGGCTTGATTCTTCTTCTAAATTGTAATTCCATCTATCATGGATTTTATCAAGGAGCTTTTAGAAATTGAATTTGGATAAGGAACATAATAGTCATTTATTTTCATGCTCCTTATGATGGTTTGGACGCATAGATCGGTTGATTTTTTTTTGTATTGGGGATTATATGAGGGCTTTTGATTCTTTTATGTGCTTTTAGATGAGCGGTAAAGAGAAACACACCCCTAGGGAGATGTATGGAAAATAAATAAATAAACAAAACAATCATTCCCTTCCTTCATTTAAGGTGGATATAATTAACATTTTGTATTGGGGATTATATGAGGGCTTTTGAGTCTTTTATGTGCTTTTAGATGTGTGGTAAAGAGGAATGCACTCCTAGGGGAGATGTATGGAAAATATTTGTAAATTTTTTTTGCTACGTAATACAAATGGCTCAATTTACATATGAAAAAAACATTTCCTTCATTCATTTAAGGTGGATCTAATTAACAATTTGTACTAGGGATTATATGAGGGGTTTTTAGTCTTGTCTTTGCTTTTAGATGCGCGATAAAAAGAGAAACACATTCCTAGTGGAGATGTATAGAAAAGCTTTGTGATTTTTTTGTTTGTTGAGTAATACAAATGCCTCAATTTACATTAAAAACAAACAAACATTTCCTTCATTCATTTAAGGTGGTTATTTTAACATTTTATAATGGGGATTATATGAGGGCTTTTGAGTCCTGTCTGTGCTTTTAGATGTGCGGTAAAGAGAAACACACTCCTAGGAGAGATGTATGGAAAAAATTTGTAATTTTGTTTCGCCAAGTAATACAAATGCCTCAATTTACATTAAAAAAAAACAATCATTTCCTTCATTCATTTAAAGTGGATCTAATTAACATTTATTTATGTATAATATTCCATTACAATAGTGATTTTTTTTTCTCTGTGAACGAGTGTAAGATTTTCTATTAATAATAACAAAATTTTACATAGGTAGCAAAGAGTCATTAAGAACTCAAGATGACTGATATGGGAGCTCAATCTCATACCAAATGATAACACTAAACATATTTAGAAAAAACTAGAAACTAGATAGATACACCATTGAGTCCATTGCTCATCAAAAACTCTCAAGAAATATCAACATAGTAAAAACCACAACTTCAAGAAGGCCATCCATGCAAAAACATCATTCGTTCAAGAGTCACTGAGACCATTTTCACCACGTTGTGATAGGAAAAGCCATATGTTAAGACAAAACACACCGACAATCACGCAAACAACTCTATTGAACCACTAAGGTCGCCACTCTCTCAAGAAGATCCATATAGTATAAGCAACAACACCTACATGATCCTGAGAGTATACCAACACCAAAAACTTTGCAGAAACAATCTGATGTCAAACCAAATATAGTCCAAAAATAGTTTAGAAAAACTTATGAGCACTAGTGATTCCTTCAATAACCATAAACATCTCGCCAACTTTATAACGTCCATTTCAATCTGATATAATGGCTGGTGACGAAGGTGAAGTATGAGAAAGTGGATATTGAGGAATTGGTGGGTCATTAACAACCGCATGAATATCTATTGTCTCCTCAAAATCAGAGTCTAAGATTATGTATTTCTCCACCATACGCGGAAGAGAAACAATATCATCCAAGCATAAACACACATTTCGAATAAGTCTCTTGATGTCTTCTTGCCCTACAAAATTTTAATAGTTGTCCACTTGTTTGTCACGAAGTGCCAGACGGATAAGGATATCCATCTGTTAATGCATAACCATAGAATGTAGAAAGTGTAACCTCCACTTTCTAAAATTTTCTGGGACTGGAACCCATTTGAGATTCTCAGCACTCACCTCAGAATATGAAAAGTAGGGACGATCCCCAAACTCTATAGATTCTAGGTGTAGAATCTCTCTTCGGACCTCCACTAGGACTGATTGAAAGTAATCAGCCACATAATTCAACCAAATAAACTCTGACTGTGAGAAGTTGAAGTACTAGCACCACCTCCATGACTTTCAATCCTCTGTCGAGGGGGCATAGTTGTAAAGAAGAACAAAAATTATACAAATAAGAACAAAAATTGTAGTAAGACCTAGACTAGAAGAAGACAATATTGACAACCAAAATAGGAACTTGTGGAGTGTTTCGACGTCCAATTTATCAATGGAACGCCTAATATTAACCACAACCCATGTATCATATACTACAGTTTGAAAAGACTAAGATAAACTTGACAAAAACCTGTGAGGAAAATATATACCGAGAGACAAGAAGGTAACCCTCACAAACCCACAACAAATACAATTTAGTATGAGAAAACCTTAGTGCAATATCACCAATTAAATGTTGGAATCGTCCACAGGACAAATACTGAGAGCAGAGGATAAAACTAGAGATTTGACTATCCCAAAAAGAAGTTTTGGCTTTTAAGCTATGAAAGAAAGGTTATACCCTAAAACCAAATTGAGAAATTTCATGGGTACCAAACTCCACAAACAAAGACATGACAATTAAAAGAAATACCTGCAGATTCAATGCCCTAGAGCATTGATGTGGATAGAACCACAACAAACTCAAAGGCCGACCCCGTAGCAGTGTTATGGAGGAACAAGATAAAAAACATTGACCCTGTGGTGAAATGTTCGCAACTATGGGAAAGAGTGGAGCTAATTCTGGGTCTCCCTCGGAACACCAAGAATACCCAAAATTACCACCACAAAGACACATAATACCCCCAGCTATTAAATATATGAGCTCAGAGGAATATAGATAGCGAGATGAGGATTCTTGCTTCCCACCACCCTAGATTACAATGTACCACCACCATCGTGAACCCAATGCCATACATTTATAGTTAAAGTACCAAGGAGAATGATACAAGGTAAGCCAAGGGTTTTCGTACCACCCTCAGACTTGGAAAGAACAAGTGTATATCTTGGCACACATCTTAAGACCAACATTCTTCGTCCAGTACACCCTTTCATCAATGAGATCCCTGCAGGCACAACAACCATAACCTGACACCTCTAGAGAAAGGCACAATCCCCGTGCATCGCCACCATCCATCTTCTCATAGGATTGAAAAGCTTTCATGCTAGTAATAACCCCGAGACTCCACAAACATGCACCTTCCTTCTTGCATTTAATATTGCATTAAGCTGAAGAGACATGAGTTAACCAGACACATATAAGCCATGAGTGGACAAATGGTGTATTTGGTGCACATATTTATACATGAATTAAGCACTATATACATCAATAATTAAACATTATATACACACCCCCATTGGGGATACAATAGTGATATCTAAGAGCTTTTAGAAATTGAATTTGGATAACAAAGATAATTGTTATTTCTCCCATTCATTCATTTAAAGTATATCTAATTAACATTTACTTGTGTATAATATTCCATTAGAATATTATTTTCCTTAGAAATTGATTGACCCCTTTTTTTCATTTCAAAGATGATACATAAGATAAACTAGAATTTTTTTAAGTTCATTGTTGATACAACAACATATTTATTATGTACTTCACATGTACTCAACTCAATTACTCAAACCAAACCCAATTAACAATTTGATTAAATTCTACATATCTAACCATAAATTTTTATCATTTTTTTAAGCTCATAATTCTATATTAACATGGGAAATATTTACATTGCGTACAAAAGATTAAAATTCCAAATTGTCTTAGTATACCTTCTAGAAAATTTGATGCAAGAACATTTATAAAAAAAAATTGGTTTACTAGAAAGTCAAAACCTTTACTAAAAGAGTTGGTTCCTTAATGAGTGGATTATTAGATAATATTTGCTTTAATTTGTTATGCAATTTATTAAATTAAGCAAATTGTTGTAATTTGTTTATTTTTTCCCATAAGTGAGTCTCTTAAATCTTATGATTATGGATTTGAACCGAACTTGGAAATGTGACTTTTATATCTTTCTTTTAATAAAAATATGCATCTATGTGTGTGGAGAGCGGGTGTTGTTTCCTTCTCTAATAACCAATCCTTCTGCAATCTTAAATATAATAATTCCAAGTTAATTGTTAGGCCCGCGAGAGAATTATATTATAATATATATGTAAGACCGGATTGCAGGAGGCTATGTAGAAGAGGTATAGTAGAGGATACTTCTAGGAAGTCGTAGGGCCGAGAACATAATGACGAGCAAAGTCATTAAAAGTGAAAGTGCGCGCGAGACTCAACAACTTTTGTTTATCTCCATAAATCCGTCACTTGATGGTTCATTATTTTCTAGACGCTGACTGTACTGAGGATTCAAACGGGTCCCGCCCGAAGGTTTTATACCTTGATGGTTTTGTTAAGTTCAATTAACCATCGAGTCAGGCTAGCATGAGCAGGCTCACGTGTCCTCGACAAGATAGCAATTAAGTGGGTCCTGCCTAGATCTTTTACAACCTGACAGAATACTCCCTCGAGGGGCTATACATTGTAGAAGGTGAGGTAGAGGTCAGAGTTATATTCACCCTTTGGCAGTGAGCAACAGTTCCATCGTCTGAGCCCCTACCTAATTCCACCCGGGTTCGCAGAGTTCTATTCACCCGTGGCAGTGTGAGCAACAGTTCCATCGTCCGAGCCCCTAGCTGAGTCCACCCGGGTTTGGTTTGAGCAGATGTCGGAGAGCAGGTGTCGGAGTGGGCGAGCGTATTATCTTAATATCAAATCTCGAAATTTGGGGCATTTCAAAATTTTTTGACGAGAATTGTGGCAGATTAACTTTCAGATTTTTTTTTTGTTTTTTTGAAATATCAAAATGGAAAACAAATAAATAGTAAATGTTAAAAATGGCAAAGAAATTTCAGATTTTGTGGAAACAAATCATTTAGGCCAAGTTAAAATTTCTTCAGCGAATAAAACACGAAAGTGGATTTGGGTAAATGCAAAACAATATCAAGGTATTTTAAAGCGTAGATTTGCTCACTTTAAATGGGAACAAAGAAGAAGAAAACAAATCCAGAAGAAGAAAAAAAAAGAAGAGCAACAAAAATAAAGAAGACTCAGTCATTTATAGTCCCACAACTACACTTCTTACTTGGTCATCAAATCTCTATGTCGAAGCATTGATGAAGGCTAGGACAAGGCTGGAAATTTTAGAAGCCAACGAACAGGAAAGAGACCGTAAACTTTCAAAGATCACACTTGCAAATCAATGTTTAATGGAAGGTAATAGAATTGTGAAAGAGTAGGTAACAATGGTACAAGATGTTGTAGAGGCAGGAAAACGAGAATGGAAAAACATGAAGGCAACATGGAAAACTAGGAATGACGCAATCGCAGCAAGCAAAGATGTGATAATCTCTAAAAAAACTTAGGTAGATACACGAATGGGGCAACAAACAGTGATTTCCGAAAAAGAAGGTAGAAGAGAACAAGAAGACATACATTCCAAAAGAAATCAAAACTAGGGTTGAGGACACTAATGGTCGCAGGATAGAGGAAAAAAATGTAAGTTCTCATATAGCGCATGAAAGAGAACATAAAGAAAGAAAAGAGAGGGAAACAAACTTTATTATCAAGGGAATAAGAGACTATGGAAATAATGAAAGCTTTTTCAATTTGACAAGAGACTTTTTGAGAGAAAAATTATAGTGGAGAGGGCAAATTTGTCAAGCAAAGAGGGTGGGAAAGATATGTGAGGAAAGACCTCGACCTATAAAAGTCATCATGGCAAGTGTGCAAGAGAAACATCATCTTTTAAGCAAAAATAAACTCTTGAAAGGCTCACATTTCTTCCTAGATGAAGATTTAACTAGCAAGCAATAAGAAGAGAGAAGAGAAGAAGTGGAAAAAGTTAGAAGAACAAGAAACGAAGGGAAAAGAGCATGGTTGTACAATGGTAAAGAATTTATTCTCGTTTTTTGGGCCTCATGGCAAAACAGGGCAGCGAACTGACAATAACGAAAAAACTGGTAATTCTATAATAGGGAGGAAAACAATAGGATCATCGTGGATGAAAAGGGGTGAAGACTCAAATTTGAGTCTTGTGTGCCAAACTGCATAGCAAACAAATCCCACCCAAGTCTACCTAAGTCTAGTTTGTTGGAACTGTAGAGGTTACCCTTGGAGGAGGGAACCTGGGATAGGGCCTCTTGCAGAAGGTAGAGACATAATTTGTCTCACAGAAACTCATGAACATGATGGTTGCAAAACTCCTATGTTTGACGGTTATTTGAAATTAGCAATTTGGAATGAGGCAGTAGAAAATGGCAAAGTGTACGGAGCAATACTGGTTTTAGTGAAATAAAAAGAAGGTCGTCACATTCAGTTAGTGAAAAAAGATACAAATAAACAATATTTATGGTTCAAAATAATAGAGAATGAGAACAACATAAGAATTGCAGCATGTTATTTTGCGCCTCAAGTATAAAAAACTTACAAAAATAAGGGATTGGACAACAAAGATCCGTATGTAGCGTTAAAGCAAGAAATTGCCGCATATTCACAACAGGGATAAGTTATTTTAGTGGGAGATTTCAATGCTAAAACAACAAATCAACAAGCTAGTATTATTTGTTGTAAAGAGGATCACAATCCTATCTGGCTCATTGAAGAGGAGAATTCTCGATGGTTGAGATGTTCAAAAGATGACAAAGTTAGTAATCGTTTTGGAGAGGAGTTGCTTACGTTGCATGGTGCTTTCAACTTAATTATCTGCAATGGTCTAGATAGATGGAAAAAGTCTAGGAACTTCACTTGCAACACATACAATGGGGCAAGTGTCGTTGACTATGTTATTGGTTCACAAAGCCTAGTAGAAAGAATAGATGAAGTTAAGATTGGAGAGCATATTTGGGATTTAAAATCAGATCATAACCTAATTTATATAAAGTTATCCTGGTTAGAAAAAAGACATATTAAGAGGAAAACCCAATGTTCTCAACAATCGGCATCAAGGGGAAGAATACTTCTAACACAAGAAAATTGCACTATCTTCAAAACAATGTTGAAGAGATCAATCCAAAAGGAGAAAATTGACCCCCAAAACCTCAACAGCCATGAGTTAACAAATATAATCCAGGGTGCACTTGAGAAGTGCAAAAGAGCAAAAAATAGAAAATCAGAATCAAATTGTTTCCCTGTGAATGCGTGGTTCGATGAAGAATGCAAAATGGAAAGGACAACCTTGAAAAAATAAGGAGGGGCAAATGGATGTAAAGTTATATAAGCAGGTTTAAAAAAAGAAAAAGTATGAGTTCATGCAAACAAGGCAGGAAGAGTTGATATATTTAGGCAAGAATAACCCAAAACGTTTTTGGCAAGAACTTCAACCAGGGAAGAAGCAATTTGAAAATAATATTACACCCTATCAGTGGTTTGACTATGCAAGGAAACTTTATGAAAAGGAATTAGAGGTTGAGCCTCCTCCCAGGATCAACACAACTACAAAGATTTTAACAGTACATGAGTTGGAGGCAGGAATTAAAAAGTTGAAAACAGGGAAGGCAAAGGACTTGGTTGAACTTCAAGCAGAATATCTAAAGTGGGGAATGAACATTTTGGCACCGCACATCATGGAAATATTCAACAACGTCCTTCAGCAAGGATTCCCAAGGGATTGGACAACTAGTCTAGCAATTCCCCTTTTTAAAAGTGGAGACATTGATAATCCTTCCAACTATAGAACCATTATGACCAATCCTTTGTTTGCAAATCTTTTTAGTGGCATGGTAGAAAATAGAATCAGTAAGTGGGTAGAAGTAAAAGAAAAAAGGGCAAAAAGGCAAGCGGGTTTTAGGCCGAAGCATTCTACAGTAGATCATGGTATCACAGTGAGACACATTGTTGAAAAGGTTTGGGGGAGCAAAGAAGAAGTATTGCTGCTTTGTTGACTTCAAAAAGGCATTTGACATGGTCTCTAGAGATAAGTTGTGACGTAGAATGGAAGAACTTGAAATTCCATTACAATATAGAGTTGTTGTCCATAGGCTTTATGAACAGGTGAAAGTCAAAATTAGAACTTCAGCAGGCATTTCAGAAAGTTTTAGAAGTGACATAGGAGTCAAGCAAGGCTGCCCTTTATCCCCTACCCTTTTTGGTTTATATATTGACAAACTGGAAGAGTGGCTAAATTTGCAAGGTGGGGATGGTGTTCGATTGGGGGAGTTTGTGATAAAGCTTCTTCTATATGCCAATGATGTTGTGTTGGTTGCTAAATCGGCTCATGGATTGCAGATGCACTTATATGCCCTTGAGCATTTTTGTAAAGCAGTGGGGATGCAAGTCAATACTAGCAAGACCAAAATAATGATTTTCTTTAATAAAAGGAAGCAAAACCATCATACGTTCTTCTTTGAAGGAAACATTCTTGAAGAAGTAAATGAATACAAGTACCTCGGGATTGATTTCAACAACAAGCTTAATTGGGAGGATTGTAGAAAGAAAAGTATTTTAGGAGGGTGGAAAGCATTGTATGCATTTCAAAACAGATGTAGAGAAGCAGAGTTATGGGATTGGAACACGATCAAAGTACTTTTTGGACTCCTAGTTTTTCCAGTACTATTATATGGGTGTGAATGGTGGGCTAGCAACATCCCTGTTTCAAAATGGAAACAAATTGAAAGAATTAAAAAACACTTGATCATGGGAAAGTTCAAAATAAAAAGTTCGCTTCCTTATGAGATAATGTTGAGTGAAACAGGGGCAACTCCCATCGAAGCAATTGCCATAGTGCGTCTTATAAGGTATCTAAAAAGAATTGAGCAAATGGGAGGAGATAAATGGCCAAAAGTTATCTTCAATGAAGGTATGAATGAAAGAAAGAATCATGGATGAGACAAAACGACAAATGGATGCAAAAATGGAATATTTACCTTAATGCATGTCCCACAAATAACAAGGAGTTAAAGAATTTTTTGTTGGAGAAGTTCCGTAAGGGTGTATGGGGAAAAGAGCTAGGTAGAAAGAAGAAGTATTATGTTCAGGAATTCAACCCCACTTGTGATCTTCAACAAAAAGAGTACATTGGAGCTAGCATTCCGTGGAGTTTCTTATTGCTCAATTAAGAATTAACTCACATCAACTTCGGTGTGAAACAGGGTGGTGGAAGAGACCTAAAGAAGCTTGGGAAGAAAGGGTATGTACTTTTTTCACTTCTGGGGCAGTGGAATCAGAAAAGCATTTCATTTTGGAATGTGATGCTTTCAGTGACATTAGGGATAGTTACCACAGTATGTTAGCATCAACTCTGTGGCATTGTCTTTTTAGTGAGGGAACTGTTAGAAGGTTGGGTCAGCTCATCATCAATTTGAGTAAGAAAAGAATTGAATTACAGAAGACAAAAAAACAAGGAAGCTGGTAGTCCCATAGACTATTTTTAGTCTCGTGGACGTTAAAATTTCATTCATTCATTCATATATGGGCCTGCAATATATTTTTGGTAAGTCCTTCCTCATTTTCCCAATTCATAATTTCAATACATAAATAGCTATTAGGTCTTAGCGCCTTTGCCCTTGAGACATTTGAGAAAGGAAAAGAGGGTTTCGGTGTTTCTGCTATCTGAAGAAATTTTAAGGAGGAATTCAAGTGGTATCAAAGCAAACCCTTTGTCTGTCACAAGAACAAGAAGAGATTATGGCACACAGAGATGGACAAAGTATAAGGGTGCAAAGGCATGTAGCCAATGCTAAAGTTTGAGGGCGATGCAATGTTTGGAATAAATAATAGAAACAATGGAAACTAGTATGCAAAGGGAACCTGAAGAAAGGGATGTTAGTGCAAATGAGGAACCAACCCCAGAAGAAGAAAATACAAAGGAATCGACAGAAGCAAATATCTTAAGAACAATTTTAGGATATGTTATGAAATCCAAGCTAGATCTATCCTCTTATACAAACAATATGAATCTTGAAGAGCTTATTGACTAGATTACATAAATGGATAAAGTTTTTGAGTATGAATAGATAGATGAGGAGAAGAAGGTTAAGTTTGTTGTAACTAAATTAAAACGTCATGTATATTTATGGGGGGACGGTGTGCAAGAAGAATGAAGAAGAAAGAACAAACAAAAGATTAAGAGCTGGGATAGGATGGTAGCAAAACTCAGGGGTAAGTTTTTGCCAAAAGATTACTAGCTTACCTTGTTAAAAAATATGCGGAACCTTAGATAGAGATCGATGACAGTCAAAGAGTACACGTAATAATTCTACAAGGTGAACATCAAGGTAGGATAGGTAGAATAATCTATAGAGAAAATAGAATGGTATATAAATGGCCTTAGACTGGACATACAAGATGAGATTAGTGTATTGTCAGCGAAGATGGTGGAGGAGGCATATCAGTTGGCTTTAAAAGATGAATAAAATCTTTCAAGGAAGTATATTGGTAGAGGCAAGAGAATTTTCAGAGGAAGAGGGGAAAAAAATTACTAGAGGGGGATTTACAACACCAAGAAATCAAGCTAGCAGTTCAAATGCACCACGACAGTAAGAGAGAGAGTCCAAAGGTCGAAGGACCTCTTCTAGAGGAAGATGAAGAGGCAAAGGAAGAGAAGTTCGTTGTTATAGATGTGGTAAAGTTGGGAACATGGTGTCCTGAAATCAGAAAAACATGCGAAAGGAATGTTGTTACTGCTCCAGTGAAGGAAGAGAAAGAACAGGTGCAAGAAGTTAAGAATGTGCCAGAGACAAGAGAGTTTTTGATCCTAAAGAAGATGTTGATAAAGCAAGAGAAAGAAGTTATCAAGCCAATTCAGAGAAAGGATTTGTTTAGAATGGTTTGTAAGGTTCAAGGGAAGTGTTGTAAGCTGGTAATTAACAGTGGAAATATTGATAATATGGTGTCTACAGAGGTAGTGAAAAATTAGAAGCTGAGAAAAACAAAGCACTGACACCTTTTAAATTGTCATGGATCCAAAAGGGTCACCAACTATTAGTTAATGAGAAATTTGAAATAGAACTACTTCTGGGTTGTTATAAAAACAAAATTTTATGTGATGTAATTCCTATGGATGTATGCCATATTTTGTTAGGAAGGCCTTGGTAGTTTGACGAGAGCGTTGTGCATGATGGGAGAATGAACACTTATAAGTTCCAAAAAGATGGCATAATTCATACTTCGCTTCCATTACAAGAAGAAGCAGCAGATGAGAGTTGTCAATTTAAAGAATTGTTGTTAAGTGGTAAGGAGTTTCTACATAAAAATGGAAGAAGAAAAGGTAAGTTATGTTATAATTTGCAAGCCTACGATAATTCTTACTGCCACCACTATTACTGATTTACCTCTTGAAATCTAAGATATGTTGAATGAACATATTGGCATTATAGTGGACGATTTTCGAAATGAAATCGCACCAAACAGAAGTATTAGTCGCCATATTGACTTGATACCAAGAGCAACTTTGTGAAACAAAGTAATGTATATAATGACTCATAGAGAAAATGAGGAGATCAGGAAGAAAGTGCAGGAATTATTGGACAAGGGCCTAATAAGAGAAAGTCTCATTTCGTGTGCAATACCTATAGTTTCGAGTCGGAAAAAGGATGGAGGATGGCGTATATGCACCAATTCTAGAGCTCTGAGTAAAATTACTATCAGGGACAATTTTCGATTTCCCTGTATTGATGATTTGTTGGATTGTTTAAGCGGTACTAGATGGTTTTATAAAATCGACTTGAAAAGTGGGTATCATCAAATTAGAATAAGGGAAGGAAACGAATGGAAGACCGCATTTAAAACAAATCATGGATTGTACGAATGGTTGGTTATGCCATTTGGACTATCAAGTGCACCCAACACTTTCATGTGGTTGATGAAAGAAGTGTTGAAGGATTTTATTCGGAAATTTGTATTAGTATATTTGGATGATATCATGATCTACATATGGTCAAAGGAGGAGCATGTACGACACTTGAGGTATGTGTTATAAAAGCTACAATAAGAGAAATTGTTGATTAATTTGAAGAAATGTTCCATTTTGAAACCATAGCTTTTCTATTTAGGGTTTGTTATTTCAAGAGAAGGTTTAAAGATGTACCTTGAGAAAGTAAGAGAAACCCTTGAATGGAATTCACCCAGAAATGTTTTTTAGGTCTGTAGCTATCATGGACTAGCTAGTTTCTATAGGAAATTTATTAGAAATTTCAGCAAACTAAGTGCTCCAATTGTAGAAACAATAAAGAAAAATAAAAAGGCATTTAAATGGACTATCGAGGCCAAAAGGGGGTTTCAATTATTGAAGTAAAGGATTACTAAATAACCAATACTTTTACTGCCAAATTTCAACAAACCATTTCAGGTAAAATGTGATTCCAACAATGAATCCATTGGAGAAATTATCAGCCAAGAAGACTAACTCATAACATATTTCAGTGAGAAATTAAAGGAAACTAGAAGAAAATACACTTCTTATGACAAGGATTTGTATGCAGTGATCCAGGCATTAAAGAAGTGGAGGCATTATTTGTTGTCTAGGGAGTTTATTCTTTACATTGATAATCACACTTTGCAATTCATTATGCAACAACCTAAATTGAATCAGAAGTGCATTAATTGGGTTGAATATCTGCAAAAACTTTACATTTGTTTTAAAACATATTAGTGGACTATCTAAAAAAAATGTTGATGCCTTAAGCATGAGACAATTGTATTGTGAATTGTGCAGTTACAGTGGACAATGGAGCCTCCCTATGTCACTAACTTGACCAACTGCGCAGTCTCCTAAGCCTCCTCCTCAGCTACTCCACATTGCGCAATTACAGTGTGAAAAATTGGCTCCTTGTCTCCCTAACTTGCTCAACTATGCAATACCTTCATCTGGTGAGCCTCATACTATGTATTGCGTAGTTCGAATGAGAAGTGGATCACCTCTAGGTCACTGAAACCCTCAACTACATAATTCATTGAGCCTGTCACTCAATCACTACACATTGCATAGTTAGAGTGGCTAGTCTTTCCACTCCTGCTGACTGAAACCCCTCACTACGCGATCGCTTGCCTTGTCTTGACTCCTACTGTGCATTGTGCAATTCCAGTGGATAGTGAGGTCCTCCCTTAGTCCCTAAGATTCTCAACTGTGGAATCTCTACCTCCTCTTTCTTGAGCACTGCACATTGTGCATCCTTAGTCAGTAATATCATCACCTTATCTCCTTGACTTCCTGTTGGGCCTCTAATTTGTCATAATTTTGTTGATGAAACCATCCATTTAAAATTTTTTCCATTCACCCATTGTCATAGTTTTTAACCACATTTCTTCATAAATGCACCAAATTCCTGCATACATGTTTACATGGTTTATTATTATTATTTCCATTATTTTTAATGAATTAACAAGAATTCTACATGGTTTTACTAATGATAGTTTACCAAGTTCAAGTTTTTGCAGCTGAATCAATTTCCGTAGCTATCTCCATGGTTGAGGTAGTAGCACCACTCTAGAAGGAAAATCGACACTTGGACTTGGTTTGTAGAAGCTCCAATATGGATTTATGTTGGTCAAATACCACCCAACTCACATGTGTGAACCTCCAACAAGAAATCAAAGGAAATACGCAGCAGTTTTGACCAGTCAACTTCAAACGCATTTTATGAGCAAATGAAAATGAATTTTAGAAACCGAAAACATTGATTTTTTTTCCAACACGAGCCCAATTAGGTTCATAATGAGCAGTTTTTTCAAATTCGTTACCATTTAAGCGATTTTAGGGGTTCTTAGGAGCCTTATTTTTCAGATTACGTGGATAAACGATTTTCCAATTCGTCATTCAATGCATAGTCACCAAAAATATTGGAAAGAGTTTTTCTTTAGCAATTTCATGGAAGGGAGATCATTCTTATCATATATGGGCAGGTCTCTGTTCCAAGAATCCATCACACAATATTGGATTTTATTTTTAAAACTGATCTCATGACCAAAACTCAAGCAAGACAATTCTGAGTTTGTTAATTGTCTCAAAATTCTATAAATTGCAGTCTCTTTGATGAGAGGAGGGATCAAATGTCAAGGATGATCTTAATTTGTAATTGTTGTTGCTGATTGAAGGAGATCTCTAATTTTTTTTCATTGAATGTAATTTTTAATATGGCGTAACTCTGAATGAATTTGGTGATTTAAATCTCATCTCTTGGTCTGAGTTTTCAACGCATCATAGTCCTCAGGAGGCCTTCCTGGAGATCTGTGAGAATAATATAGATGTTTTCCATTTATTTCATTTAATTAATTTATGCTTTTTGCCTAAGATAAAAACTTTATTTCATTTTAATGTTTTATTCCTTCAGCTTGAATTCATTTTGCTCAGTATACTTATTTTCCTCTATTTTCTTACAAATTAAGCACTTGGAAATAACACAAAAATACAAAAAGATTTACTTTTATAAATTAACTTTAAATAGAATCTCTATTAGGTTATTCTCATGCACGGTTTGTTTTATACTTAGTGATTGGATTTTCAAAATAGTTGCTTCCACTTAATTTCTATATAATTTCCTTTTCATTCAGACTAAAGTAATAATTCATTTGTAGTAGAATAGTTTAGTTCACATGTTGAGTTTGATTTATAAATAATTGTCATTTCAACAACTATTTCGTGCTTTACATAGATTAATTGTTTATGCTTCTCATAGATTAAATGCTCATGATTTCCTTAGACTAAATTCTTATGCTTTCTTAGATTAAAATGTTCATGATTCCATAGATTAAAGTTTGTAAGCTTTAGAACAAAATCTCCATGATTTGATAGGGTAAAATCTCATGTTTTCTTAGATCAATAATTTTTATATTTTTTCTAGATTCACATTAATTGCCTTTCAAAGAACTTAGTACTTTCATAATTTATATTAAAGAATCTATTTTCCTTTTGAACTTTCCAATTCATTTAAGTTATGCATAAATATTGAAAGCTAATCTCCTAGCACATACGGTGTAGTGTACTTTGCAAGCTCACGTACCTGGATTGACATATAAATGCAAGTAATTTAAGAGTCAATTAAATTACCCAACACTTCCCCACTATGCATAAACTTGAAAAGTATTCCATAATTTCACACTGTGCAAGTCAAGAGGACAGTGTGGTCATCCCTGGGTCCCTACAACCCTCAACTGTGCAATTTGCAAACTTATGCTCTCAAAACCCTTTCCCTCTACCTCATGACAATCAACATCTTCACATGAGAAAGTAAAGGTAGAATTGGTGGTTTCTAGACTGATGTTGACTTGGCATGAGTGGACTTCATCTGCAGGTGATATCATCTCAACATGGCACGACGATGCTCAAGGTAATTCATCATGTAGAGGTTACAAGAAGGAACTCACGAAGAATAAGCAAAAGAGGAACAATCGTGAAGAACATGAAGGACTTTTGGACCAAGACAAAGAGGTGGCAACTCATGCTAACCTGGAAGGTTCTGAGACTCACCTAGACCCTTTGGAGGGTGAAGATTAAGAACAAATAAAGATCCATCATGAATAATTCAAAGTCATAGAAACAAGGAGAAGAGATTGGCATTGATGAAATGCAGTCTTATGTCACCGTCACCAAGTCATGGATTCTCAAAGTGTCATTACAAAGTCATATGTGTCAATGTATTTTTCCACATCACTTGTGGATGTAATTATGTAAATTCCAAAAATGATAAAGCGTAAAATATGTGGAATCCCAAGGGTCCCGCATGAAATGTGAAAGGTCAAAAGTTCTAAAGTCATGTATAGGCTCAAAGGTCACATAAGAATTCTAAAAGTCACATAGGAGCTCAAGATTCATGAGGGAATGTTAAGAGTCACATGGGAAAGTGGTGACTTAATGTTCCACTATTGGAGCTAGTGTGGCAACAATGTAATTGTGTATTTTGGGACTTTCAATTAATATATGAAGCTATAAGATGTTATTTTTACTGCTCTATTATGTTTGAATTACTTTATTCCAATTCAATTAGAAATCTTTCCATAACAATTAATACTTTTCATCAATCAATATTAATTGAAGATAGAATAATAATGCAATTAAAATAAGAGGCAATCAACACATCAATAAGAGACACCATATTTGGTCAATGACAAGGGGAAAAAACCTTTGTAATTATTCTTTTATTAGATTGTCATAAAATGTTCAACAAAGAGTATAATGGGTCGATACAAAAATATCCAACAATATCAACTAAACAATATCAAAAATATGATCCTAGCAAAAATACTAATCGAATTTAGGTTTCCTGATCTGCGGTCAACCACAATCAATTATCAAACTGAAACCTTAGATCCCAAGTGGACGGAGGAAGAGTTATGCGTGCAGTTGAGATGATCCAAACACATGGATGGGGCTGTGGCCCTAAAGTTATAACAACAAACTTCCTAAGTCAACCGCGTGGCTAGAAACAAAAAACCCTAATCACACGTGCAAGCTTCAAACTTGTACGAACCAAACTTCAAACTTGTACAAGACAATCCAATGAAGAGAGAGAAGAAGAATATTATTGATGATGATGTCCAAATGGACTTGAGGTCACTTGTATTTATAGGCTTCCAAGGGTGTCCAATTGTTGTGAAACCAGCTCCAAAAAGAGAAGAAAAGAGATATCAACGCCTTAGAAATAAGCCACTTCGAGGGGACAACCTCCAATACATTACATGAATGAACAATTATTGGATGATACAAATGAAAAAACCTCCTTTCTATATATAGGAGTCCATGGGGCCACAACGTAATCCTAGCCGACCTAACAATAATACTTTAAGGGCACAATAATAACAATATGGGGGTTATAGGGGTACAACAATAACAATAAGGGGGTTACGCTAACAACAATAAAGGAATATACTAGTAATATAAGGACCTAACATGATCCTCTCCTTCAAAAAGGTGTTGTCCTCAACACTTGAGTAGCTCTGGGTGCTTTTGTATAAAATTCTCATCCTCCCATGTAGAATCTTCCGTGGGTAAGTTCTTCCATTTAATGAGATACTCTGAAATTGATCGATTTCATAGTTGTCAAGTTCTTGTTTCTGTGACTACTTCAGGTTCCAATATGGTTTTTCCTTCCTCATCAAGTTTTGGCAATATTGTTTGAATTGGAATTTTGTCCCCTATAACCTTTTTTAAGCATGAAACATGGAAAATTGGATGCACTCGCGAAGAAGTAGGAAGCTCCAATTTGTATGCCATAGGACCAATATTTTGCAAAACCTTGTAAGGACCATAGTATTTTGGTGATAATTTATTATCCTTCTTAGCTTGCTTGAGGGACATTTGTTTGTATGGTTGTAGCCATAAAAATACCCAGTCTCCCACATTAAAACTTCTCTCACTGCAATTTTGATCTTCCTATTTTTTCATTCGATTTTGTGCCAAATTTAGGTTATCATTTAAGAGTTGGAAAACTTCTTGTTGATGCTCGATGTGATCCTCCACTACTTGAACCCTAGCATTTTCCCTTAAAGAATATGTGATGGATGGTGGATGATATCCATAAAGTGCCAAAAATGCTAAAGCTTTCTTTGCGGTATGGAAGGAATTTGCTTACCATTGACCAAAAAGGTAACCGTAATGCCTTTTGTGCTTTCTTATCAGAGAATAAAAAAGCAGATATACTTCCAAACATTTATTCATTTTCTTTGTTGACCATCGGATTGAGGATGATAAGATGGTATGAGCTAATTGAGTACCCAAACAAGAAAATAATTAGTCCAAAAATTTCTGTGAAATGGGATCATAAATGCTTACAATAATCTTCGGGTTTCCATGTAGCTTTTGAATTGTTTCCATAAATGCAATAGCAACTGTACTTGCTTTAAATGGATGAGATAATGCACAAAAGTGTGCATACTTGGTAAGTCTATCAACTACCACCATGATGACACTCCTTCCTCCGGACTTAGGTAAACCTGTGATAAAATCCATTGAAATATCCTCCCAAAGTTGACTTGGAATGGATAAAGGTTGTAGAAGACCCGGGGTCTTAATTGTCTCCACTTTATTTTGCTAGAAAACCAAACATTCCCCCACAAAATTTTGAATATTAGATTTAAGGCCATCCCCAAAAAAATATTTCTTCACCCTGTGGTAAGTTTTTAAAAATCCGGAGTGTCCTCCTAAAGGAGAAGTGTGCAATTCCAAAAGAATTTTTTGTTTTAGTTGGGAATTCTTGCAAATATATAAGCAATATTTGTACCATAAGGAATCATTTTTCCAATTAAATGTATTAGATGTACTGGGATATTGCTGCAACTTTTGAATGAGAGTCCACACTTCTTCATCCTTCTTCCATTAATCCCTTGCTTTGGTTATCCAATCTAGTTGGATAATAGAAATGGCACAAAGCAATGATTCCACCTCTTCATCCTTTCTTGAGAGTGCATCTGCAACAACATTTAGCTTCCCTTTTTTGTAGACGATTTCAAAGTCATAACCCAACATCTTTAGTCTTTAAGTCTATCATGATCGGTTTTTACCTTGAAGTGCCTTCCCATTAGGTAAGGTCTCCATTTCTTTAGTGCATGTAGTATTGCCAACATTTCCTTCTCATAAATAGCCTTTTGTAAATAATTTCCTTTGATTGAACGACTTTCAAAAGAAACGGGTCTTCCTTCTTGCATTAAAACAACACCAATTCCATTTCTCGAGGCATCACATTCCACAATAAAGGTTTTTGTGAAGTTTGGTGTAGCTAAGACTGGTGCTAGGCACATTGCCTCTTTAAGATGTTCAAAGGCCTCAGTTGCTTCAGGATTCCATGAAAATGCATCTTTCTTGAATAATTTTGTTAGAGGTGTTGTTATTCTTCCATAATTCTTAACAAAATTGCGATAATACCCTGTTAACTCGAGAAATCCACGCAACTACTTTATGGTTGTGGGGAATTTCCATTCCGTAATGGCTTTAATTTTGTTAGGGTCTACCTTAACACCCTCGTGAGATACAATATGACCCATATATTCCACCTCTTGTACTCCAAAGAAACATTTGGATGTTTTTGCATATAATTATTTCTCCTCCAATAGTTTGAGCACCCTGTCAACATGTAGAACATGATCCTTCTAAGACCTGCTATAGATTAGTATATCATCAAAAAATACTAGCACAAATTTTCTAAGGAATGGTTTGAAAATGGAATTCATTAACCCTTGAATTTTAGAAGGTGCATTGGTAAGGCCAAAAGGCATGACCAAAAATTCATAATGACCCTCATGAGTTCGAAATGATGTTTTCGGAATATCTTCAGTCTTCATTCTAATTTGATGATATCTTGAACGAAGATCCAACTTGGTAAAATAAATTGCTCGATGTAATTCATCCAATAATTCATCAATCACAAGAATGGGAAATTTATCTTTAATACTGAGCTTATTGAGGTCCCTATAATCCAAACACATGCGCCATGATCCATCTTTCTTGTGCACCAATGTCTACTGGAGCAAAGAAAGAACTTTGACTAGGTTGAATTATACCCGCCTCTAACATTTCTGCAATCATACGTTCAATTCGCTCTTTTGGACATAAGGATATCTGTAAGGCCTGATGTTTGGAGGAACACTTCCTGGAATCAAATGAATAGCATGATCATTATCACGAATAGGTGGGAGTCCTTTGGGAGTATCAAACACCTTGGAATGATTGTCGAAGAATTTTTGGAGATCTGGATAAATATATGATTTGATGTTGGAACTTCTAGTGAGCATAATTGTGCAATTACACCCCGTTGTTCTTTCTTTAGAAGCTCTATCATGACATTAGAGCTTATTATCTTTCCTGGCTTCCTTGCGATACCCCGTAATTCGATTTCCTTTCCTTCCGAAAAAAATTTCAAGAAAAGTTATTGAAAATTAAAAGCTACCATCCCCAAAGATTGTAACCATTTAACTCCTAGTACAACATCATCACCTCCCATTGGGATGGAAAGCATTGGACTATTCAATACATATTCACCCATGGCTAGCTTGATAGTATGGCATTTTCCAGAGCAATTTATAGTTTGTCCATTTGCAACCATCACTTGACATTCTAGTGCTGGGTATAGGAAACACAATTCAATTCCTTGGCTACCTTACAATGAATAAAATTATGGGTACTACCCGAATCAATCAACACTATTACCTTTTTCTTCTTGATATGTCCTTCTATATTGAGAGTTTGAGGAGTGGTAATTCTTGCCAATGCATTACATGATATGGTTGGACTCATTTCTTCTTCTTCTAGGGTTTATTCCTAGTGTATACCCTCTACTTTTGAAGTTTCTTCTTCACTTTCTTCTTCCTCTTCACAATCTATGTAAAATAATTTCTTCTTAGTGAAATTATGACCTTTAGTGTATTTTCTATCACAACTGAGCAAAGCCCTTTTTCTCTTTTTTCGTCCAATTGTTGTGGTGTCAACCTTGTAGGTTGTGGAAGTCTAGGAGTAGCAACACTTCCATCTTTATAGATGTGAGTGGTAGGCTTCCTTGTCGCCATAATTTTACATTCAATTTTTCTTGCCAACCTGAATGCCTTGTCCAATGAATCAGGTTCCCAAACACGAACTTCATGTTGGATGTTATCCTTTAAAGTCCCTATGAAGACATCAATCCTGTGTTGCTCTGGAATATCAGTTACCCTTATATTCAATTTTTGGAAGTCCTCAATGTGCTCCGCCATTGAACCCTTTTGTTTGAGATTTATCATTTGGCTAAAGAAAGTGTTGCTCTTTGTATCCTCATAATGTGCTATCATTTCCTCCGTAAAAATTGACCAAGTGAAAATTTTTTTACGGGAGCAAAGCCATCGATACCATACAAATGTATTTTGTTCTAAATGTAAAGTTGCAATGCGTAACTTTTGTGTGTTTTTCACATTATTGAGATCAAAATATTGCTCCATATGTAGTATCCATGTTACGAGATCCTTCCCATCAAACTTCCTCATATCCATCTTTGGAATATGGTGGTTCTTAAATCCAACATTAGAGTTTATGAAATCACGATTAACATGTATTTTATTCTCATCATGAGTTTTCTCTACTATCTTTTCGCCATTAGGAAACATTTCTTGTATCAACTTTGCCAAATCATTCTTCATGTTTTCGATGTTGTCTTTCATTTTTTGATCGATCTTAGATTCCATGTCATCCATCTTAGCTTCCATGCCCACTTCCATGCCATCAATATTAGCTTCCAAAACATTCATCATAGCTTCCATGCCTTTCTTCAAACCATCCATATTAGTTTCCAAATCTTTCTTCAAAACTTCCATTTCATTTTTTGTTGCTCTTTTCGATAGCGAAATTTGGTGCAATTGCTCTTGTAATTTTGATATCTCATGTTGTGTTTCTTCGTCTTCATGAGTCATAGTAGAGCCTTCTGAAGGCTTAATTGGTGTTGAATTATTTTTTGGGGGCATTTTAGAACCCAATACTGATATCTATTCTTCAATATTCCCTTGGAATAAATTCAAACTAATTTTTTTCAAACGAGACTTATGTAATTCGAAAAAAATACACACCTTTTTCTTGCTTTTGAGGAGCTCGATATTGAAATTGAATTATCTCAGTGATTTCGGATCTTCAATATCTGAAATTTGGCCCTGTGGTAGCCCTTTGAATCCTCTTTCGATGCCATAGGTATGACCTGATTTGGATTCTTCAAGAGAACGTTATGTCCAATCTCCCACAATGACCTAATTATGGACTCGTTCAGTAAAGTAAACTTGTACGACTTGCCACATGTCACTGTTTTCTCCTTTGGATCTGAAATTAATAGAAAGGAAACTAAAGTCCATGTGTTTCCAGCTACTTTTTACACAATTCCAATCCAATGCTCAGAGAGAGAGTTATGAATATTTTCCCATGATCACCTCTTTGAGATGAAATTCGGGAGCCTGAAAAATACCTAACTTCCACAGATCATATCTCCGAAAATATTGTGAACCAAGCCCTGAAAGTTTTAGACAATGTTCCCCAGGATTTCGACTTCGCACTCTAAAAATTTCAGCTTCTGAACCTTCATAGAAAAAACGTTATAGCGAAAATTCCACGATGACCTGTTTGGTGAAGCGAAACCCTAGAATCCAAAGCTATGATACCAAATGTTGTGAAACCAACTCCAAGAAGAGAAGAAAAGAGATATCAACGCCTTAGAAATAAGCCACTTCGAGGGGTCAACATCCAATACATTACATGAATGAACAATTCTTGGATGATACAAATGACAAAACCTCCTTTCTATATATAGGAGTCCATAGGGCCACAATGTAATCCTAGTGGGGCCACAGTGTAATCCTAGCCGACCTAACGACAATAATAATTTAAGGGCACAATAATAAAAATATGGGGGTTACAAGGGTACAACAATAAAAATAAGGGGGTTACACTAACAATAATAAGGGACTATACTATTAATATAAGGACCTAACACCAATTTTCTGTTAGGCCGACCTGCATTTTTGTGCACATGTGTGCTTCAATTCAAAAATACACTTTCCTTTTTCCAAATTAAGTGCTTCAAGAGTCAAAATTGGTCCTCTCAAAAATATAAATCTAGTCCCATGATTGGAATTTCTTATTAAGATTCCAAATTTAAAATCAATCTCAGCTAGGGAGAAATTCCAACTGCATCATGAAATCATCATAGGTATCCTATCATCATATCATGTCCCAACTCTACTCAAATCTATCTACTAAATCATTCTCGAATATAAAAAATAATATTCATCAGGGAGCATAATCTACCACCCTCATAAGATAATGAGGAAGGTCCTATGGGACACTCTCACCTCATTTCATCTCATAGGGGAGCATACGCCATCTAGCTTATGTCGAGAAATAAGTGATATAAAATATCTCATGCATCCTATTGCTTCCTGATCTTCCCAAAAATGACCCTCAAGAGTCATGTGGTAGAACACCTTGAATCATAAGCTTGGGCGAGATACTTGACTTACCAAAGGTAAGGATCAAACACCCCCAGGCCCTCTCAACCCATTGGCCAGATGGGGAGCTACAATCCTAACAAGCCCAACTTGTGGGTATGATTCAAACTAGGGTATACTCTGATAGACCAAGACAGGGGAGCAATATCTTCCAACATATGGGTGATAGATAGGGGTGATACCCTATTTTCCAGAGATCCCTCAACTCTAGGAGCTCTACATATAAATACCTTACCCTGAAAGCTCAGATAGGGGGGAAGAGCTATCTCAATGTACTTGATCAACGATGTCCCTTATCAGGAGGGGTCACATCCATCAGTCCAAGCTGCTCTCTGAAGACCAAAACCTTCCCTTTCAACAAAGCTTTGGTGAGAATATCTGTAATCTACTCATATGTCGATATGTGATGGAGTCTAATGGATCCTCTTTGCACCATGTATTGGATGTAATGATATCATATATCTATGTGCTTGGACTTGTCATTAGATAAAAGATTCTCTGCCAATTGGATCCCACTCTTGTTGTCACAATATATCACTATAGTGTCTACGACCTATTCAAACAAATCTCCAAAGGGATTTCTCAACCATACTGTTTCACAAATATCCATGCCAGCAACAATATACTCTGCCTCTGTGGTACTCAATGCTATATACTTATATTCTTGCTCATCCAAGGTATCATGGTAGATCCAAGGCTAAAACAACATCCAAAAGTGCTCTTCCTATCAACAACATTTCCCGCCCAATCAACATCAATATATTCATGTAGTCGAACATCTCCAACATAATATCTCAGACCAAGGGTGATCGTCCCATGCAAATATCTCAAAATGTGTTTGGAAGCAACCCAATGTGCATGAAGAGGCTCAGTCATGAATTGACTCAACATGTTCACTACATAGCATATGTCTAGACAAGTGTTCACTAAGAACATTAGAGCCCCAATCAAGCCCCAATCAACCATCTATACTCAAATGAATTTTCCAAATTGGGTCATGGAACTTCTCCACATAACTTCTTAAAATTGATTTCCATCAGTGTGGCTAAGGAATTGCATTCTGTCATTCCAAATCTCACCAATAGCTTCACCACATTTTCCTTGTGAAAGGAAGATCCCACTGGTCCTTTGTCACACCTTAAGGCCTAGGAAGTAGTGCATGAGTCCAAGGTCCTTCATCTCGAATTCAGAGGCTAGCTCCCTCTTACACTCTCTTGGTGGTCATATCTATGACATTACCTTCATTTATGTTAACAAATACTAATGAAAATGAACTATTTAGTTGCCTTTGGTGTGCATCCGATTGAATGTGCGTTATTACTTGCTTTTATGATCACTGTTACCTTTTGAAATACTTTACAGGTTAACTAATGATTCCTTCCATGCTCTTGTGTGTCTCTATTAGGATAGTAATATTAATTTTCTTCTAAAGTATCACTCTATCTTTTTGCCATAGTGAAATTACCTTATATGTACTAAAATTATATGCCTCACACTGTCGACTCAATTTCTTGTTTCAAATATTGTTTTCATAATCTCTTATGTTGATAATTGCAGCGAAGGAAAATTCCTAAGATTATGCAACTGACCTTATTATCGAGTTGGGGCTACTACTCCAAACGGTGTGGGTCTAATTGGGATTTCATACTAGGGATACCCCCTTGGTTGACATATTTCCAACACCATAAACAAGAGACAATAAATCAAAATGACCCATCAATCAAGGATTGTATTGAATGGGTTAATTATGACCCCTTTGCATGTGTGTGTTTGTATAGTTTCACTTTCTATTTGTTGTTATTACATACTACTTCAAGTTGTTTTAGAGAGACAAAGTTTTATATTCTTTGTTATATGACATCTTCTGAACAAGAAAGAGTAGGATTTATTGAAATTTTCAGCCTCTAAGAGTTTTTAAGGGTTGTAAGAGCTCCCTTGGATATGACAAACTTAAGGGGGGTTCCTAGAACCCTCCTTTCATTTAATTTTTTTGTCGTTAGAGTTTATATTATGAATTTAGCTAGAATTCAATAGAATATTGTAATTATTTTTGTATCAATTATAGACTTTTATTTCCAATAGAATTATTGTTTTCAAGTATTTCTATTATTACTTTTTCATTTTTATATCATAATGATTAGTGCTTCTGAGTGGATCTTGTGAATCTATAACATGATAAATTGATCTTTTTCGAGGATTTTTAATCTAGTAGGTTCATAGTGGTCATTCAGTCAAGGAACCTTTTCACTTTGCTTTAATTCTGATCTACTAGGTAGTGATCTTGATTTGGAGGCTAAATCCAAAGTTGTCCTATTGTCTTGTCAAAAAATTTTAAATTTTTAGATTAAATTAGAATCTCATGGTTTGCATATATCACAAGGTTTAAAACTCTTTGGGTTAGCAAAATAAGGCGAAGATGTGAAATACAATTTATATTATTCCAATTGTATGGCCTAAATTTTTTTGGTGCCTTTACTATAGAGGTTGCTAAAAATGCATTGGGATAATCTGAATTTTTTGGGAAAAAAGTATACATTTCAAATTCAGTAGATTGTGTGCATTGAGTTACAGATAAATATTGATGATTACTACCAAAAATATATATTTGTGGTGTTGAAGCATGAAAGAGTGGCCAAGCATAATATCAAAGATGATTTTGAATACTTTTTGAGGCAACATGTTGAAGAAAACATAGTAGACATCCAACAAATCATTGAAGAGTTTGTAGAACATAGTGCAGAAGGTGAACACAATCCTTCAAGGATTTTTAGAAATCCTTTTGTCATTTAACAGATGAATTTAGAGGGGAGTATCCATCCATAAATACCATTTCAAAAGAAAGGGAAGACCAACTTACTTCTTTTCAATTGCTAATTCAGGAAATTGATGATGGAACAAGAGTGACGAACATAAATTGTTTCTCTTACTCATTTCCTTGGGCTAACTATTGATAACCCATATACTTTTCTGTTTGAGTTTTAGGTTCTTTGTAAAATTTATGAATGCACTATAGATACCTAAAATCTTAGACTCCTTCCTAATCTTGGAGGGAAATGGGATTAGATGAAGTCAACCTTCATTGAAAAATAGAAAGACTATTGCAAATCTAGAGATGCCAAGGATGAAATATTTCATATGGTATATGAAGAAAATGCATCTTTTTTAAGATTATGAAAATATTCTCCAAATGAGCTATAAGAGATCTCATTATTGCACATTAGATGAAGGATATCTTAAATTAATACTTCTAAGAGGTGTGAAAGAAGACTTGATGGTAACATTGAAATTCCTTGCAATTGATGAAAATTTTCATCTATAATATGGAATGGTAAAGAAATTCTCTGATAATTTCTCTAGAGTTGCAACCACACAAAAAAGTAGCTGTAGAAATGTTGCCCCATCTAGTCATAAAAATTAGCAGTAACAAGTCTCAAAAAAGTGAAAATGGAAAACATGTCTAGAATGAATTCCCATTAAACATAGTAGAAATATGTGGAATGAAATTAGAACCATGAAAAAAGAAAATGGTCATGTTTACTTGACTTAATGGTTGTGGACCAAGGAGTAGAGGAGAATACGGAGTAGTTGAGCTTCATTAATCAAAGAAGGAAAGGACCACCAAAATAATTCCAACAAGATTTGCCTTATTTAAATCCTTGTTATTTCATTTGTACTTATAATAATATGATGTATACTCTTCCTTTGACTTGGTAGCTACTTTGCCAACCAAATTAGAATATGAAAAAAAATATGCAAAACCAATAGTAGTATCCTCATCAACCTTAATCTTTTACATTTTAACTTTCACAATAGTCTCAAGGCCAATGGCCTAATATCTGATGTCTGGAGACCTTAAGAGAAACAAAGTTTTAACTATCATGCCTCCAACCTGCATAAACTAACTCCAAAAATTACTGCTTGACTACAAATGGCCACCACCCTAGGACCAAACCCCATTAATAGATATGCACAACTAATTTGTAATTAGGATATGACAACTTATCTAGTCTACTCATTAAATTTACTAGAGTTAAATGAGTTCAATATTTGCTTAGGAAGGGTATTGACAAATCATTTACCTCCTCTCATCAATGAACATAAAAGATAAATCCCTTGAAGAGAAAGAAATACAAGAGAAACACCAATAGTCTAGAAAGGTTGGAACAAAAGAACACCTACACTCATTCTAAAAGTGAGGTTAGAGGGGAACTAAAAATATATGTGCAAACATATGTATTTTTCAAGCTATTAAGGATGTCCTTATTTACCAAAACAATCATCAAGGAATTGTGCATAAAGAGACCTAGGAGAAAGAAAATAGATACACTTACCATCAATGTTGTAGGACAACTTGTTGACCTTATGTTGGGAAAAATATTTACTCCCATATATTATGATCTAAGAAGCCCTATTATATATGTCTACATAACTTAAATCTTAAGCAAAATCACCTTGATATATTTAGGGGAAAGAATCAATATAATTATGAAGGGCACAAATTTTATGTTAATGTTGAGAGAGTTGTTGAGCCACACACCCATTTCCTTTAGCTCATTGATGGATCTTTTGAGCCTAGAAGGAGGATTATAAAATGTCATAGTTTCAATTGATTTATGGGAATATCTAGTGGATAATATAGTTCTTTAGACTTGGAACTTCAATGGATATCCACTCATATATGGAAACCCATGGTTAGGTAAAACATATACATATAGAGGATGTAGAACATGGGATATGACCATTGGAAACACTTAATCACAGAAGAGGCTTATTTTGTATTCTCCTACAAAATTATTGATTGACATTAGAAGGCCATTATGGGTATGACAAGAAGAAGAGGTAGACATATATCAGAACATAATACGCCTAATCCTCACCATTAACACTACCTTAAAATTAAAATAAATGGATGACACACAAATTTTTTATTGTAATTATGTTTGTATTCTAAATTCTAGTTACAATGAGGATGATAGAGAAAAAAAAAAATCAAATGTGTTTTAAATATTTACTCACTATTGAAACATAATAACCATTAGTCAATACATTAGATATTTTTCTTAACAACTGTTCTCAGATAGAAAAATTATTATTCTATGAAAGAATAACAATTGCTATACATTTTTAGAAATAATTTCTTCATTTGCTAGGAATTACAAAGACATGCAAGGTATCCTTTTTGATATATATATAAGGGCAACTCTTTTGCAATTAGAAAATCGCAGAAAAGAATGAACCCTACACTCAAAAAGGGAATTAAAACTGAATTAGAAAAAATTTTACATGCACATTCCATTTACCCTATGTTAAATAGTGAATGGGTGTCTCCATTTTTTACTATTCCTAATAAAGGAAGAAATTGGAAAATTTGTATGGAAACTGTTAGTGTCAATATGTTTAGTGATCAAACATGCTCTTTCAGTTTATTTGCTAGTAGTCCTAGGTCAAAAATTTTGTCTTTTCAAACAAGTTTTCAAATAAATTTTGGTCACTGCATATGGTCTAGGTCAAAAATGCTTCTCCCCTCATTCCATCCATGGCTATCATCATCTCAGAGGTCATATCACTCATTGTCATTTAGGGTCTTAGGTCAGTCACTCCATCTCCATCTAGGTTTGTTGTCTAGGTGTCCTTGTTTTGCCACTAAAAAGTCCAAAAATTTCACCAAAAAGGGCGAAAAAGGCTTCATTTTCATCATATCAGTATTTTAAAGGGAGTTAGCATAGTTAGGGGAACAAAGTAAGACACTTTGTCTTATTTCAAAACTTGTTTCATTGTAAAATTTTTCCAAAAAGCAAAACTGTCCTCAGAGTCTTTTATTTCACTAAAAGACAAAAAGCCATTTCAAGATGTTATAAAGAGGAAAAAGAAGGATTTTTCAACTGATTTTGTCTTTTCATGTTTGGTAGAGCTCCTTTCTTACCTTCAACTTGCTCCATAATTGTCAAGGGTTCGAAGAAAATCAAGGAATTTTCTCCAAAAACAACTTTGTCGTGCATTTGGAAGGAGTCTATTACGCATCTGGAAGGATTTTGTTATGCATATGAAGGAGTTTGTTACGCATCTGGGAGAGTATTTTACACATCTGGGAGAATGCTAGGTTTTTGGCATTTGGCTCCCAAATGACTCATCCAATCCCAGGGTCATTTCCATCAGTGTTTAAAGCTTCTTCAACAGTAATTTAGCACTTCATATCCTCCTTAAGTCAATTTGTCAAGCACAATATTGATTTTCTTTCTTACCTCCTTTCCTACTACGTTTTAACTTTTTCCTATCATTAGGTGATTTCAGTGGACTAAACCCTAACCCTATCATCTATACCCCCATACACCTTCCTGAGACCATATTCTATCATTCCCTAACATTCACAACCTCCTTACACTTCATTCTAATCAAACCCTAATTTACTACTATTTTTCTATTGAAAAATTAGGAAATCCCTGTGTTTTCCTAATTTGATCACTTTATTTACATTCATTTCACCAAATTTCACTTGTATTTTGAAGCCATTATACAACCCTACCTCCTAAAATTTTTAGGAAAGTGAAAAGAAAATCCACAAAGGAGGCAAAAGAAAAGTGCATTTTGACGAGTACATCACAAATCAAGAACCTTGTTTGCATGACGAGCTATAGTTTGGAAGAAAAATCCAAAAAACCACCAGTTATCTATACTTCTGCCAGTATTTTTCACCAAGCACTACACAGCTGGAGTAAGATTGGGAGAATAAACTTATGGAGGCCTTTCCATGGGTCATTTTTCAAAATTCAAGATGTTCTGGAAACTAGACGCATAAGGCTAGTTGACCAATCTTCCAGATTTGGATTTGGAGTCCTAAAATTACCTCAAAATAAGCTGCAAAAAAGTGTTACACATCTATAAAAAGGTGTTACACATCTGTAAAAAGGTGCTACGCATCTGCATAGGATTCCTCAAGACAGTTGTCAAGCCCAAAAAAATCATATTTTCGAGGTTTTGTTGTCCTTTGAGCTGTCATTGGATTAATTGAGTTGGTTTTTGCCTCTTATCACGAGGAAACATCTAATTTAATGTGGGGGACATACACTCCTAGTCTTTATCTGATTTTGAGGGAATGGTTTCTAACCTCCCCAAATTCTAGGAAGTGACTCATCTCATGTATTTATGATGCATTTTGGATGGGATTTCGACCCTATGAAGTGTCATTGTTCATATTTTATATAAGTATATCCAATTTAGTCTTTTCTTGGGTTGGATAGTTGTTATTTGCAGTGGAGTTATTGTGCAAGCGTTTGTTAATGAAATCAAAGACAATGTTGCAGACATAGTGTTGAGACTCCAATGGTATGCATTTGAGCATTTGTTTTTCTCTGTAAAATTATCATGTTTAATGTTATGTTATCCATATTTCACATATATGCTTCTTTATGCTAAGTATTATCAATTTATTGACATAAATCATGCTTTCCATGCTCTGTTTTTTATAAGATTTACATGAAATTGTCTCTTCTCTTCTGATGAATGAATTCAGTTTAATGCTCATTCTGATTCCATTTCAGTTCACTCTATACATAATGACAAGTTAAGCATGATTATAATCTTACCTACCTGGCCTCCTCCTTACCTCTGCAACTACCCTTTGAATTCAGACCTGAACCCTAGACCTAGAACTCTAAGTAAAATTACTATCATGGACAATTTTCCTTTTCCATGTATTGATGATTTATTGGATTGTTTAAGCGGTACTAGATGGTTTTCTAAAATCGAATTGAAAAGTAGGTATCGCCAAATTAGAATAAGGGAAGGATATGAATGGAAGAACACATTTTAAACAAATCATGGATTTTACGAATGGTTGGTTATGCTATTTGGACTATCAAGTGCACCCAACACTTTCATGTGGTTGATGAAAGAAGTGTTGAAGGATTTTATTCACAAATTTGTAATAGTATATTTGGATGATATCATGATCTACATATGGTCAAAGGAGGAGCATCTACGACACTTGAGGTATGTGTTACAAGAGTTACAATAGGAGAAATTGTTGATTAATTTGAAGAAATGTTCCATTTTGAAACCAGAGCTTGTATATTTAGGGTTTGTTATTTCAAGAGAAGGTTTAAAGATGGACCCCGAGAAAGTAAGAGCAACCCTTGAATGGAATTCACCCATAAATGTTTTTTAGGTCTGTAGCCATCATGGACTAGCTAGTTTCTATAGGAAATTTATTAGAAACTTCAACAAACTAAGTGCTCCAATTGTAGAAACAATCAAGAAAATTCAAAAGACTTATAAATGGACTATCGAGTCCAAAATGGGGTTTCAATTATTGAAGTAAAGGATTACTAAACAACCAATACTTTTACTGCCAAATTTCAACAAACCATTTCAGGAAAAATGTGATTCCAACAATGAATCCATTAGAGAAATTATCAGCCAAGAAGACTGTCCCATAACATATTTCAGTGAGAAATTAAATGTAAATAGAAGAAAATACACTTCTTATGACAAGGATTTTTATGCAGTAATCGAGGCATTAAAGAAGTGGAGACATTATTTGTTGTCTAGGGAGTTTATTCTTTACATTGATAATCACACTTTGCAATTCATTATGCAACAACCTAAACTGAATAAAAAATGCATTAATTGGGTTGAATATCTGCAAAAACTTTACATTTGTTTTAAAACATATTAGTGGACAATCTAAAAATATTGTTGATGCCTTAAGCATGAGACAATTGTATTGTGAATTGTGCAGTTACAATGGATAATGGAGCCTCCCTATGTCACTAACTTGACCAATTGTGCAGTCTCCTAAGCCTCCTCTTCAGTTACTGTACATTGCGCAATTACAGTGTGAAAACTTAGCTCCTTGTCTCCCTAACTTGCTCAACTATGCAATATCTTCATCTGGTGAGCCTCCTACTATGTATTACGTAGTTCGAGTGAGAAGTGGATCACCTCTAGGTCGTTGAAACCCTCAACCGCATAATTCTTTGAGCTTGTCACTCAATCACTGCACATTGCATAGTTAGAGTGGCTAGTCTTTCCACTCCTGCTGACTGAAACCCCTCACTACGCGATTGCTTGCCTTGTATTGAATCCTATTGTGCATTGTGCAATTCCAGTGGACAATGAGGTCCTCCCTTAGTCCCTAGGATGCTCAAATGTTAAATCTCTACCTCCTCTTTCTTGAGCACTGCACATTGTGCATCCTTAGTCAGTAAGCTCAGCACCTTGTCTCATGGACTTCCTATTGGGCTTCTAATTTTTCATAATTTTTTTGATGAAACCATCCATTTTCACATCATTCCATTCACCAATTGTCATCATTTTTAACCATATTTCTTCATAAATGCACCAAATTCCCGCATACATGTTTAGATGGTTTATTATTATTATTTCCATTATTTTTAATGAATTAAGAAGAATTATGCATGGTTTTACTAATGATAGTTTACTGAGTTCAAGTTTTTGCAGCTGAATCAATTTCCGTAGCTATCTCCATGGTTGAGGTAGTAGCACCACTCTAGAAGGAAAATCAACACTTGGACTTGGTTTGTAGAAGCTCCAATATGGATTTATGTTGGTCAAAGCCCACCCAACTCACATGTGTGAACCTCCAACAAGAAATCAAAGGAAATAAGCAGTAGTTTTGACCAGTCAACTTCTAACGCATTTTATGAGCAAATGAAAACGAATTATAGAAAACGAAAACATTGTGGTTTTTTTTTTTTTTTTTTTGGTAGCACGAGCCCAATTAGGTTCATAATGAGCAGTTTTTTCAAATTTGTTACTATTTAAGAGATTTTAGGGGTTCTTTGGAGCCTTATTTTTCATACTACGTGGATAAACAGTTTTCCGATTTGTCATTTAATGCACAGTCACCAAAAATATTGGAAATAGTTTTTGTTTAGAAATTTCATGGAAGGGAGATCATTCTTATCATATATGGGCAAGTCTTTGATCCAAGAATCCATCACATAATATTGGATTTTATTTTTAAAACTGATCTCATGAACAAAACTCAAGAAAGACAATTCTGAGTTTGTTAATTGTCTCAACATTCTATAAATTGCAGTCTCTTTAATGAGAGGAGGGATCAAATGTCAAGGATGATCTTAATTTGTAATTTTTGTTGCTGATTGAAGGAGATCTCTAATTTTTTTTCATTGAATGTAATTTTTAATATGGCACAACTCTAAATGAATTTGGTGATTTAAATCTCTTCTCTTGATCTGAGTTTTCAACACATCATTGTCCTCAGGAGGCTTTCGTGGAGATCTGTGAGAATAATATAGATGTTTTCCATTTCTTTCATTTAATTAATTTATGCTTTCTGCCTAAGATAACAACTATGTTTCATTTTAATGTTTTATTCCTTCAGCTTGAGTTCATTTCGCTTAGTATACTTATTTTCCTCTATTTTCTGATAAATTAAGTGCTTGGAAATAACACAAAAATACAAACAGATTTACTTTCTTAAATTAACTTTAAATAGAATCTCTATTAGGTTATTCTCATGCATGGTTTGTTTTATACTTAGTGATTGGCTTTTCAAAATAGTTGCTTCCACTTAATTTCTCAATAATTTCCATTTCATTGAGACCAAAGTAGTAATTCATTTGTAGTAGAATAGTTTAGTTCACATGGTAAAATCTCATGTTTTCTTAGATCAATAATCTTTATATTTTTTGTAGTTTAACATTAATTTCATTTCAAAGAACTTATTACTTTCATAATTTATATTAAAGAATCTATTTTCCTTTTGAACTTTCCGATTCATTATATTTATGCATAAATAATGAAAGCTAATCTCCTAGCACATACGGTGTAGTGTACTTCGCAAGCTCACATACCCGGATTGACATATAAATGCAAGTAATTTAATAGTCAATTAAATTACCCAACACTTCCCCACTATGCATAACCTTGACAAGTATTCCATAATTTCACACTGTGAAGTTCAATAGGATAGTGTGGTCATCGCTGGGTCTCTACAACCCTCAACTGTGCAATTTGAAAACTTATGCTCTCAAAACCATTTCCCTCTACCTCATGACAATCAACATCTTCACATGAGAAAGCAAAGGTAGAATTGGTGGTTTCTAGACTGATGTTGACTTGTCATGAGTGGAATTCATCTGCAGGTGATATCATCTCAACATGGCACGGTGATGCTCAAGGTAATTCATCATGTAGATGTTACAAGAAGGAACTCACGAAGAATAAGCAAAAGAGGAACCATCGTGAAGAACATGAAGGAATTTTGGACCAAGACAAAGAGGTGGAAACTCATGCTAACCTGGAAGGTTCTGAGACTCACCTAGACCATTTGGAGGGTGAATATTAAGAACAAATAAAGATCCATCATGAAGAATTCAAAGTCATATAAACTAGGAGAAGAGCTTGGCATTGATGAAATGCAGTCTTATGTCACCATCGCCAAGTCATGGATTCTCAAAGTGTCATTACAAAGTCAAATGTGTCAATGTATTTTCCCACATCACTTGTGGATGTAATTATGTAAATTCCAAAAATGATAAAGCGTAAAATATGTGGAATCCCAAGGGTTCCGCATGAAATGTGAAAGGTCAAAATTTATAAAGTCATGTATAGGCTCAAAGGTCACATAGGAATTCAAAAAGTCGCATAGGAGCTCAAGAGTCATGAGGGAATGTCAAGAGTCACATGGTAGGTGGAGAGTCACCTTAATTATTATAAATACACCCTTATAACTCAAGAGAAGTGACTTTGGACTTTTCACCTTGGATTATCTAGCTTTGCATAGGAGAGAAGATCATTCCTTGGAGGAGAAAGTGGTGACTTAATGTTCCACTATTGGAACTAGTGTGGCAACAATGTAATTTTGTATTTTGGGACTTTCAATTAATATATGAAGCTATAAGATGTTAATTTTTACTGCTCTATTATGTTTGAATTACTTTATTCCAATTCAATTATTCAATTAGCAATCTTTCCATAACAATTAAGACTTTTCATCAATCAATAGTAAGTGAAGATAGAATAATAATTCAATTAAAATAAGAGACAATCAACACATCAATAAGAGATATCATATTTGGTCAATGACAAGGGGAAAATCCCTTTGTAATTATTCTTTTATTAGATTGTCATAATGTTCAACAGAGAGTACAATGGGTCGATACAAAAATATCCAACAATATTAACTAAACAATATCAAAAATATGATCCTAGCAACAATACTAATTGAATTTAGCTTTCCTGATCCGCGGTCAACTACAATCAACTATCAAACTGAAACCTTAGATCCCAAGTGGATGGAGGAAGAGTTATGTGTGCAGTTGAGATGATCCAACCGCATGGATGGGATTGTGGCCCTAAATTTTAACAACAAACTTCCTGAGTCAACCGTGTGGTTAGAAACCAAAAACCCTAATCACACGTGCAAGCTTTGAACTTGTACGAACCAAACTTCAAACTTGTACAAGACAATCCAATGAAGAGAGAGAAGAAGAATATTATTGATGATGATGTCCAAATGGACTTGAGGTCACTTGTATTTATAGGCTTCCAAGGGTGTCCAATTTTTTGTTAGGCTGACCTGTATTTTTGTGAACATGTGGGCTTGAATTAAAAAATACACTTTCTTTTTTCCAAATTAAGTGCTTCAAGAGTCAAAATTGGTCCTTTTGAAAAGATAACTCTAGTCCCATGATTGGAATTTGTTATTAAGATTCCAAATTAAAAATCCCTCTCGGCTAGGGAGAAATTCCAACTCAATAATGTAATCATCATAGGTATCCTATCATCATTTCATGTCCCAACTCTCCTCAACTCTATCTAATAAATCATTCTCGAATATAAAGAATAAGATTCATCAGGGAGCATAAGCTACCACCCTCATAAGATAATGAGGAAGGTCCTATGGGACACTCTCACCTAATGCCATATCATAGGGGAGCATACGTCATCTAGCTTATGTCAAGAAATAAGTGATATAAAATATCTCATCCATCCTATTGCTTCCTGATCTTCCAAAAAATGACCCTCAAGAGTCATGTGGTAGAACACCTTGCATTATAAGCTTGGGAGAAATACTTGACTTACCAAAGGTAAGGATAAAACATCCCCAAGCCCTCTCAACCCATTGGCTAGATGGGGAGCTACAATCTTAACAAGCCCAAATTGTGGGTATGATTCAAACTAGGGTATACTCTGATAGACCACGATAGGGGAACAATATCTTCCACCATATGGGTGATAGATAGGGGTGATATGCTATTTTCCAGAGATCCTTCAACTCTAGGAGATCTACATATAAGTTCCTTACCTTGGGAGCTCAGATGGGGGGAAGAGCTAGCTCAATGTCCTTGATCAACGATGTCACTTATCAGGAGGGGTCACATCCATCAGTCCAAGCTGCTCTCTGAAGACCAAAACCTTCCCTTTCAACAAAGCCTTGGTGAGAATATCTGCAATCTACTCATCTGTCGATATGTGATGGAGTCTAATGGATCCTCTCTGCACCATGTATTGGATGTAATGATATCATATCTCTATGTGCTTTGAATTGTCATTAAATACGAGATTATCTGCCAATTGGATCCCAATCTTGTTGTCACAATATATCACTATAGTGTCTAGGAACTACTCAAATAAATCTCCAAAGGGATTTCTCAACCATACTGATTCATAAATATCCATGCTAGCAACAATATACTCTGCCTCTGTGGTACTCAATGCTATAGACTTATGTTCTTTCTCATCCAAGGTATCATGGTAGATCCAAGGCTAAAACAACATCCAAAAGTGCTCTTCCTATCAACAACATTTCTTGCGCAATCAACATCGATATATCCATGTAGTCGAACATCTCCAACAGAATATCTCAGACCAAGGGTGATCGTCTCAAAATGTGTTTGGAAGCAACTCAATGTGAATGAAGAGGCTCGGTCATGAATTGAATCAACATGTTCACTACATAGCATATGTATGGACAAGTGTTCACTAAGAACATCACAGCCCCAATCAAGGCCCAATCAACTGTCTATACTCGGATGAATTTTCCAAATTGGGTCGTGGAAATTCTCCACATAGCTTCATAAAATTCATTTCCATCGGTGTGGCTAAGGAATTGCCTTCTGTCATTCCAAATCTCACCAATAGCTTCACCACATTTTCCTTGTAAAAGGAAGATCTCACCGGCCCTTTGTCACACCTTAAGGCCTAGGAAGTAGTGCATGAGTCCGAGGTCCTTCATCTCGAATTCAGAGGCTAGCTCCCTCTTACACTCTCTTGGTGGTCATATCTATGACATTAACTTCATTTATGTTAACAAATACTAATGAAAATGAACTATTTTGTTGCCTTTGGTGTGCATCCTATTGAATGTGCGTTATTACTTGCTTTTATGAACACTGTTACCTTTTGAAATACTTTGCAGGTTAACTAACGATTCCTTCCATGCTCTTGTGTGTCTCTATTAGGATAATAATATTAATTTTCTTCTAAAGTATCACTCTATATTTTTGCCGTAGTAAAATTACCTTATATGTACTAAAATTATATGCCTCACACTGTCGACTCACTTTCTTGTTTCAAATATTGTTTTCATAATCTCTTATGTTGATAATTGCAGCGAAGGAAAATTCCTAAGATTATGCAACTGACCTTATTATCGAGTTGGGGCTACTACTCCAAACGATGTGGGTCTAATTGGGATTTCATACCAGGGATACCCCCTTGGTTGACATATTTCCAACACCGTAAACAAGAGACAATAAATCAAAATCACCCATCAATCAAGGATTGCATTGAATGGGTTAGTTATGACCCCTTTGCATGTGTGTGTGTGTATATATATATATAGTTTCACTTTCTATTTTTTGTTATTACATACTACTTCAAGTTGTTTTAGAGAGACAAAGTTTTATATTCTTTGTTATATGACATCTTCTGAACAGAAAGAGTAGGATTTATTGAAATTTTCAGCCTCTAAGAGTTTTTAAGGGTTGTAAGAGCTCCCTTGGATATGAGCAAGTTAAGGGGGGTTCCTAGAACCCTCCTTTCATTTAATTTTTTTCGTTAGAGTTTATATTATGAATTTAGCTAGAATTCAATAGAATATAGTAATTATTTTTGTATCAATTATATACTTTCATTTCCAATATAATTATTGTTTTCATGTATTTCTATGATTACTTTTGCATTTTTATATCATAATGATTAGTGCTTCTGAGTGGATCTTGTGAATCTATAACATGATAAATTGATCTTTTCGACGATTTCTAATCTAGTAGATTCATAGTGGTCATTCATTCAAGGAACCTTTTCACTTTGCTTGAATTCTTATCTACTAGGTAGTCATCTTGATTTGGAGGCTAAATCCAAAGTTGTTCAATTGTCTTGTCACAAAATTTTAAAGTTTTAGATTAAATTAGAATCTCATGGTTTTCATATATCACAAGGTTTAAAACTCTTTGGGTTAGCAATATAAGGTGAAGATGTGAAGTGCAATTTATATTATTCCAATTGTATGGCCTAAAATTTTTTGGTGCCTTTACTATAGAGGTTGCTAAAAATGCATTGGGATAATCTGAATTTTTTTGGAAAAAAGTATACATTTCAAATTCAATAGATTGTGTGCATTGAGTTACAGATAAATATTGATGATTACAAAAATCCATATTTGTGGTGTTGTTGAAGCATGAACGAGTGGCCAAGCATAATATCAAAGATGATTTTGAATACTTTTTGAAGCAACATGTTGAAGAAAATATAGTAGACATCCAACAAATCATTGAAGAGTTTGTAGAACATAGTGTAGAAGGTGAACACAATCCTTCAAGGATTTTTAGAAATCCTTTTGTCATCTAATAGATGAATTTAGAGGGGAGTATCCATACATAAATATCATTGCAGAAGAAAGGGGAGACCAACTTACTTCTTTTCAATTGCTAATTTAGGAAATTTATGATGGAACAAGAGTGACGAACATAAATTGTTTCTCTTACTCATTTCCTTGGGATAACTATTTATAACCCATATACTTTTCTGTCTGAGTTTTAAGTTCTTTGTAAAATTTATGACTGCACTATAGATACCTAAAATCTTAGACTCCTTCCTAGTCTTGGAGGGAAATGGGATTAGATGAAGTCAACCTTCATTGAAAAATAGAAAGATTATTGCAAATCTAGAGATGCCAAGGATGAAATTTTTCATATGGTATACGAAGAAAATGCATCTTTTTTAAGATTATGAAAATATTTTCCAAATGAGCTATAAGAGATTTCATTATTTCACATTAGATGAAGGATATCTAAAAGTAATACTTCGAAAGAAGACTCGATGGTAACATTGAACTTCCTTGCAATTGATGAAAATTTTCATCTATAATATGGAATGGTAAAGAAATTGTTTGATAATTTCTCTAGAGTTGCAACCAAACAAAAAGTAGTTGTAGAAATGTTGCCTCATCTAGTCATTAAAATTAGCAGTAACAAGTCTCAAAAAAGTGAAAATGGAAAACATGTCTAGAATGAATTCCCATTAAATATAGTAGAAATATGTGGAATGAAATTAGAACCATGGAACAAGAAAATGGTCATGTTTACTTGACTTAATGGCTGTGGACCAAGGAGTAGAGGAGAACATGGAGTAGTTGAGCTTCACTAATCAAAGGAGGAAAGGACCACCAAAATAATTCCAACAAGATTTGACTTATTTAAATCCTTGTTATTTCATTTGTACTTATAATAATATAGTGTATACTCTTCCTTCAACTTGGTAGCTACTTGGCCAACCAAATTAGAATATGAAAAACAACATGGAAAACCAATAGTAGTATCCTCCTCAACCTTAATCTTTTACATTTCAACTTTCACAATAGTCTCAAGGCCAGTGGCCTAGTCCTCCACAATCTTGGAGACCTTAAGGGAAACAAAAAGTTTTGTTTCCATATCCTACACCTCCAACAAAAAACGCTATCCAAAAAATTACTAAACAACCACAAATGTCCACCATCCTAGGACCAAACCCCATTAAAAGATATGCACAACTAGTTTGTAATTAGGATATGACAACTTATCTAGTTTACTCATGAAATTTATTAGAGTTAAATGAGTTCAATATTTGCTTAGGAAGGGTATTGACAAATCATTTACCTCCTCTCATCAATGAACATAAAAGAAAAATAACCCTAACCCTATCATCTATACCCTCATACACCTTCCTGAGACCATATTCTATCATTCCCTACCATTCACAGCCTCCTTACACTTCATTCCAATCAAACCCTAATTTACTACTATTTTTCTATTGCAAAATTAGGAAATCCCTGTGTTTTCCTAATTTGATCACTTTATTTACATCCATTTCACCAAATTTCACTTGTATTTTGAAGCCATTATATAATCCTACCTCCTGAATTTTTTTGGGAAAGTGAAAATATGATCCACAAAGGAGGGAAAAGAAAAGTGCATTTTGATGAGTACATCATAGATCAAGAACCTTGTTTGCATGACGAGCTCTAGTTTGGAAGAAAAATCCAAAAAACCACCAGTTATCTATACTTCTGCCAGTATTTTTGACCAGGCGCTACACATCTAGAGTAATATTGGGAGAATCAAATTTTGGAGGCCTTCCCATGGGTCATTTTTCAAAATTCAAGATGTTCTGGAAACTAGACACACAAGGCTAGTTGACCAATCTTCCAGATTTGGATTTGGAGTCCTATAATTACCTCAAAATCAGCTGCAAAAAAGTGTTACACATCTATAAAAAGGTGTTACGCATCTGTAAAAAGGTGTTACGCATCTGCATAGGATTCCTCAAGACAGTTGTCAAGCCCAAAAAAATCATATTTTCGAGGTTTTGTTGTCCTTTGAGCTATCATTGGATTAATTGAGTTGGTTTTTTCCTCTTATCTTGAGGAAACATCTAATTTAATGTGGGGGACATACACTCCTAGTCTTTATCTAATTTTGAGGGAATGGTTTCTAACCTCCCTAAATTCTAGGAAGTGACTCATCTCATGTATTTATGATGCATTTTGGATGGGATTTCGACCCTATGAAGTGTAATTGTTCATATTTTATATAATTATATCCAATTTAGTCTTTCTTGGGTTGGATAGTTGTTATTTGCAGTGGAGCTATTGTGCAAGCGTTTGTTAATGAAATCAAAGACAATGTCGCATACATAGTGTTGAGACTCCAATGGTATGCATTTGAGCATTTGTTTTTCTATGTAAATTTATCATGTTGAATGTTATGTTATCCATATTTCATATATATGATTCTTTATGCTAAGTCTTATCAATTTATTGACATAAATCATGCTTTCCATGCTTTGTTTTTTATAAGATTTACATGAAATTGCCTCTTCTCTTTTGATGAATGAATTCAGTTTAATTCTCATTTTGATTCCATTTTAGTTCACTCTATACACAATGAAAAATTAAGAATGCTTCTAATCTTACCTACCTGGCCTCATCCTTACCTCTGCAACTAAACCTTTGAATTTAGACCTAAACCCTAGACCTAGTTTCCTAACAGTCATTCCTATCCAGTAAAACTCCAAACAAACAAAAAAATAATATAATGAGCATCATAACTAGCCTAAAACATTATATCCAGTCATCCTTTTGGCAGCAAAGTGACATTGAGAGAGCCCTCTCTGGTTTTGGTAGGGCTAACTACCTGAAGGTTGGTTTGTGGTTACCTTCCTTCAACTCCATTCTCAGCCTTTGGAAGCTGGGGGGAGTGATAATAGAGACCATAGAGATTTTAATAAGGTTTCTAGAAATTATCATTTCCTTTTATCATTCATTAAACAAGTGCTAGATACCTTGCATGGGAAAAATTTCTTCTCTTTTAAGATAACTTTAGTGAGTGTAATTAAATTTATATTAGACTAGAGCACCAAGATAAAACAAAATTCACGTACCCTTGGGGAACCTTTGCCTATAAACACTCCCATTTGGGATATGCAATACACTTGCTACTTTTCAAAGGATTGTTTTGAGCATTTTATTAATTTCAATTCATACTAGTGTATAAATATACATGGATGACTTCACTACCTATGGAAACATATTCTAGGAAGCATTAAAACTCTAGAAAATGTCATTAAACATTGCCAATAATTAACCTATCCTTAAGAAATGGAAAATGTTTTATGCTCATGAGTGAGGGAGTAGTTTTAAGAAGTCACATTTCTCTTGGTAGTTGTGAAGTAGACCCAACATTCATAAATTACCAAAAACTCAAAACAAAAAGATGTTATGAACTTCCTTGGCCATGTAAGCTACTAGAAAATTGATGAAGGATTTGGTTAAATAGTAACATTTTTGTTCACTCTTACATCCAAAAATACATAATTTTGCTAATCAACACAACATCAAAGAACATTTGACAATAAAAAAAAAAAATTAATGGAATCCTCTATTCTACATGGACACGAATGGGATATGCATTTCACATTCACATTGATGCCTCTTATAGTGCATCTAGATTAGTCCTTAGGTGACAAGAGTTTAGAGAAGAATTTTTCATTTACTGCATCATTAGAAATATCTTACAAGAAAAATCAATTACATAGTTATAAATAAATATTTTATTGAGGTAGTTTATGTGATAAGTTAGACATCACATCACTAGTTACGTATTATTTGTACATACTGACCATTCAACAATTAAATATTGAAAGAATGAAATAGTTTTGAATGAAAAAAAATTACATTGTGGCTAATGTTACAAAAAGTTGACCTAGTTATACTTGAAATACTTGGAAAAAAAATACATGTATGCAAACTCTTTTTCTAGACTAATAAACAATGCAAATCAAGATGTTGTTGATTATTTTCTATACAAGTACCTATTTTCTATTTTAGTGCAAATTCTATGGTTTACGAAGATTGCGAGAAAAAGTGCCACATACACATCGATCAAAGGGTACCTATTCAAAGTTGGGCTAGACCATATAATCCATCACTGCATCATGGAAGATGAAGTACATGACATCATACATACTTTCCACAATGAACAAAATATTGGTGAAATTTTTTTTCCTATACTAACAAACAATGCATATCAATAAGATGTTGCTATTTGTTTTTTGGACAAGCACCTATTTCCAATTTTAGTGCAAAATCCATGGTTTACTAATATACAAAATTATGTCATTATAGAAAAATTTCCTAGACACTTTTTCTACAAACAACACTACAAGTTTGTGACAAAAAAATGCACATACATATGGATCAAAGGTTTCTTATTCAAAGTTGGGCTATACGACATACTTTATCACTACATCATGGAAGATGAAGTACATGACATCATACATGCTTTCCATGATGAACCATGTGGGGGCCACTTTTTTACAAATAGGATAGCCCACAAAGTTTTTCAAGCAAGATACTATTGACCAACAATTCTCAAGGATATTGTATAATATGCATCACATTGTGATGGGTGCCAAAGGATGGGAAATCCTACATAAAAGGGATGAAATGGAACTACAAATATAAGCATCAATAAAGTCCTTTGAAAATTAGGGACTATAATTCTGAGGGCCCATTGGTTTACTATCCAGCCAAAAGGGGCACATAGTGGTTTTTATATACTACTTAACAAGGTGGACACAAGTAAAATCCATGGAAAATGCTAAAGAGGAGTAGGTGGTAGAGTTTTTGTATGAGAATATATTTCCAAGATTTGGAGCATATTTACTTTCAAGATCATTGAAAATATCATGGATTTATACAAGGTTCATCACAAGAAATTAACTACTTATCACCCCCAAAGAAATGGGAAAATAGAAATCATGTATAGAGAATTAGGGAATATATTGACCAACACATTGGAACAACATAGAAAATAGTGGGTAAATAGATTAATAGAGCTGTATTGGTAAATATATTAATGTAATAAAAGTTTGACAAGTATGAAATATGAGTTGGTTTATAGAAAAGTGGTTATGCTCCTAATTGAATTTGAATTTAAAAATCTCAAAATAGATCTGTACCTAGGAATAGATCTCTCTCAAGCATAGTAAGATAGGATAAACTAAGTCATTGCAATGGATGAGTATAAACAACAAGCTTTGTATCATACTAAAATAATCTAGCAATAAAGAATGAGATACCATGGCTAGTACATAAAGATAAAAATGCTCAAAGGGGGACATTGAGGCTTACTCTTTGATTCCTAAGTTTAAGAATTTCAAAGGTAATTTAAGAAAAAGGTGTCTAGGGCCATATGAATTTGAAAATTATTATGATAATGAACAATTGAAGATAAGAACAATAGACGAAGAAAAATGATCTCTTTTGGTCATTAGACACACACTCAAGCTATACAAGAAGCCACTCCTAATAGAGGAATTTAATTTCCATCTTTATTAACATCATATATACTTGATTGAAAGTAGAAATACTTTCAAATCAAAATAATAATTTCAAAAAAAAATTAAATCAAATAACATAAAAATGAAAAAAGCAAAGCAAAGAAAATTTCTAGTGGTGAAAACCTCTTTGAATTCATTTAGGACAAGTCTTAACTTTAAAACCTATAATACGATAAGTCTTGACATGTGGAAATAACATAGATAGAGATACATACACCCTAATAGTGAAAACCTTTTTGAGCCACCATGAGATAAAGCACAACCGAAAATTAGAGAGGTTGTAGACATTAAATAATCGACCATGGAGACATTCAAACTAATATACATTGGAATATATTCTTCAACAACCTAAATTAACACTCCTCAAAATTGACCATACAAGAGAAATAAATCATTGCAAAATACTCCATCAACAAGTATGTTGAATATTTTAGATCTCTTCAACATTCATACATATCCAAAAGTGTTTTATTTGAAAAGTAAGCAACTTAAAGAGTTTAGTTCCAAAAATTCAAGGAATAATTATTGCCATATGCTATCATTATAGAGTTGACAAACTCCAAGAGCACAAGAATATTTTACTACACAATAGTATAAGTCCAAATTTAAAATAGTTTGAGATGTTATGAAACAAAAATAGTTTCAACATTTAGTTTTTGTTTAAATTCTTATACATACATTTCTTATATCCATTCTACTCCTACCGTAACTATATACACTCATCCATATTCATTCATACTTCCAAACATCCCATCATACACACTCTCCATCATATATTCCTTCCTAAATACATAAACACACCATATGTCATATGAATAATCTTATAAACATATACAAACTTCTTGACCTGTATCCATTCCATATAAAAAAAAAAAACTAGATGACACTATAGACTTCTTCATATACAACCAAAAGTTGTTACATGCTTCTATAGACTGTTACAACTATAAGAAAAAGCTATCAATATGGAAAATTTTACCTACATAAGTCTATGGAAATTTCATGTAATAACAAAATAATTTCTTACATATAAAAATATGCAAATTACCACTGCCAATGTCAAGTTTCACTCTTGAATGTATCAATGATATAGGTGGATATCGATGTCCACCCACCTATTCCATTGGCTCACAACACAATTTCATATTTTGGTAGTTTTTAGGTCTTGAACTTTGGGAGCTGCTTTGAGGCCATAAACGATGTTTTTGTGAAAATGGGCTGATGGAAATTGTAGACTCTTTTTGATAGTTGGAAATTATACTGCTCGAATAGACCACTGTAATGGGCTATCATGTGTTCCAAACAAAGATCACGTGCCAAGTTACGACCCCAGGAATTTGATGTTCCAACTTACCCGATTGGGGCCCATAAGGCTTTGGCACTTCATCTCCTAGGGTTAAGTTTTTGGATTTTTAGGGTTTCTCATTATTTATTCATGATAAAAGGCCTATGAGACTCATTGCAACATATTTCAAGAAGGCATGTAGCCATCACATATCTTCTTAGAGATAAGCTTCCACCATTTGAGCTATTTTGTTTTCATTCTGCATGTATATTGTTTCAACATTTTCCATTTATTAATTGAAGTCACGTTTCATTGTACATATGTGTTTTGGGTTTAAATCCAAATTTAATTTTCTTCCCTCCTTAAATTTGGACCAATCAAGAAAACATGTAAACATATTTGAATTCACAAAACAATGGATTCAAAGATTTTATATTCCTTTTGAATTAAATTTTATTATAGCTATTTATTTTCATGTCAAGCATTTATGACCAAACTGACCATAAATCCTATACTCTAAATGACCAATTGACTCACTATCAAATATTAACAAGGATTATAAACCTTTAGTTTAGGGGGTGGATGGGGGATTTCATGTCATAACATGAAGTGATAAAAGAACCGAGTTAAAAGCATAACATGTGGTTGAGTTTAATTAACACTTTCTAAGCTGGGAAAATTTTAAGGATGGAAGTTTATTTTAAATGTTAGCAACATTGGCGAATCTTACTAGTCCCTAATATCCAAATTTTAATATTTTTGATGATAGATTTGTAAAAATGTTTAGATTTCTGATTATTTTACATTAGACAATATATAATATTGGCGATTTTTAAGGTAAAATAATTTTATACTATAAAATTTGGGCGAATTATTTTTTAGAAAAAATGGAAATTGGCAAATCTTTTTTTTGGGGAAAACATGGAATATTAGCCCACCTGCGAATATTAGCCCCTAAAATTTTCCGTGTTTCTAAGAATATATAATCCAATTGAGATGAGAGTGCACCATCATCTTGAACATAAACATGTTGTGAACTGACTATTATTTGACATCATTCCAAATCAAAATTTTAATTCTAGAGTTGCATTTGAAGTTCTGATAACTTATATTATGCTACATCATTCATTTAAACTAAGAAGGAAAAGAGAGGGGAGGTATCTCATTTCTTCTAGAAATTTGACCTAGAAAATTACCCAATAATCTCTACTAGCGATCCAATATAGAATCATGCCTCTACACCACAATATATTTTACTTACACAATTTTGTTTCTCTCACAAAAAAAACTTCAAACCTTTTCTCCCACCAATCCTAAAGGTTTGACTTGTAAAAAAACAATAATTTCTTTCTACATATATCCTTATTTTATAAAATAGGTCTAAAAAATGGAACCATTTGTTGGATCGTCTAAGAGACCATGGTTCCTTTAGGTTTGCAACAAAAGGGTTAACTATAGTCCAATGTTTGACATATTCAATCACCCCAAGAGAAATTTATCACCCAAAGCACTATAAATACTTTCAAAGGTACATCGAGAAGTTGTAGGATAAATAAATATCCATTTATAAGTTATTACACATCCATACTAGAACCATAAATTTCACTTTATAACATGTTGACGGTGCTGAAAATCTGTCAACCAAGGGGGTATCCCCGATGTGAAGTCCCAATTAGACCTCACACCATTTGGATTAGAAGCCCCATTCGTAGTATCGGCCTGAATACCATATATTCCTGTATATTTTCCTTGGCTACAAAGCTCAGTACAAGAAAGTGATGCACATGTAATCTTAGATCAGAAAGTTAGTATGCCTGGTTAGTGTTTGGTTGTATGTGTGTCAAGATTCATCTACTGCAGAGGAAAAGGAAAGTGAGCCTATAGGAGAGAGGTGATAGTACCGCCCTAGTAGACACACGCACACAAAAAATATCCATCTAACATCCAATGGAATAGTCCACAAATATGTGACAACCATCACAACCGTTACAACACATTGTTAATAAGATAAGTACTAAAATAACCAAAATAGTTCAACTACTTTAGCATAGGTGGAAAATAAACAGGAATTACAAAAATTCACATAAAAATGTTATATAAATATTCGTAATCCATGCATGAAGAATGTGTTGGGATTTAGGCTTCTGATATTAATTAAAAGTCTCAAGACACATGTATACAACGAACACCACTGGCTCCAATAATGGAGCGTTGGAGCTACTCCTTGCTCCCCAAAAGAACTATCTTATCTCTCCAATGCCTTAAGGGAGGAGCCAAGGTGGAAAGTCCTTTTCTCATATAATGAGGGTGTATATATAACCAATGGGGTGATGCCTCATCTCCCTTGTGACTCTTTGACTACCCTCATGACTGTTTGAATTTCTATGAATTTACATGACTCTTAATCTTTTGTACATGTCCTTTGGACTTCCACTTTATAATACATTTTAAAATAATAAATTACATAATCCACAAGAATGGTGTGGTATATGACGACTCATGACATGACATTGTTGACATGGAATTCTTGATGACATGGAAATGTCAAGCCATTCTTGTTTCTCCTTTGTCTTTAATAAGATATGTGCAATGCTTCACCTTCATGAGAGATATGTTTTGTTCTTCATATCCACCCTCCAAAGGGTTGTGAATAAGATGGAGTCTTCATGCAGTCCTAACCTTTGATCTTCTGTTGTAATCTAGTGTTCCTTCATCTTCTCGCCTGATGACCATCTTATATCTTCGGCTCCATATGTGTCTTCTAGCATGGTCCCCTTCTCCTTTTCCTCTTTCATTATCTTGTAATGATATGATAGAGTACCTGCAACTGAAAACCATTCATGACAAGCTGACACCAGTAGAAAAACCTCTAACCTAACATATTTCATGAACTCACGTGTTAGGGTTGGAAGTAGCGACTGGTTGACTGACTTGCTAAGGGATTTCACAATTCCAAAAGCCAAGGTTTAGGACCGAGGCTTGATACCATGCAATGTGCTGTTCATGATGGCCAGGTTTAAGAGATTTCACAATTGAGGGGTTAAGAGTTCAAGGCTAGGGCTTGATGCTTGAAGATGCTCACTGTGAAATTCTGGGAGGATAGAGGCCAAGGCATTATGCAGTAGAGGGACTCAAAATCTCAGGATCGAGGCTTGAGCCTTGAGACTATGAAATGCACATTTCTGGAGGCCTGGGTAGAGGAAATACGCAGTTGAGGGATTCAAGGACTCAGGTTGGAGGCTTGATTCTTTAGACTACGCAATGCACAGTGGGAGGCAGGGAGGTTAGGTGATTGCACAATTTCACAATTCAGGAGCTCAAGGCTGTGGCTTGAGGACTGAGACAACAAAATGCACAATTTAGGCATGGATATAGGGCATGATTTCAAAATTTTCGAAGTCAAGGTCTGGGCTTAAGCAATGAGATTGCATAGTGTGCTGTCCTGGGAGGTAGGAACTTCTCCTTGTGTGGTGTAAAGAGGGAGGGTTGCAACTTGAGGGCTGAGACTGCTTAATGCATAGTTTAGGAAGGCCATATGAGGTTATGTTTATTGGTTAGAAGTTTTTTTTCTGAGTTTGGCTAAGTGTGAGATTGATGAAGTTGATGTGAACACTGATAGGACTTTAATGTGATCACACACTTATAACACTTGATGACACAACATAGATAATCCATAATACATGAACAAAAAACTTCGCTCAGTGTGACAAATTGAATGCGATTATAAGTGCGACACTAAAGATACACTTTGTGACGACCATGAAGACACTTGTGCGACAATGCTTAATGTTGATATTCAACAAGATGATTAGCTTAGTGAAAATGAAGCACCTTCACTAAGTGGGGCCCACAGGATATTTTTAGGTGTGTGTCTATTTTTAGAATGGTGAGCATATTCTAAAGTTAGCAGGATGTTGATTCTAGATGGCTGAGCAAATTCTATCTTTGGATGAATTTCTATTTTTAGAAGATTGGGCGAAGTCTATTTATAGATCGCTAATCTAAAAATAGATGCATGTCGATTATTATTAGCCCTTAATAGTAATTCGACAATAAATATCAACTTATTCTCTTGAAGCACTTTATTTTAGTGAACAGATTTGGAAAATCAGTGGGCTGAAGGAATTACGCAATTCCTAGGGTGGTTGGTGACTCATGCATGGAGGACTCAATTATAACTGATAGTGGCAAGTTGTAACAGAGTTGGAAGAGTAGTTATGTGAGCTATTATTTAGTTAACTCAGTTAAGTGAGTTAAACTCAGTTGTGCTAGTTGTATCTAGTTCTAATTGAAGATACACTAGTGAGAGTTTATTGAATTAATTATTTAATTAATTCACAACTAAAGACTCACTTGAAACTGAACAAGTATAGCAGTTAACTACTTGCATGTCAGTTCCAGTGGAGACCCAGTGGAGAGATAGGTGAAAGGGTGAAATTGACTATCTGTTGGGACTATAGTCACTGCATTCAATGCATATACATAGACATTGGAGTTGCCAATGAGGATTGCGCAGTCAAGGCAAGGAAAGATAAATTTCATTCAGGGATCTTCTTCAACAGGGATTGCGCAGTGGAGGCAAGCTATTAGGAGGCAAGAAATTGGTGCATAGATATGCAAATTTCTGCATGATAGTGTGCGACGATTGTTGATAGTACTGAGAGCTTAATGTACTAAGCTTTGTATGAGATTGTTACATGTTCCATTGATATACATAATATATGATAGTTTGGGTTTTTAGCTTTAAGCTTTCCCATTAAACAACTATGTTTATGTGCGATTGATTTGCTTCATATGTGTTTGCAATTGGTGATTTAATTTCTGCAAAGAATTAAGTGGAAGGATTCTGTATTTAACATAAGATTAATTTGTTAGTTCAGGGGAGTTTGGTAATTTCTACATGGTATTAGAACAATGTTAATCACTTAATATTGCAATATTGAAGCGATGCCGAGTTTTGTGCTCGTGGATAATTCGAATTTGGTGCAAGAATTTATTGGTGCGAAAATTGAGTATTCATTGAAATGGCTTTCAATGGGTTGCGGTTGGAGTATGCACTTGAGGGTAGCTCCAAATACATATCCTGGAAGGATAGGATGGAGGCAGTGCTTGAAGATAATGGTCTGAAGGAGTTCATTGATAGCGACGTTCTTAAGCCCACTTCGGCGGATGCTACAATACTTGACGCCTGGCAAAAGAAAGTAGCGAAGACAAGAAGAATTATGTTGGAAGGTGTGAAGGACCATATTGTGTCAAGACTTCACAGGAAATCCACTCCATTTGCAATGTGGAAGGCTTTGACAGATCTTTTCCAAGCAGCAGCGACCATAGGAAGTTGGCGAAGATAAGCTTAGAAAAATCAAAATGGAGAAGGGCGACAATATTCCAAAATATCTCACGAAGTTTGTCCAATGTAGGGATGAGCTGGGGAATGTGGGAATCATAGTTGCGGATGATGACTTGGTGAGCTTGGCTCTCCTTGGTCTTCCGAAGAGTTGGCACAGTTATCAGGACTCTATCAATGAATGGGAGAAACTGCCGGATTGGGAGCGACTTTGGTCAAATCTAGTGCAGGAGGAGATAAGACAAAGTACCAGGGATGGCTCTTCATCAAAGAATGATGATGAAGAGAATTGCGCTTTGGCTGCTAGAGCAAGGAAAGGGAAGGGGAAGAAATCCCATCCAAAATCCAAGGCTAAAGGCAAGAAGCTGGATTTGTCCAAGGTGAAGTGTTTTCACTATCACGAACATGGGAATCTTGCCACTAATTGCCCATAGAAAAAGAAGAACAAGAAGGCTGTTGGAGCTGCAACCGGTGAGGCCCTTGCCTCGCAATTTAAACTTGATTTCTCTTTGATCGCATGCTTGGTTTCAAGCACAATGGGATCGGTGTGGTATCTTGATAGTGGTGCTTCCTTCCACATGACGGGAGACAAGAAGTTGTTTAGTGACTTGGAGGAGAAAGATCTCCAAATACATATAAATATGGCGAAAATGGTAGATACAGTGCGACCAGAATTGGAACCATTACCTTTGAGAGGGAGTTAGGTAAACCGTTTCTGTTGAAAGATGTTATGGATTTTCTAGGTCTGAAGAAGAACTTGGTCTCAATCGCGATGTTGGAGGACAAAGGTTATGACATTGTTTTCAGCGAGGGAAAATATTTCCTGCGACATAAAACAACGGGTCAAACCAAGAGGATAGGGATTCGAGTTAAGAATCTCTACAAGTTGGAGGTAGATGGCTGCGCTGTAATGATGGGTAAAACAAAATAAGTGGTGAGTCGGATGAGGGTGAATTATGGCATAAGAGATTGGGACATCTTCACCATGGCGCCTTGACTATTTTGCAGTATATTTCTACTGGAATTCCCAAGGGTACTCTTGCGCAGTCAGATCAATTCAAGGGATTTACTATGGGTAAGTTTGTGAAGACCGCCTTTCATGAGAAGGAGAACTGTGCTTTGGTGATCCTTGAGAGAATTGACACAGACGTGTGTGGACCTTTCTCGGTTGCTTCAACAACAAAACACAATTATTATGTTATATTTGTTGATGACTATTCTCGTAGATGCTTGATCTACTTCATGCAGAAGAAGGATCAAACATTCTCAAAGTTCTATGAGTTTAAAGCATTGGCGGAGAAGGAGTCCAGGAAGTAAGTGAAGGCTCTGTAGAGCGATAATGGTGGTGAATATATCTCGAACAAATTCAAAGACTTCTGTAGCAAAGAAGGAATTCAAAGAGAACTCATAGCGCCTCATAACCCACAACAGAATGGGGTCGTGGAGAGGAAGAACAGAATGATCGTGGGTGCTACACGAACTATGCTGCATGACCAGGGCCTATCGATGCACTTGTGGACAGAAGCATGAAACACTACAATTTATGTGCAAAACCGTTGTCCTCATAGAGTACATTGCATGAGTACACCCAAAGAAGCTTTTACTGGTAAGAAGCCTGATATTTCTCATTTAAAGATTTTTGGCTCATTAGTTTACATTCATGTGACAAAGGACGCCAGAAAGAAGCTGGAGCCGACTGTAGAAGTTGGGATATTTATGGGGTACACAGAAACACCCCATAATTATCGTGTGTATTTTCCAAACAGTCGAATGACTGTGGTGTGACGGGATATAAAATTCAATGAGGATAAAGCCATGAAGTTGTCGCTTAAGAGGGAGCTACACTTGCATGCAGAGGAGGAACTTCTTGTTCCCAAAGATGACCCTCAAGATGTGGATCAGCCACAGGAGGAGGATCATGGAGTGGAGGAGTCCACTCACGCAGAGCTAAACATCAGAACTGGAAGAAGGCGTACCACAGAAGCTGAGAGGCTGAAGCTTGATGTGACACAGAATGTAGGAGTTCCTACATCACAGCGCAGAAAGAGACAGTCATCTGACTGATTCACTGGATACATGGATCTCATGAGCAAGTGTATCATGACAGAGCCATATTCCTTTGGGGAAGCAGCACAGGAGCCCACATGGGCAGATGCCATGGTGGAGGAGTATGACTCCATTGTCAGAAACAATGCTTGGGAGATTATTCCAAGGCCGGTTGGTAAATCAATGGTAGGTTCAAGATGGCTCTACAAGGTAAAGCAAGCTGCTGATGGAAGCGTTGAGAAGTATAAGGAAATATATGTTGCATGGAGATTCTCACAGATCGAGGGGATTGATTATGAAGAAACCTTTGCACCTGTCAAACGATATTCTTCCATAAGGACCATCCTTGCTCTCTTAGCGTAGATGGGTTGGCACATTCATCAAATGGATGTGAAGATTGCGTTCCTTAATGGGATCATTGAGGAATAAGTGTACATTGAGCAACTTGAAGGGTTTTAGATATTCAACAGCGAGTCGCATGGTGTGAAGACTCAAAAGAGCGATGTATGGGCTGAAGCAAGCACCCCATTCTTGGTACACACAGATCAATAACTATTTCACTGGACTTGGCTTCACCAAGAGTGAGGCGGATGAAAACCTATACCAAATTGTGGTGGAGGGTAAACGTTTAATAATTTTTCTTTATGTTGATGATTTAATACTAAGGGGTGATGAGCAGTTGATACAATCTTGCAAGAAGGATCTTGCAAAGGATTTTGAGATGAAGGATTTGGGCCTCCTTCATTATTTCCTTGGATTGGAAATATGGCAGTGAGAAGGTGAACTGTTTGTGTCTCAAGGTAAGTATGATCGGGAGATACTTGGTAAGTTTCACATGCAGGACTGAAAGCCCATGGATACTCCTCTTCCAGGAAAATGGAGGAAAGAGGATGCTACATCGGCAGAGGCAATGGATGCAACTGTCTATCGACAGTTGGTGGGATCGCTCATGTATTTAGTTAATACAAGACCAGACATATGCTATGCGGTGAACCAACTTAGTCAAGTGATGGTTAAGCCTACCAAGCTCTTTTGGAAGGCATGCAAGCATGTCTTGAGATATCTCAGGGGCACATCTGAGTATGGCTTATGGTATAGACAGACGGATGAGGTGAAGTTGCATGGCTTCACAGATGCAGATTGGGCAAGCAACCCAACCGAAAAAAAGAGCACATCAGGAGGGGTTTTCAGTGTCAGATCTACAGAATTTTCTTGGTACAGCAGGAAACAAAGATCCGTGGCACTTAGTTTAGCGGAAGCATAATACATGGCAGCAAGTCAAGCTACATGTGAGGCTATCTGGATGAGGTAGATCCTGGTCAATTTGTTTGGTTCTCATTTAGATCCTACACTGATTCATTGTGATAATAAGAGTTGCATTAAAATATCGATAAATACCGTGTTTCATGATAGATCTAAGCATATAGATATTTGGTATCATCATATCAGAGATTGTGTGCAGCGGAAGATCATGTTGCTTCAGTACATTCCTAGGAAGATCAAGATGCAGATATTCTGACAAAGGTGCTCACTAGGAGAAAATTCGAATACCATAGAGACAGGATCGGGGTGAAGGATAATCCCTATCTTGTTGACAGGGAGTGTTGAGATTCAACAAGATGACGAGCTTAGTGAAAATTAAGCACCTTCACTAAGTGGGGCCCACAGGCTATTTTTAGGTGTATGTCTATTTTTAGAATGGTGAGCATATTCTAAAGTTAGCAGGATGCTGATTCTAGATGGTTGAGAAAATTATATCTTTGGATGAATTTCTATTTTTAGAAGATTGGGCGAAGTCTATTTATAGATTGCTAATCTAAAAATAGATGCATGTCGATTATTATTAGCCCTTAATAATAATCTGACAATAAATATCAACTTATTCTCTTGGAGCACTTTATTTTAGTGAACAGATTTGGAAAATTAGTGGGCTGAAGGAATTATGTAATTCCTAGAGTGGTTGGTGACTCATGCATGGAGGATTCAGTTATAACTGATTGTGTCAAGTTGTAACAGAGTTGGAAGAGTAGTTATGTGAGCTATTATTTAGTTTAACTCAGTTAAGTGAGTTAAACTCAGTTGTGCTAGTTGTATCTAGTTCTAACTGAAGATACACTAGTGAGAGTTTAGTGAATTAATTATTTAATTAATTCACAACTAGAGACTCACTTGCAACTGAACAAATACAACAATTAACTACTTGCATGTCAGTTCCAGTGGAGACCCAGTGGAGAGATAGGTGAAAGGGTGAGATGAACTATTTGTTGTGACTATAGTGTTGCATTCAATGCATTTACACAGACATTGGAGTTTCCAATGAGGATTGCGCAGTCAAGGCAAGGCAATATCGAATTCATTCAGGGATCTTCTTCAGCAGGGATTGTGCAGTGGAGGCAGGCTGTCAGGAGGCAAGAAATTGGTGCATAGATATGCAAATTTCTACATGATAGTGTGTGACGATTGTTGATTGTATTGAGAGCTTGATGTACTAAGCTTTGTATGAGATTGTTACATGTTCCATTGATATACATAATATATGATAGTTGGGGTTTTTAGCTTTAAGCTTTCCCATTAAACAACTGTGTTTATGTGCGATTGATTTACTTCATATGTGTTTGCAATTGGCGATTTAATTTCCGCAAAGAATTAAGTGGAAGGATTCTGTATTTAACATAAGATTAATTTGTTAGTTTAGGGGAGTCCGGTAATATACATGCATATTGTATAATTTCTACACTTAAAACTTTGGAAATGAGTGCGATACATGTTTACATGGTAGGTACAACTCATTAACGCAAATATTACCCATTGAAACACATCAAAACTAGATTTTGTGCCATGTGTGACACTCCACATGCCAAAAGACGAAACTTGCAATTTGACAAGAATAGTGCGAATGACACTTGTGATATGTGAATGAAAATGAAAGAAACACATGCCAAAGCGAATATAACATGAAAACAACACTAGTTGGATGAACGCAAGCAAAAGCGACAATCGAAAACATGAAAATGACACACGCGAGAACAAAGGTACACAAAAGAGACAATTCAAAAAACTTACCAAAATAGATGTACAAACGCAACCAAAAGTGAGAGATAGTTAATGAACATGTGCATTAACTACTGACATGGATTAGAGATCACACATGCATAGTCTTGATGGAGCGTTCTATGCTTGTTTAAGCTTGCATAAAAGAATGCTCTCATGGACTTGTTACAGACTTAGCATCTTCGACACTTCTAATCCAAGAAGGGATATCAAAAGAATCAACTTACCAAGAAGTGAATATGGACGAATGATTGTAAGATCCACAATAGGCTCAAAAATTCGAGTGTAGGAAAATATTTAGAGGGTGTTTGTCGCAACGACAACACATGGCGACACACTGGTAGAACTCCAACTTCTATGAATTGGTCAATTCTTTCGTGCAGGGTATAGTTCTCCAGGCTGTGCACTCACTTGGCAAGGCACATTTATTTCTGTGGCCTGGTCTGCATGGTGGCATGATGCCACTTGCATCAAACTTTGGAACCTACCATTGTTGATCGCATGGGGCATCTAGACCTGTCGAGACCATTTCACATTTGAAGGAGTGCATGTGGTCTGGGATCACATTTTTTCTTCCATTGTCTCTACTTATAGACTCATTCTTGATGTTGATCATCCCACCCGCAGAAAGGAAATCACCCCTGAAATCATTGATCATACTCTGCCATGGGCATACATTGACACAACGTCAAAAAGTCATGGGTGCGCGAGAGGTGTGGTTTTATATATAACAACCACTCATTTCTTCCACTTCAAAATGGGGCTGGGTTCGAGGACTAACAATTTTGCTGAACTCCTTAGCCTTCGGCTTCTTCTTATTTTTTCCCGTGAACAAGGATGCAACAGACTACAGATTTTTGGGGACTCACAAATTGTCATAAATTGGTTCAATTCACTTTCATAGTGCCATACACACACACTTATATCATTATTGAGGGAGGTGCATCTACTGAAATCATTTTTTGACATTATCTCTATCACTCACATTTACAGGCAGAGGAACCAAGTGGCAGACAAGATTTCCAAAGAAGCAATGGAGTTAGTTTGGGGCAGGTGGTTCATTATTGAGCATGATGGGGAACAAGTGTTCCAATATTATCACAGACCATTCATAAACGACATACAAGATATGAGAGCAGTCACCCCATGAATGCAATTTTGTCATCATCATTATTTTTGGCGATTAGTTATATTTTGCTGATAGAGCACTATTATCAGCTCTATTTATATCGGCTGCTACCATGCATTTTTTGTACATATTGTGACTAGATTAGAGATATTAGCATTGATACCTGTAGATAATTTGACTACTATTTGCCTCCTCGGAGATGATTTAGAACCATGAACATTGCTGGTTAGTATATGTAAATGTAACATGTAATTTTTCTTTTATATAATGAGAAATTATGACTTTTTCCTGGGGAAAAGGGTATAGTTCTCCAGGAAGTATTTATTCATAGTTTAGATTACCATGGATTCCCCACTTACCCCATGCATAAAAATATTCCCCTTTATTCCTTTACTTTGTTAAACACAAACATAATATCAACGATCACACAATGTTTCAAATCAAGAAGGGTAATGAAGTTCGTGAGACTTATATTTTAAGAGTATAGTTTTTCATCTCTGGTGTTTCTCCGCTGCCAATAGGCCTAGAAAATACCCTAACGAAGTCACTTTAGGGACACAAACGTTTCTCCACTTCCAGCAGGCCTGGACAATACCCTGACAGAGTTGCTTGCTTCACCTTTCTGCGCAGGAAGCCTTTCTCTTCTTTCACCTTTATTTATTTATTTTATATATGACCGTGCATAAAAAATTATTCATTTTATGGGCAGAAGAGGGATCCAAAATTATTGAGATTAGCTGATGTTTTCCCTTCAGAGAAGCATATATAAGACACATGATATTGGTTTTCTTATTTATATTTTCCACTTGTCATTTTCTACTTGATTGGGTCATCCTGAAAACACTGAAACATAAGAACCTGAGTGTAGGGATGAGGTTTCCAGAATAGACATGGAGATCATGGTTCGACACAAGGCTTTCCTAATGCAAGGATCATATTTTCTGTTGGAACATCATCAACCAAAAGATGTAACCAAGAAAAGGAAAAAGGATAGAGATTTAGACAAATGTTGTAGTGTCACAAAATCCTTTTCTATGTTTCCACATTCCCTTTTGAGCCAACATATCATATTCATGCAAGTTCTCACAAAACAAAAGGAAAGACAACACCCAACAAGGAAACAAAACCATAAGACAAGACAGAAAGTGGTTAAACCAAAACATGATGCGAAACCAAAACTAGACAACACAAGACAAAATACATGAAACAAATGCAGAATGAATGTGAAGGTAAAAAAATGCAGAATGAGTGTGAAGGTAAGACCTACTCCTAACCTAAATAGCTATAAGTTCGGGGTCACAAAGAATGGAATTTCCAATGTAGCCAACATAATTGTTCTTGAACTGCAATCACAAAGATGCGATTGATTAAAAACAAATATAAAAAAATGTGTAATGGAAAAGATAAGAGCTTGTATAACTTACACAAAAAATTGAAGGTATTTCATGTTAGAAGAAATATATGTCATAGTTACTACTTTTAAACAATTCACATTCTTACCTTTCTGATGAATATCACAACTAAATAAACCTTGGAAACTTCTTGCGAATGTATATTCATCCGTGTCATCCTTTTTAGCAATCATAAGAAAATATCGAAACAAGTTATTAGAAAAAGGGCTTGCTAAATAATATGCTTCTAGGTAATGATAGATTGGATCATGAAACTCAAAACAATCCTCTTGAAAACCCAAAAATCCTTGAAAATATCAATTTTCAACTAGAAGCATAGGGTCGAGATGAGAATCGCATGAGAGATAATTGATCTGATCATATTTAGCCGACATGTCAAGATAGTGAGGACCCGACATGGCCATCATCGAAGGCTGAAGTGCCTCAACTTTTCAACAAGTATTCGAATAGTGAGATGTTGAACCATGAAGACCGAAGGATGTAAAACAACTATCATTGGATAGGTTGATAGGAAAATGATAAACTGAATGACAGTCATCAGAGACAAAATCATGATCAGATGGGCAGATTAAAGCATCAAATTCCCAGTTTGTAATAAACAAAGACAAATCAATTTGAACAACACTGCAACTACCTTGAATAATAGAACCAACTTCCTTGCATGCAAAATGTGACAAACCATTTTCTTGTAATTGGTGATAAATTGTACAAGTATCGTAATCATCAAAATAATTTAAAAGGAATGCCATCACATCAAACACATGATACTAGACAAGAAACAATGAACGAGGAAGAATTTGTTTTGCGCAATAACTCATGCATTCATTATTACTAAAGAGGATTTCAGGTGTGATGAAGGGAAGTATTCAAAATATAACATTCACAACAATAACGAGGAGCTCACTATTAAGAAAGGAATCCGATAGGCATGATTCCTTCGACCAAAGATAGCCTTTGAAATGATAACGTGCCCAATTCCATGACTCTACAAGAGAAATATATTCCAAACCCTATTTTGATGCAAGATATTTTCATGAAGATGAATGAATTGGAGAAGATTCTTTAATCCGATTAGAAAACGAATTTCGAAAGTTTGAAAGATTACATCCAAAATACCAAACATCTTTCAAAAACAAATTTATATCGTGAGAAACCATGCAAAGAGAAGGATTGTGTGAGAGAAATCAGATATGACTTAGTTCCAGGGGCTTAGCAGAGTCGCGAGAGCCTGACATAACCCTTAACAAAATTTGATGTACCTCAACTCCCTGAAAAGTCCCGAAACTTTGAAGGATTGTAAAATCACATTTTGAAGATTGAACCAAATCATGCATGATATGATGGTAGATGCTATAACTTGTTTCAGTAATATCACTACTCATAGAATGGAAACCATCTCTATCACTGATTTGACCAATTTTTTCAACTTCAAAAACCATATTACTCAAGTTGAAAGATTCTTTTAATCGTAAATATGAAGATGTATGAATCGAATAAATTTTATGAGAAAGCTGACTTGCAGAGTTGTCTTCATGAAAAAAAAGATATGACAAGGGATGGAAAGAAAACTCAATGATTTGATTATTTCGTTTCATGTCATGTATAACCTCACTACCTGGTGTCGATTGCGAAGTTAACTAATTTGTTGAAGAAATTGAATAGCATGGAGTATATTCATCACAAGTAGATGCATCACAAATGCTAGAGCACAAGAGATAGTAAGATGAAGAGGAAATTTCTATAAAAAATATATTATTTGACCAAATCAGATTATAGATATAAATCATAAGAAATTGAAAGTTCAGCTGATGCACCTGGGCGTTCATGACCGCACACATCAACATAATCATCATCACTGGAAATATTTTTTCCCAAGGCTACAAATTGATTGCATTTGATTTACTACCAAGATTAGTAGATTGAAAATCATCTAAGAATGGAAGACCATTATATTGACATTTGAAAAGGGGAAGAGAGTTCAAGAGTCTCGTCACTTTCCTCCTCATATACTGGTGTAATGTGACCATCTTTTATTTGATTGCAATTTGAACCAACAACTCGAAAATCAAAAGTGTGAAGACCTAGTTGGTGGGTCAGATGGATTAAGCAGATCATGATACGTAGAGTCATAAAATGTAGATGATAGAGGATAGAAAATGTCCCTTGAGTAAGTAATACTTTGAATGGAACCAAATTCAAGATTGTTTTTTAGAGTGCTAATGTCATCTTAATGAATGAACGAATTAGCCTTCACCCTAGGCTTCATGAGCCATTCTGGAGTTTCTTGCATTAGATCTGAATCATGAAAAGAGGGAGGAGGATGAAGAGATGGATTAAGAATTTTATTTTCATATTTCCCAACTTTATTATCATCACGAAGAGGCACCCTCATCAGAACTGGAAAAGGAGGAGGACAAGGAACAAAAGGAGTAATAGGTTCCTTCTTCGAAATTAGCGGTGTCTCATGGTTTACAAGAGCTAGAGAAGAAGAAACATCAGGTGGTTTGGATTCTCTGTGCAAATAGATATGATCCAAACACTCAAACTTATGTTTAAAGAAATCCCAATCTATATTTTCTCCAGGAAATTCATAGCAAATGTGAAGGAAATGATCAGATAAATCCTCAATTGATTCATTAGGATTCATTATTAGTTGATTAATTCTTTTGAGAACACATCGGTAATCATACCTATCAAATTCTTTATGAAGGTCCTTCGCAACCTAGTCGAATGAATGGATGGAAGCAACGAGTAATGTATGACACCATCGATTAACACAACCTTCAAATGTGAGCTTGAGTAATCTAGCCATGACATCCTTGCAATGTATTCCGTTAGAAAGGAAAAAAATGTACAACTTGAAACATATATTCACAGAGAGTTAATTCACCCTCACCATCAAACTTAAATTGGGATTGGTTATGAATAAATTTTGCATGGATGGTAAGATTAAGCTCTTTAGAAAAACATCCCAAGGTTATGATTTTTGGAAGAGACATTTCGAATAAGATATTCAAAGCAAAATCAATGGGCACAACCTGTCATCTAGCCCTCCTTCTAGCATCATTTGTTGACGGTGCTGGAAATCCATAAACCAAGGGTGTCTCCCCATTGTGAATTCCCAATTAGACCTCACATTGTTTGGAGTAGGAGCCCCATCCGAAGTATCGAACTGACTGCCATATATTCTTGTAGATTTTCCTTGGATACAAAGTTAAGCACAAGAGAGTGATGCACATGTAATCTCAGATTAGCAAGTGAGTATGCTTGATGATTGTTCGGTTGTATGTGTGTCAAGGTTATTCTACTGCAGAGGGAAAGGAAAGTGAGCCTCTAGGAGAGAGGTAATATTAACACCCTAGTAGAGACACACACACACACAAATATATGTCTAACATCCAATGTAATATTCCACAAATATGTGACAGTCATAGCAACCATTATAAACAATAAATATATGTCTAACATCCAGCGGAATATTCCATAAATATGCGACAATAATCGCAACTGTTACATCACATTCTCAATAAGATAAGTACTAAAATAACTAAAATAGTTCAACTACTATAGCACATGTGGAAAAAAAACATGAATTGCAAACATTTACATCAAAATCTTACAAATATTCCTAATCCATGCATGAAGAACATGTTGGTCTCCACGCTTATGATATTAATTAAATTTCCCAAGACACATGTATACAATGAACACCACTAGCTCCAATATTGGAGCGTTGGAGCCACTCCTTTCTCCCCAAAATAACTAGCTTGTATCTCTAATGCATTGCAGGAGGAGAAAAGGTGAAAAGTCCCTTTCTCATATAATGAGGGTGTACATATAACCAATGGGGTGATGCTTCACATCCCTTGTGATTCTTTGACTACCCTCATGACTGTTTGACTTCCTGTGACTTTACACGACTCTTCATCTTCAGTACATGTCCTTTGGACTTCCACTTTACAATACATTTTGGAATAATAAATTAGATAATTCATAAGAATGGTATGGCATATGATGACTTGTGACATGATATGACATGACACTACTGACATGGACTTCTTGATGACATGGAAATGTCAAGCCATTCTTACTGCTCCTTTTTCTTCAATAAGAGATGTGAAATGCTTCACCTTCATGAGATATATGATTTTTTCTTCATATCCACCCTCCAAAGGGTTGTGAATTTAATGGAGTCTTCATGCAGTCCTGACATTTGATCTTCTATTGTAATCTAGCGTTCCTCCATCTTCTCACTTGATGATAATCTTATCTCTTCAACTAAATATGTGTATTTTCCTTCTCCTTTTCCTCGGTCATCATCTTGCCATGATAAGATAGAGTACATGCAACTAAAAACCATTCATGACAAGCTAAAATCAGTCTGAAAAACCCCTAACCTAACATATTTCATGAATTCACCTGTTAGGGTTGGAACTGGTGACTGGTTGAGTGATTGGATAAGGGATTGCACAGTTTCAGAGGCCAAGGTTTGGGACTAAGATTTGAGACTATGAAATGCGCAATTTAGGATGGCCAGGTTCAAGATATTTCACAGTTGAGGGGCTTAAGAGTTCAAGGCTAGGGCTTGCGGCTTGAAGATGCTCATTTTTCAATTATGAGAGGATAGAGGCCAAGGAATTGCATATTTGAGGGACTCAAGAGATCAAGGTTGAGGCTTGAGCCTTAAGACTATGCAATGCGCAGTTCTGGAGGTCTGGGAAGAGGACCTGTGCAATTGAGGGACTCAAGGACTTATAATAGATGCTTGAGCCTTGATATTGTGAAATGCAAAGTTATAAGGAGGTAGGGAGGCCAGGTGATTGAAAAATTGCGCAATTCAGGATTCCATGTATGAGGCTTGAGGATTGAGACTATGTAATGTGCAATTTAGGACTGGATGGAGGGCATGATTGCGTATTTTTGGAAGTTAAGGTCTGGGCTTGAGCATCGAGATTTCATAATGCGCAGTCCTAGGAGGTAAGAACTACGCATTGTGCATTATCAAGAGGCAGGGTTGCAGCTTGATGGTTGAGACTGCGCAATGTGTAGTTCAGGAAAGCTGGATGAGGCTAAGTTTCTTGGTCGAAATTTTTTTCCAAATTTGGCTAAGTGTGGGATTGATGAAGTTTATGTGAATAGTGATAGGAATTGAGTGTCATAACATACTTAGAAAACTTGATGACACAACATATATCATCTAGAACACATGGACAACAAACTTCCCTTAGCACGACAACTTTGCGACGACAATTGCGACACCAAATATACACTTTGCGACGAATGTGGCGACACTTGTGCGACAATGCTTGAGACTTTGGAAATGAGTGTGATACATGTTTACACGGTAGGTAAAATTCAGTAACGCAAATATTACCCCTTTAAACATGCCAAATCTAGCTTTCATGCGAAGTACAACACTCCACATGCCAAAAGATGAAAATTACGATATGACAAGAAAAGTATGAACGACACTTGCGATATGCGAATGACAGTGAATGAAACATAATCCAAGGTGAATATAACATGCAAAAAACACTAGCTAGAGTGAAATAAAGGAAAAGCAACAATTGAAAACATGAAAATGGCACTCGTGAGAACAAAGGTGCGCAAAAGAGGAAGTTCCAAAAAATCACCAAAATAGAGGTACAAATGTAGCCGAAAGTGAGAGATAGTCAATGAACATGCGCACTAACTCCTGACATGAATTGAAAATCACACATACATAGTATTGATGGACCGTGCTATGCATGTTCAAGCTTATTTAAATAAATGCACTCATGGAGTTATTGTAGACTGAGCATGTGTGAGCAAGTGACTTTGACACTTATTATCCAAGAAGGGAGCTCAAAAGCATCAACTGACCATTAAGTGACTATAGAACGATTGATTGCAAGATCCACAATAGGCTCCAAAATTCGAGTGTAGGCAAAATTTTGGAGGGTGTTTGTCGCAGTGACAACATAACACTATATCATTAATTTACCATAGTCAAATATATTCCATTGAATACAATATGCTTAAATGTGAAATAATCATAACAATCATTAGTCTATTTCCATACATAAAATAGAAAGAACACGTGCCATAATCATGTATAATATTGCATAACTAAAATAGAGATATGGTAGCTCAAAGAATCAATGAAAACCATTAATAATAACAAGAATACTAATAATATTAGAAGTGGCACCAATCTCAACATGTAGCTCATAAGGACTATGTGTACGAATGTGTGTTAGTTTTCTTTCACTCTATTAAAACCATAATTAATCGATAATAGTATCAATATTGACAATATTAGCAATGGCACCAATCTCAACCTACATCTTAGAAAGAGTACTTATACAACTGTGTGGCTGTTTTCTTTCATTCTATTAAAACCTAATCAACCTAGTTATCTACACAAATGCATTTCATTAAATTTACTTACCAGCTCAACTACCTAGACAACTTAGGTTGTAACATATATTTTCCTTCCCTTTTTGTATGTATTTATCCCACAACTTCATATGGTACACTTATCCTTATCTACACCAATGTTCAAAAGGGACTAAAACACATCCTCTGTTGTCACCTCTTGTTCTACTCCTCCTCGATGCAACTTTTCAACTCCAATATTCTTTTAATGTTCTACTATATTTCTTGTGACATGCACTTATTCATATGCTCCATGTATTTAGGCATGCATTAATACATGCCCCTTCTCCATATTTTCAAGTATATTGCTAATCAAAACCCCTTCCTTATGTTTCTCATTATCTACAATTCATAGGGAAATTATTTAACCAATGCTATGTCTAATATATTGTTCTCATCCTCTTATCTTTCACATTGATACTCTTCACCTTCAAACCTTCCTTTCACATTTCATCGCAGTATTAATAATGTCCTCTACTCGTTTAAGGCTAAATAATAAGCCTCATTTAAGATTGCACCTCCACCATGGAATTTTTTTCAAATGGATGGTTTCAAAACATCCTTCACCTTTTTTTTCTTTTATAAGACCTACTCTAATCACCACTCTACAAAAAATTGTAGTATATTCATCTACACATTTGTTTTCTTCTAATTATATTTTTTTCTATCCAAAGATAAAAGGTAATATAAATACATATCATACCTCAGAATTTTATGACCATCTTATCCCATGTATTGATCTCCCACCAAATAGATGCATGCCTCTGAATCTCATGCATGCACTAGTTCACTTGCTTGGAGTATTCAATTTTGAATGTTGTCAAGATGCATGTGCATGACTCAATAAATAACTTGTTTGGATTCAAACTCCCAAATACATATGAATATTTAAATACTACATTCATTCCAACTCATCATGGATTTAGGCATATTCCCATTAATCTTCACTCTCAACATTCACACGTGTAGTTGTTCCTTTCCTTTGAATTGTTTCTTTGGTTTCTAACCACATCAACACCTATTTCTAGAATATTCGTGACATCATTCTCATAATCATGGGGTTTTAATATACCTCCTTTAACTCATACTCTTCTTTTTTATGCCATAATCTTATCACTTTTCTATGATCTTCTTTACACATTCAAACAACATAATATACTTAACTAACAAGGTGGATTTATCTCTTCTTTAGTCAAATATAGCTAACCCTTCTTTTGATGCAACTACTTCTTCCTACAACCAACTCTATCATGCACTCCCCTTGTTAGAGTTGTCCTTGTTGTAAGTTCTCCCTATATTGATACCATGTGATGCAAATGCATAGTACCTATCTTAGAGTGCACAAGAAAATGATTGGGAAAAAGCACATACATGTCATCTATTATATGATAATCATATTTCAAAATGAAGTTCACAGATGAACCTTATTCCATTAATCAAAACTCATAATCTCAACAAGAGGAAAACAATACCAAAAATAACAATACAATTCAATAATCAATAATGAATCAATACCATCTGAAGATCATAACCTTGTATCCAACTATAGATTCTTATAACAAAATAATCCAGCTAAATTCCCATTCTCAATAATGATATATAGCCAAACTCAAACACAAGTATTCAATTTTTCTCTAAATCTATTCATTGCTATGTTATCTTAAATCTTAAATTTGCTTTCTAGAGATTCCAATTCTCCCATGCTATCAAGATCTTAAAGCTTACAAAATAAAACCACAATATTTTGAAACTTATAGCATTAAAAAACTCATATTCTCAACAAGAGGCAAACAACACCACCAAAAAAATACATTTTAGTTTATATTCCAAAATCAATATCAATACATTGCAAGCTAGCAACCCTTGTATCAAACTATAGATTCTTAAATAAAAGTAACATTGGAAAATGGCCATTGTTAACAAGAATACATGACCAAACTCATGTGGAGTTATTAAAATGTGCTCTCAATACATTCCTAGATAGTTAAATCTCATATCTAAAATATATTTTTTGGCACTGCCAATGCTCCCATGTTGTTGACCTGTCGAATCTCATGTACAAAAACTCCAAGCTCCCAAATATTTAGCTACTCCAAACTACCTTTTAATGAATTAAAATGCTCCTTTTATAACCATTGATCCTTTTGAGTACATTGATAAAAGTTGACCATGTCCACTAGGTCCACATTATCACCAGTTGTAATAGTTGATCATGTCAACTTGGTTTACATCACCAATTTTCATCGATTTCCAATGGAAAACTAACTAAAAATCTTCTAGATCTATTCCTTAATCTCTTTGTTATGGTTCTAAATGTGCTTTTTCAAATACGATGAACTACAAACATGGAGTACACTAGTCAGGAAACACCTTACCATGTTCAATCATCATGGGGGTTTTCAATTAATTGCTCAAAAAATGAGCAATATATTGCTTGATAATATTATTATGAGAGGGGTATTTTAATATTCCTACAAATATATGTATTGGGAGGTGTGTACTCTAATTCCCATATAGATATTGATAAATAAATTTTAGAAAGCATAAAGGAGGAGGGAGCATAATCGACTTTAAGCATGACTTTTGCAGGTCAAATTTCCTTCTATATCTAATGAAAATAGGGGTTTGGTAATTAGAAATATGTATTTGAAGGGGATTTAAAAATTTAGTTTTAAGAGACAAAAAATGTGTTAAGGATATTCTTTAATATCATGTGAAGAAAGGTGATATACCATAGATTTACAAAGTGAAATGGCTCAAATTTCCATTGAAAAAACTAAATTCAAATATTTTATCATGAAAATTTCATAATACCAAAGAATGCTCCTAAATAATCTCCCTAATGGTAAACAACCAAAATTAATTTAAAATTTGGAGAAAAAACTAGTTTGAATCATGAGTTGCACATGTTGTAGACGAGTTTGTGGCACAAATTCTTTAGTATCACCTAAATCACAGTTCATTGATGACTCTTCAATGCATTAGTGACATCACTTTGTTATTCTTCTTTTAGCTTAACCAATTTCTTTTGGAATCTTCCTCCTAAATATTTTCATTATATAGAGTCCTTGAAAGAAATTATGAGCAAAATCAAAAGAACATTTAGACATTGCTTGATGAAATTCCCTTACTATTACTAACTTCTTTTACATCCCTAAACTAGGAAGTGACCGTTAAGTGTAGCTTGAGTCATGAGCTAGAGAATGTTAAAGGGTGGCTTGCCTCCATGAGAACTCAAGGTAGGGTTCATACTTAGCTTTCTGTAGATTTAGAATTAACCCATTTTTTTTTATCTAAATCAATTTGAGCATAATGGTTAATTAATCTAAGGTATGCAAACGTGATTACTTAATTTTAAGTGTTAAGAATGGGAACAATGAAGACACCTCTTGTTTTTGGTGACATCTTGAAAATTACAAATCATTGAAATTTCATTGATACATTGCTCAAATCACAATGTTATTAATTTTAGTTGAATTGGAGATGGCATAATACCTTTAGATTGTAGTTGTTGAGATGCATGGGGGCTTCACCTTGTTGACCAAATATCTTATCGTGTTCACTCATAAAGGGAATTTTAAAATTGTGAACAATAAAGCCAATATATTGTAGGTATTGGGGGGGAAGGTGCAAGGTATCAGTGGATTTATAGGTGTTGTGGGGGATAAAAATTGGTATATAGTAAAAATAAATGTTTATTTTTTATTTTTTATTAGAGAGATGAATTGGGAGGGGGGTTCAATTTTTTTTTGGGAGTTATATATCAATATCCAATGAAATTAGGGGTAATATTTAATATTCCATGAATTCACGTGGTATTTCATAGGTTCACTCAGTGAAGACCCGTGTTGAGATGATATATTTTGAGAATGAAGATTTCATTGTTGGATTGAGGATAAACTTATACCATAAAATTCCAAGTTGATTTGAATGTTTCTTTCCTACATCCTAAGAATGATGTTTAAAAAGATCCGAAAAAACTTCATTTTTTCTTGATCAGATATGGGTCGCTAAGTTTTTTCGCTATGCAAGCACCTCCCACTCAATTAAAACAAATTAAGAATCTTGCTTATACATGCATGTGCGGAATTGAATTCTTGATTCAGGTGTATGCGTTTTAACTAGTTTAAGGCTTTATGCGTGAGAAATTAAAAAATTGTTTAAGCTGATTAAAAGCATGTAAAGAAACCATAAATTGTAGCAAATTAACCAAAAACACATAACGACAAACATAATAAAGGAGTTCACCCTCAACACTTGGGTTGCGTCTCCTTGAGCCTCTGTCAATGGAATTGGCTCTTTAAGATTAAGATGGTAAATTCATTTTACAAGTTGATGCTAAACTCCAATCATTTTTTGGACTATACCAATGGGTTTAGAATACCAAAATACCCTTGGATTGACTGCTTAATCTCTGGAAATGGACCTAGGCTCCCTTGGGCTTGACCTCTTCGGTCGATGTTCTTGAGCTTCCCTGAGCTTCTCTATGGCACAAAATCTCCTAGAAGTCATATTAATCTCCTGAAACCTGTTTTACTGTCTCCATCACATATCAATCATCCAAAATAGGCTGTTCATTAGCTTAGAATAAACTCAGGCTCCCCGTTCTATGCCTCCAACACCTGGTGGCATTGGGCTCCCTGAAATTCCTTGTGGTTACTTCAGCTCTAGAAGTCTCCAAATTATTCTGAAAACCCCATCATTGGATTTAAAAGGTTCAATATAGTCATAAATTACTATTCATTCGCTCAAAATGGCCCCTGGCTTCTCTGGCTATGCCTCCAACACCTGGTGGTACCTTGTGGCTCTAAGCTCACTGAAAACTTCCTTATAGCATCTCGACCTTAAAAATTTTCCAAATTAGTTTTCAAACCCCATCATTGGATTCAGAAGGTTCAAGATATTCAGAAATGACTATTGGTTTCCTGAGAATGGCCTCTGGCTGCCCTGGCTAGGCCTCATTCTCCCGCTGCCTCCTGGTGGCCCTTGGAACTTATATGAAGAAAATTCACACTCATAAGTCCTCATCTGGCTCTGAAAACCTCATTAATGGCTCTATAATGTCGAATAAGTCAATAATGACTCTTTCTCCACTCAAAATGGTCGAAAATTGAGCCTTCTACACTTTTTCCCAATATCTCCTTCGAAAACTCCACTAAATGTGGAGAACTCAAGTTAACTGGAGTTAGATTAGGGCTGACCGCAAAATTTTGCGCGCCCCTATCCACTCCCCCTATTAAGCCACGCATTTAAATGTTACGGTTAGGGTGGTGGCCACATGCGCACCCCCATTCGTTAAGTGGCTTGACCAGAACACAACGAAATACAATTGCAGAGTTTAATTACATACATATGCGAAGAAACCAACAACACTCTTTATATCAGAACACACATCGCCTTAAAAAGCTTACATACATGCGGAACAGGGTTCTCGGGTCCCACAACACGCAACCTATCACAACGCATCGCAAATCGCTTTTCCGCAAGTTTAACTTGGCACCGATAATGCTGAAACCATAATTTATGAAATGTGCACTCGTGCGCAGTGTCGAGACGTGGCTCCCCTCATTGCATCGCATATTTCAACTTAGCACATCACAACCAATTTAACATATCTTGTGAACTCTTACCTTCGAAATATTTCGATTTGCGAAATTGCTTTTCCGGGTGCTGTAATCTCTGTCGTTTTTTTTGTTTCTTGATCCGGCGATCCACATAATATCTCAGCCTTCTCACTTCGCATTGCAGGTTAAACAATTTAACTTGTGAAACTCTTTAACGGTAAACTCTGTTCTACGCTATGTGCGATGTTTCTTAACTACGATGAGATCTCTCCCGTTGATTGGTGTCAGATCCACGGTCCTCACTATCGCTTCGTTCTGCGGCTTGCTCTTACTGTTCGTTCCACCTTCAACATTCCACGATTGTGCAATCCCCGATTATATGCAGAGTTCAAGACTCCCTGACATCCACCAATTTGAATCCCACTCTGCTGGTCGATCTGGTTCTGAACCTATTTTCCATTTCGAACCCAATCCTGTAACTTTGAATTTTGAGCAAATCTTTAGGCCCTGATCCCAATATGATCACTCCTTCCCACTGACGGGATTTTGGACCCACAAAATATGATGATTATCTACCTTGAGCTTCAACACTTTGCTGCTTTCAAGTTATATCAACTGATTTTTCTTGACAAGTCTATTTGGAAATCACCCTGACATGCTTTGCACCACAACTGGTTATGTCTCTTGACCATTACTCTTTGGTTGTTGCTAACCCACTTCAACGTTGCTGGCTGCTGTAAATTGATGCATACCCTGTTGTACCACTATTCTCTCTGTGTGCTTGGAAAAATATTAGCCTTCCCACTGAGAATGAAGTTCCTCTTGCAACTATGGCATACAAGCTCTGTCTTGGAAATCCACTTTCCAAATTGAGCTCGCAATATGAGTGAAATCTTGTCGTCAACAAAAACACCAGCTTGTTCTGCAATGGCTGCAAAACACCTTGCATCTTGTCCACTTATTCAGTGAATGGACCAAAACTTCCTACAACATCTTGTCACAAGAACACGATCAATCTTGAAAATAAAATCTTATGTAAGAATTGAAATGAAGACCACCTCTTTTTGCTTCTTCAAAGCACTAATTGTCACCTTCCTATAACATCAAATACATGGCGATCCTCTTGCACATTAGTGTATCCATTTATTGACACAATCGACAAATACCCTCGACTAAAACATAATTCGTGCAACATGCGACATCAATAATAAGTCGAAAGAAATGTGCAATACAATCGACACAAGATGATATGAAAAATGTGCAACACAATCGACACAAGTCGACAAACATGTGTGCGACACAATCGACACAATTCGATATACAACATGATACATTGACAACACTCGTGCATGTATCTATGTACAATGAACCTATTTACAATTTCACCATTTACACATACAAACTCATGCATATGTACACTTTCAACTCTTCCTTTCAAGTACCAACAAGTACATAATCCCAAAACATGTGGGTGACTATAAGAGCTGAACTGAATGATATTGTTGCAACAAAAGTGAGTAACATACCCATATTTTACACCTCCACGACAAAATTGTGCAAAAAAAATAAATGCCTTCAACTGAACATCATTCTCATACAATCTTGCATCCTACAAGTTGTGATAATCTGATGCAACTTGTCATACTTCAACAAAAATTCAGGCATATATAAGGCTGAAATTTTCATCTATGTACAAAGTAAATGCATGCCTTACTTGGTCAAGAAATCGAGCCATTTCTTGCCAACCCACTTCAATGGCGATTTTTCTTGCTGAACATCTTCTTCTTGTGAATCATCTTGACTCACATTGATGATGGAATCAATTGTCACGTTCTCACCAGTATTTTTATTGTCTTGCTTCATGTGCTTATGATGAGTGGTTGGATGCAGTGTCCAACATTGGGTAATGAAATGTCCCTTTTTCTGGCAATGTGTGCAAATCTTTTACATCTTCTGTTCAAGTCGCCTTTGCTTGAACTGTTTCCTGTATGCTATCATTCTCTTCCAACATTTTGAAACTTGATGATTATTGAAACCACAATATGAACAACAACTTTTTCTCCCATTCATGCATGTAGATTTTTCATGCTTAACATAATCATAAAAAACATGATTATAGGAAGAATTATACCTTGAATATTGCTTTGAATGTTCATCTTTTTCACCTTCTTGAGAAGATGAACTTGACGAGGTTCCAACTCTCTTTTGAAGACCAACAACATTGTTCATGTCATTAGAGATGTCACAAATCTCTTGCTCACCATAAGCTGCATGTCTACAAGCATCTTGCTGTAACATGGGTTTCAGAAAATTGCATTCATCTTGATTACAAACTTTGCATGTTTGAGGTTTTAATCCTGCAACAAAATTCCTTCTTGTAACTGTTTCAAATGCCTTCATGGCTTTAGAAATTTCTCCATAAAGTTGTCCATAGCCAAGACCCAAATATTTAGGCCTTTCCTTAACGATAATTGGCTCAACCATGCCTTGTGCATGTTTGCCTAATCTTTTACCTTCATAGCCCATTTTCATCATCAATTTGGACCCTATTTCTCTAGTGTGTTTTTTCAAAAGAACCTACACATTTATCTTGAGAGGAAATTGAAGACAAACCTAAATTATTTACCTCTTCTTCAAGCACATGCTTGGCTGAGGCTTCTTTGGCATCATGGAGATGAATCTCCATCTCATGCATCTTTTGAAGAAGTTCTTACTTCTCTTTCTTCATAGCAGCCAATTTTCTTGAAGCTTAGTGCTCTCCCTTATATCTTCATACAACTGTTGCACAATATATTTCATGATGTGAAAGTGTTGCTTCATCTCTTTATCAAAGAGTCTTTAAAAGGATGAGGATTTAGAAACATCACTTTTTGAAGTTGTCATCAATATGTAAATGAATTAAATAACTTCAACAACAATTCACAAAGCTTCAAAAACAATTGACAAAGCTTCAAAAACAATTTGGCTGTAGATTCAAGCTCTTCTTTGCAGCTTGTATCTCTTCTTCAAGCAACCTCTTTTGCAAACAATCCCTCTTGTGCTTCAAGGGTTGCCTTGAGGTCCTTTGGGTAAGGAGGATGCTTTCAGGCTTCTTCCTTCTTGTCCTCTACTGGACTTAGCTACCAGTATCTCCCTTTCACCTCTAGCAAACTCAAACTTGTAAGCATCAGTAAATTTGCAAACAATTAAATTCTTTGCACTGTTAAACACCCTTCAAGTCAAACAAGAAAGCAAGCAACCTTGTGCCCTGTCAAGCAAGAAACCTACTGCTCTAATACCAACCTGATCTGATATGGGTGGCTCACTTGTTTAGCTATGCAAGCACCTCCCACTCAATTAAAGCAAATTAGGGATCTTGCTTATACATGCATGTGCGGAATTGAATTATTGATTCAGGTGTATGTGTTTTAACTGGTTCAAGGCTTTATGTGTGAGAAATTAAACATTTGTTTAATCTGATTAAAAACATGTATAGAATTGCAGCAAATTAACCAAAAACACATAACAACAAACATAATAAAGGAGTTCACCCTCAACACTTGGGCTATGTCTCCTTGAGCCTCCGTCAATGGACTTGGCTCTTTGGGATTAAGATGGTAAATTTATTTTACATGATGATGCTCAACTCCAATGTTTTTTTGGACTATACCAATGGGTTTATAATACCAAAATACCCCTGGATTGACTGCTCAATCTCTGGAAATGGACCCAGGATCCCTTGGGCTTGACCTCTTCGGTTGGTGTCCTTGAGCTTCCCTGAGCTTCTTTGTGGAACAAACTCTCCTAGAAGTCATCTTCTTCTCCTAAAATTTGTTCTACTATCTCCAACACATATCAATCATCCAAAATAGGCTGTTCATTCGCTCAAAAAGAACTCAGGCTCCCCATTCTATGCCTCCAACACCTGGTGGCACTAGGCTCCCTAAAACTTCCCTGTGGATACTTCGGCTCTAAAACTCTCCAAATTCTTCTGCAAACCCCATCATTAGATTCAGAAGGCTCAATATAGTCATAAATGACTATTCATTCACTCAAAATGTCCTCTAGTTGCCCTGGCTATGCCTTCAGTACCTGGTGGCACCCTGTGGCTCTAGGCTCACTGAAAAATTCCCTATATCATCTCAGTATTAAAAAGTCTCCAAATGCTTCTTCAAACCCCATCATTGGATTCAGAATGTTCAAGATAGTCAGAAATGACTATTGGTTTCTTCAGAATGGCCTCTGGCTGCCCTGGCTAGGCCTCATTCTCCTGGTGGCTCTTGGTGGACCTTGGAACTTCTCTGAAGCAAAATCACACTCATAAGTCCTCAGATGGCTCTACAAACCTCACCAATGGTTTTAGAATGATTGAATTAGTCAAGAATGACTCTTTCTCCACTCGGAATGGCTGAAAATTGAACCTTTTACACTTTTTCCCAATATCTCCTAGGGAAACTCCACTAAATGTGGAGAACTCCAGTTAACTGGAGTTAGATTAGGGTTGACCGCCAAATTTGGCACGCCCCTATTCGCTCTACCTATTAATCCGCACATTTAAACATTACGGTTAGGGTGGTGGCCACATGCACACCCCCATCCGTTAAGTGGCTTGACCGGAACACAATGGAATACAATTGCGGAGTTTAATTACATACATACATGAAGCAACCAACGACACTCTTTATAACAGAACACACATAGCCTTAAACAACTTACATACACGCGAAACATGGTTCTTGGGTCCCACAACACACAACCAATCATAGCGCATCGCAAATCGCTTTTCCGCATGTTTAACTTGGTACCAATAGCGCTAAAACCATAATTTATGCGATGTGCGCTCATGCGCAATGCCGAGACGTGTCTCCCCTCATCGCATCGCATATTTCAACTTTACCGCATTGCAACCAATTTAACATATCTTACGAACTCTTAGCTTCTAAATATTGCGATTTGGAAAATCACTTTTCTGGGTGGTTCAATCTCCGCCGTTGGTTTGTTTCTCGATCCGACGATCCATGTTATATCTCCGCCTTCTCACTTTGCATCACAGGTTAAACAATTTAACTTGCGAAACTCTTTAACAGTAAACTCTGTTCTGTGCGATGTGCGATGTTTCTCAACTGCAATGAGATCTCTCCCATTGATTGGTGTCAAATCCACGGTCCTCGTTATCGCTTCGTTTTGCGGCTTGCTCCTACTGTCCGTTCCACCTTCAACATTCCACGACTGTGCAATCCCGATTCTATATGTAGAGTTCAAGACTCTATGACAGCCACCAATTCAGATCCCACTCTGCTGGTTGATCCGGTTCTGAACCTGTTTGCCATTTCGAACCCAATCTTGTAACTTTGAATTTTGAGCAAATCCTTAGGCCCTGATCCCAATCTAATCATTGTTAGAATCTCACAAAGAAAAAAAAATTAAATAATAATAAAATTATTCCAAGTAGTTTCAATGTTTAGGAAGTTCTAAATCCATTGGAAGACTTCCAAAAACATAATATGTGGAGGAATTGAACCCCTTGTACTTTGACCATGGAACTATAGGTGACATCCAAATTTTTGACAAATTAACTAAGTGATCTTGTAAACCTAGATTCATTACTTAAATGGCATGGGTCATGATAAAACTATATCTTTGGTACTTTGACCATAAGACTATTTTGAAAGAGAACGAAATATAAAATTAATAGAAAAAAGGTTGTATTCTAATATTCAAGCATATGTTTTTACATAGAGTACCCTACTTTTTATAGACCTATTGGATATCAAACAAGGTGGTCATGGTTCAGTTTGACCACTTTTTCATCTTTTATTTAATTATATTATATTTTATTATTATCCACTAATTACACTATACTATTTATCATCCTCCACTTGTTGGTGTCTCATTTTTTGTACCATCTTCTCTTAGTTAAAAGAGATGTTGGACTAATTTGAAAATGAGTATTCATCCAAAAAAATCAAGCAAATTCGCAACCTCATCAATCATGTAGGCTTGATATTTTTTTGAAACTAGGATGAGAGATTGTGAATACAAACCTTGATTACCTAGTAAAATGGATAGGTATACAAGGATATGATATGTAATTCCAATCAACCATGTGTTAACTAACAATATTGGAAGGAGTCTTTTGAATTTGTAATGATGGATGGAGTTGATTTATTACATTAATAGATTCCAATATATCCACGACAAGGTTGTCTAGTGAACAAACACTACTTGTTTTCTTGGGTTCCAGTTGCTTAACATGCAACGGGTGAAACTTTAAGTGTTTTTTAGTTTCTCATCAAATTTGTGTGCCTTGTTCACAGTCATAATCTTAGAACTAGAAACTATTTTCCCACCTTAAATGTTATCATGAGAGCATTGAGAGGATGTCAAGTTTGATAGAGAGGCACTACCATCATTTAGGGGGGAAACAATTTGATTTTTTCCATTATTACTAGAGAGACAATCTCTAAATAGAAAATATATCGATGAATCCAACATCTTATGGAAAGTTAGTAGGGATTGCATGAGATGTATAGTAATCACTACCAACAACTGATGCATGTATTCTGCCACTTGTTTCCTGGATATTTGACGGTTAAACTTGTTAATGGTTTCATGACTTCCCCTCTTTTCAATGCCCTATTCATAGAAGCATTGTTAGGTGGGGATACTCCTATGTTTTTCAATGCCATGACCAACATTGGGGCCTATTCCACCATTTTTACAAGGACAAATTATGAGAGAGGGGAATCACACTACTTTGCATTGTAATTTTATTATAGAATCTCATTTTTATCTTAAGATGCTTTCATGAGATATACTTGTGGCTTGAAAGATGAGTAAGAAATAGTGTGAGAACCATTCTTATTCAAAGTTTCATTAAGCCCATATTTCTCAAAATTAGAGCTTGCTAAGTAAAGCTTATATTTTCTTATTATTTAGCTCATGAACAAATTATTTTAAAGATTAGGAGTTTGCCTATGCCCACTTACAAAGATGTAATTAGTGTTTGAAATATTAGCTATAGCAATCCAAAACATGACTATATATAGTTGTTTAAGCTGTATTTTTGAATAAACGTTATGGAGCACCAATAGATGTTGACAAGGTTTTTTCTTGTGTAAAGATTGAGAATTACATCCACTGGAGAGCATTCATTATTCAAGGAAATACTATCCTTCGTTTTGTGGAAAGGAACATACTTCAACATAGTCGTGAAAATTATAGCATCATTTTCAACCATAAGGCTTAATGATGCATTTACAATGTAATATTGTCAAAATATCTATCTCAAGAGAATAAGTATGAGAGTCCATAGTGTCATGAACTTTTGAGCTATGTATAAGTTGAGGCCAAGACAACAAAATGGCCTATATTTAAAGGGGTAATTTTAGTGTCTATCAGTAGTGGATCTTGCATGGCTTAGTGGATGAGGCAATACATACTAATGTAGAGATCATAATATTTAGGAAAAAGTTTGGAATTAACAATACTCAATAAGCGATCGTGCACAAAATCCCACATTTTTTCCAAGACAAAAATGATTGATAACAGTAAAGGATTTAAAAAAAAAATGTAAAGTATCAAAGTGCCTCTAGTGAATATGCTTGGTGGTTAGAATGGCCATAATGCTAGGAAAGAAAGCACCATCACTATAAACAATGTAAATGAGTGAGCAAGCAACAAAACGTGTGACTCTTATTATATCTATATTTCATTTATTTATTTTTTATTATTATTATTTTCTTGAAATAAAAGCCCTAATTAAGAGGTCTTAAATATTTTCCTATATCTCTATTTCATTTATTTATTATTATTATTATTGTTTTTCTTAGAATAAAAATAAAAGCCGTAATTACGAGGTCTCAAATATTTTGAGCATTAAGTATAACTCTCTTAAAAAAAAACTCATTTAAGAGTCTTAAAAATTAAGTAGAGAGGATAAAACTATTCAATCCAAACTAAACTCAATTAACTATATCTCTATTTTATTATCATAATCACCTACTAGCTGTCTATATTATTTGTGATCTTCCACTTCTAAATAAATTCTAAATTAGTACAAAATGTACTATTTGAAATCATCTGTATCGCACACAGATGGAGAATTGCACTTAGGAGTTCGCACTTTTCTTCTTTGGTACGTTATTACATTATTTGTGATCTTCCACTTCTAGATATCTTCTTTTCTGTGAATGATATGAATGGCATTTAAATTCTAAATGAATACAAAATGTACTATTTGAAATCCTCTTTAACGCACACTGATGGAGCATTGCACCATTTGATATTCAATCAATATCTTGGAGGTTCGGGTGTACGGTGGCATAAATATAATCTGAAGCATTGTCGGTGATATAATGTTGACATAGCAAAATGTCATTTTATTCTTGTTCAATAAATAGACAAGAGGTAAAGACAATGTTTAATATTTATTATATCCATATTTCATACTTAAAACAAAAAAAATCACGATTGACACAATAGAAAAAGGCTTCATTATAGCTGGAAAGAAAATTACGGAGTTACAGACACACAGCAAGTAACAGATAATTTCTACGTATGTTATTTGATAATGGACGGATTGTCGGCCATCAATAGTACCAGGAACGTCGGCCATAATGAAGTACTATCCGTGCATAAAGAAAAAGAAAGAAATGCAGAACCAGATGAATCGAACAACAACAGAAGAGTCACAGTCGATGTTAACAAGTGGAGCAGTTGCTTTTTATGACTAGACAATACTGCTGTCGCGGAGATTGTTAAAGCCTCAACCAGTCAAAGCAACTGTTTGCATATTTTTTTGACAATACGATTGAATCTTGTCATAGATTTCTCCTCGTTAAGGACAAAGGTGGCTGGTGAATAAAATGAAAGAATGCAGGCTCATTATCCCAAAATCACGAAAAGACTGTTAGATAAGATGGACTGCACTTGCACTGCAGCTGGTTAATAACAGAAGGCAAGCACGAATGCTCAGTATCCCAAAATCACGAAAATACTGTATACCTAACATGGAGAGTTCTCTAGCTGAGCTGCCAATCCTGGTTACTGTGTTAATTTTGGTCGATGAGTTCAACTGAAAAAGTAATCGTTTAATGACATTTTTGGCGTTGTACGATTGAATTTAAATGTGGAAAAATATTTCATGATATTTTGGGAAGTAATACCTAATGGGCATTCATTTATTAAATCAAAATTATAATTTTGGATTTTAATAAAATTGATATTGCTTTTTTTTTATTAGAACAATTGGTGATTGGGCAATTTTATGAGTTAATCAATGGATGTTTTGTTAATTAAATAATTTCTATATTAATTTTTTTATAATAAGAAGTTAGCTCAAATTAAATATTGCATATGAATTTTTTTATTAAATTCTTTTTCATAGGATTATTAATCAACATCTACACTAAAATTAATGCATCTATTTCAATGAAAAACCAAAATATTTATGACTTTCTAATTTCAACTTCTTTTACCATTTGTAAAAGTCTTACTTCCTCTTTTTCTCTGGCTAATTATGTTCAATATTATATAATACTATATAATATATGTATTTATCTCTATGTGTCTCTTTCTTCTTCCTTCTCTCCCCCCTCCATCTCTGTGTCTATCTCCCCCCCTCTCTCTCTCCCCCTCCATATTTGTGTCTATCTCCCCCTCTCTCTCTCCCTCCATCTCTATGTCTATCTCCCTCCCTCTCTACCCCATCTCTCTCACACCCTCTCTATCTCTGCCCCATCTCTCTCTCTCTCTCTCTCTCTCTGCCTCTCCCTCCCTCCCTCTATCTCTCTCTTCCCCTTCTCTCCCTCCCTCTCTCCTCCTTCATGCTCTTCTCTCTCCCTCACTCTCTCTCCATCTCGTCGTCCCTATCTCTATATCTCTCCCTTGTCACCCCCCCTCCCTCTCCACCTTTTTCTCTTTATGGTATTCTCCCTTGTGGCGTGACCTTGTATCTTTTCATCCCATTTTCTTTAGAAAGTTTAGGTTGACTTCACTTCTCCTAGCTATTGTCTTGTGTTGTCCTTTGTCTCCTCCCTTTTTGTTCTCATGGATGCCCAAGCTTCATCAATCCTATAGCCATAAGGGCCCAATTCTCTTCCTCTCCAAGAGTCCAAGTTGTTGCTTAGCATTTTCTTGCAATTTACACAGCTGGCATACCTCCAGAAAGATGTACAGAAATACACTAGGCTAAAGATGAAGCCCATGTGGAAAGAAGTTGTATATATGATGCTAAGATCCATGAAGAGGATAATAGTTGGAATCCTAAGGATGATAATATTCACATCCAATAGATCCATGATCCATTACATGTAGACAATGGATTTATATTGGCAATTGAAAACTATCACGAGGAAGCATCTAATAAAAAAGCCATCGACCCACCAAGAAATTCTACTTTACATTGATTACTTTCATAAATAACTTTGGAAATTGAATGAAAATGTATCAATTCTCTAATTCTGAAGAAAACACTAAAACTCCTAGAACCATTCAAGTGAATTATCCATTTGTTTAACATGTTAATCTTGTTAGTATATGTTTTTTTTTGTTTCAAAGACATCAAATTACTAAATACAATCTAAATAAATTATAATTTTTATATGCTAATTAAAACATTTTAATGTGGCCAAAAAATCATTATTTTTATATTAATGGTCTAATTTCTCGAATCATTCTATAATTCATTTTATTTTAATAAAAATATAAAACACGATCCAGCTTTACAAAATAACATTCACTTATTAAATAACACTTTATTAAGAACATTGTTAATTTTAAAAACCGATTTTTCCTTACAATATATTTTACCATGAAGAAAATTCATTTACATCACGATGAATGCTATGTTTTTTAATAAAATACACCTATCAAATAATACTCTACCTTTTAATAGGTTTGATGAAGTCTATCAATTGATATCTATTATTTAAGAAGTAATACTAAATTAAAATAAATAACAATTATTTGCCCTCTCACTTCAACGATTTATACATTTCAATAATTTAAAAAATAAATAAAATAATCATAATTATTATAGATTTTATTTAGTAATTTTCAATGGTTGTTTTTGATAAAGAATGATGGAGAGTAGTCATATATTTCACACAAAAGTGTATGTCTCAACACAAACTGTTTAGATTACTCTAATATGTAGAGTTTTTCATATCTAACTTATTTTTACTCTAAAAAGAGAGGTTGAGAGAGAATTTCTCAACCATTACAAACCAATATCTCAAATATAAAATAAGATATAAGCATCAATTCCAACATTCTCTCTCTTAATAATTACATTACATAAATTTATTGAAATCGCCCATAAACAATAAAATACACAATCATTATTTAACTAATTTATATAGGCTCTCTCAAATTGCCTCATAACCTAGTTTGCAGGTTGGATTCCAGCTTCTTGAACTCCGAAATAAAAAACCCCAGAAAAAGTCCCAAAATGTCACATAACCTAATTAGAATGAGCTCGAGTGACCTCGAAAACCACTCCACTGGTTCAACAAATGAAAAATCATTCCCTAAATCTTCAATTCCCAGACAATCATCCATATCGAAAAAACAAAAAGCCACACGCTGGCCCCTATCCATTCCCGTACGCCATTTGAATAATGTAACATGATTTCCGTGAATGTGACACTGTTTACAGCGATTCGTATGTTGTTGGATGTCCGCTGTGACTCAGGAATGGAGAATCGCTGGAAAAGCACTTAGTTAAAAACTTTTCAGGTTACGGCACCATAGGTTCTCTTCAATATTATTCAGTTCAGGATAATTGGCCAACTACTCAGATCTATGAGTTTGACCGGTAGGATCTGTGCGTGTATTTGCGGTCTCGAGATATATTTATAACTATCTGCTCTGATCAACCCAAAGAGATTTCGGGAGACACGAGCTGAAATTATTTGATGCAGAAACAACTCGCATTCCGTTCCTTTGAAGAAGATATCACAGTAAGTAGTTAAATTGTTGTTTGTAAGAGCCATGCCATTTGGTAGAAATCCTGCAGTACATTACTGTAACTTTCTGTCTCTGTTTTATTTTCTAATATAAACTTAAATGCTATATTGAGCAGACATAACATTTAAGACACCTGGTTATAGCTTAACCATGATGGGACGCAAGGCTTGTTATGATTCAAATGATGGAATAAACAAAGGTCCTTGGACACATGACGAAGACCTTCGCTTGACTCAGTTTATACGAGCTCAAGGCGAAGGATGCTGGTCTGCTCTGGCTAAGAAGGCAGGTACGAATTGTTTTTAGTTAACTAATAATTTTCTAGTTTTTTCGGCCTAAAAGTTTTTCAATTGTATCCAGAGAAGTAGCAGTTTTTGGTTAAATTCATCAAGTTTAATTATTTCAAAAAAAAAAAAGGGTGAAAATCATCATTGTTCTATAACTATAATGGCTGAAGGCGATATAGTTAACCCTCGATATAGATAACCCTATGTGGTGTAGTGCACTGGCCAAGATAGTGAAGTGCCAATATATTAAACTTTGTAAATTAAATAACTTAAATTGATGAGTTTTCTCGAAAATTAAAGAGAAATCTAACTATTTCATGTTTAAATTCATTAATAATTAATTAATTAAGTTCATACAGTTTAGATTATCGTATGAATCATGATAGGCTTTGTACGAAGGCTTTAATGGGTAGAAACGTTATGAAATTAATTTTATTGTATATTTTACAAATATTTCATGATTACTATATAACTTTAAATTTAACTAAATTGCATATTCTGAAAATATTTAGGAATCCTAAATATGAAAATGAGATTAAAAATTTGACTTCACTCTTATCTGTCCCATTTCAAAATATTTTTGAAACACTATAGAAATAAAATAAAAGTAAGATAGTTATCTGATATTTCAAAATATTTCTTCCCAAATACAATAGAAATAAAAATAAAGATAATAATAGAGATAGAGATAGAAATAAGGATAGCTATGGCTATTGTAGAGTGGACTTTAAAGGCTTTGGCAACCTGAATTGAATTAAGAGAACATATGCCTTGAAGATGAACTACTTCTAAACAGGTCAATCAAATTCTTTACTATATGATTTTTACAGAAAAATATTTTTATACAAACATATGTGTTTGTTAAGAATATGTGTTGGTTAAGAATATTTATCTTTGGATGAAATATTTAGTTTTATTACATTGCTGAAATTGTGGGGATGGTTTTCAAATTTCATTCACGATGATAATGATAAATGGCATGATTTCATACAGGGGATGATTTTCAAATTTTATTCACGATGATAATGATAAATGGCATGATTTCATACAGGTCTGAAGCGCTGTGGAAAGAGTTGCAGGTTTCGTTGGGTAAACTATCTTCGATCAAACCTCAAACGTGGTAAATTTTCACCGGATGAAGACGACCTTATAATAAGACTTCATAAACTTCTTGGAAACCGGTGGGCAAATATCGTTTTTCTGCTACATTATATTCTCTCGTGGCTGCTTTTTCATCCTTTCCCATCTTGATATATCTACTTCGTTGAAATTAATGGCAGGTGGTCATTAATTGCTGGTCGTATACCAGGTAGAACTGATAACGAAGTCAAGAACTACTGGAATACTCGCTTGAGCAAGAAAGCTCGATTGAATTGCAGGAGACCAACGGAGCCAAATAGCAAGGAACCGGCTGTGAGTTTTATTCCTCCAACAAATACCAACCAGGAGGGTGAAAGAGAGAACATTATCTATTACCCTGTAATAGAAGACCTGAATAATGAGGGACCCATATCTTCCAATTATCCTACAAAACATGATCCAAGCTCTTGGTCATATTCCGGACAGATTGCAGGTGTATCGGGGGATATCGATTTCTGGAATCCCTTGCAGCTAAATTTTAATATCCTTCCCTCATGGGCCTCGAATTTCCTGCATGATGTCTCCATTTCGCCCGATGTTCCTAAACCCATTGTTTATAATCAGGAAAATGACTATTCATTTTCCTGTATGTTCGATGCTGAAAATATCCTGCAAGATTATATGGATCACCAAATGTATTCAATCCCTCACAATTCTTCGCCCTTTCCTGAAGTCAGTGCACATTCTGATGCCCTTACTGTCACTCCCCATATGAACGAGTTTGCAGACATTTTCAATCATTTCCAGAATCTGTATTGATCGTTATTCGACCTTCACAGCATGATGCAATGGGATAAACACGGGAATACAAGACCCAGTGATTCCAATATAGATTAACGGAAGAAATGGTTTCTAGAGAGCAGCTCTCAGACATATATATGAGCATATATAGTATTAATGAATATATAGTTTTAATGAGTATTGGATCACAAAATTTGTGAGATCATTTTTTTTTTTACGAAATCACAAAACCTGTGACTGTGAGATCAATTTTTTCTAACTAATCTCATTAAGATAATAAGTATTAGACTACAAAATCTCTCTCTCTCTATATAATTAGCAGTTGTCTCTAAAAGTGCAAAGATACACGGAAGGTAGTTCATCTCGTCAAGATTTGGGAAGATTGGTCTTTCATTGTTGTCCTTGAAGTTGCAATTTTGTCTTGTGGTTATGCATACAACAACCTGAATGAATTATCACCAAAATTTCTATAATGTTAAATTTCCTATTTAAAAGGTTCAAATAATTTATAATTCTATATTGTAGTTGTAATAGACTATGAAAGCTATATTGTAGTTGTAATAGGCTATCAAAGTTATGCAGACAGAAAAATAAGAGCTTGGTATGGATGTTTATGGTGGAAAACAACTATTCGTAAAATTGTCAACATTCTACCAGAAACTCAACTCAACTTTGCAGGCTCTCTTGGTATTTCAATGCCAATTTCTAATTATCTAGTGTCTCATATTGTATTTCTCTAGTGACAATAGCATGCTTGAGTTGCTGCATAATGGAATTATTCTGCATTTGTGTTATTTGAAAATGCTTGAAGCAATTAAATATTTAAAATATTGCAAGCATTTCAAGATTGGAAAAAAAAGAAGGAATTATTTTGCATTTGTGTTATTTGAAAATGTTTAGAAGCAATTAAATATTTAAAATATCACAAGCATTTCAAGATTGGAAAAAAAATAATTATGTTAAGAAACAATTTTAATGAAACCCCTTCATATAACTAGTTTACTTCTTAATAGTATTTGGTTGGTTGGTAAAGTAGGGTCATTATTAGTTTTTTTTCCTAACATAAAAATATTTTATTTTATTTTTATTATTATTTTTTTCCCAGTTTAGATTTTCTTTTTATTATTGCATGTATTTGAAGATGTCATGTTGTGGGTTTGTTATGTATAAATTTTGTTAAGATGTTATGTTGTGGGTTTGTTACGTATAGATTTGGTTCCATAAAGTATCTGTATTAACATTTCTTATAAAATTTAAATGCAAAATTTAACTATAAGGAAATGAGAACTAAATCTTATACTTTATTTTGAGTTATTTAAAATATTTAATTATTATTATTATTATTTTTTTTTTAATTTTTTTTTTTTTAATGTGATTTTATATTTATAATTGGTTTATATATATATATGTTTTTGAAAATTTATTTAAACATTTAAATATTTTCATAATATAATATTAGTAAATATGATTGGTATAAAGTAATAAACATTATTTTCAACTTTTTAAATTATATTAATCACTAAAATTTAAATAACTTATAAAATATAAAATTATGGATTATAAAGTTTTTGAAACAGTTCCCATCAAATATTTTAAAGAGATATTTTTTTTGAATTAAAAAAAAAAAACTCTTCTAAACTATACATTTTATCCCTAGCTATTCATAACAAATATGAATCCATACTATTTAAATTACTTGCTACTCATAATAAATATAAATCTATTCTAGTCTACACATTTTATCCCTAACTACTCATAACAAATCCATACTTTTTAAACTACTTGCCACTCATAATAAATATGGATCCATACTATTTAAACTACTTGCCATTCATTCAAGAAAAAAGAGGTGGCTAATAATTCTAAAAAATTAGACGAAAACCCCTAAGAATTTCAGAAAAATATGCTTGCTAATGAAGTCTAAAAAATTAGATGAAAACCCTAATAGTTCAGGAAAAAAATCTTTGGTAATTAACTCTCAAAAATTACACTGAAACCCTAATTGCTCAAACTATATATATAGTGGTATATATAGCGGTGGTATATATATAACTTACTAGACGCTGGTGGAAGAATAAAAAAGCAGTCATCGAAATAAAACTTACCGTGGCAATAGGGAAAAATAAGACATTTTATGAAATAGAACTCAGTAATTATCTCTGAAATAAGTGAGTGTGGGAAATTGCACTTATCTATCAATACTCGAGTGCTAGTGCCTGCCATGACATCGAAATAATCAGCTATTTTCTTATCTTCAGCGTCAAGCTCCAGTTAATAACACCTATACTGAAAATAATATACAAACACAACGAGCATAATAAATCTATCACGGTTTTTTTTGTTTTTTTGGTGGGTCAATCCAATAATTATAAATTTACCTGGAGTTGTTTCTCCAAGAACTGGAGGATTGTTGGTTGAATGAACGCACGAACACCTCCTCCCTCGATGCTCAAAACTGTAAACAACGTGCACACCGATAAGATGCTCAGAGTCTGAGCTGTAGATGTATTTTTTTGGTTTTTGGCAATTTTCATTTCATGTACTAGTTTTTAATTAGTTTCAAGCTGGCTTGCAGTTAGTTTCTATTTCTATTAACAATCAAATTAAAAAATTTCTATACTCAAAATTAATTTCCATTTTGTGTGATGTAATTTTCATTTTACTTACTAGTTTCCAATTAGTTTCAAGTTGGCTTGTAATTAGTTTCCATTTCTAACCCTACACAGATCCAACTGTAGACAATATAACTACTTGAATCAATCACAAAAAATAAAAAAGTCAACTATAATGAAAATAGAATGATTCAAAAATAAACACCTGTGTAATTATAAAATAGATGAAAATTTTGTTGATTTAAAACTTCGTCAATAATCCTTTAAAGAATATGCAAATTAGTTATATTATTTTATTGATTACACATTTATCATAACTTTGGATTTATGAATTTTGGAGTTCCATAATTTCTGTTAAAATTTAATCCATGACACTATAAAATTTTGAACTTTCCTCTTTTGGTTCAAAGATTTTGTGATAACGAAATGTATAGACTCAAACAAAGGATGTATTTGTATACATACTAAAGGATGTATCTCTATACATATTATTTTGTGTATTTTTAAGTAAAGTAATTTATAAAGTATTATAACAATGTTATGGTTTCATCGATTTTTAATTATTTGGTTGTTGGTAATTTTTATTTATTTATTTTTAATATTGTAGTTTAATTAGTTTGTAAAATTGTTTTGAAAATCATGGAAATTTTTGTAAAAATTAAATAAATCTAAGTGATAATTGTCAAATTTTAAGATTTTGGGTGCTTTAAAAGTTTTTGATAATGATGAATCTATTTTTATTATCAAAAATATGATTCAAACACTACTACTATCAAATTTTTAGACTAATCACTTTTAATGGTACATTTAATTATTTAAATATAAATAAAATTTACATGAATTTGTTTTAATTTTAGATTTATTAAATATTTTATCAAATATTTTTTAAATTATATTTATAAAAAACTACATAAAAATAAATAAATATACTATAAATTTTAAAATTAAATTTATTTTTAATAAATTTATTAAATACTTAATATATATAGGATTGAGAAACATTTTTTCCCAGATCCAAAATATATATATATATATATATATAATGTTGAAACACTTTAACATTTAAATAATGAAAATAGTGTATAAACCCGTGTTCATTATTTTGAAACTTTTAAAATAATGAACTTCGTAGAGATAAAAATGTAATACCATGTTATGTGTAATTTATTAAAATAGTTTATTAAATATGGTTGGATTTGTTATGATTTATGTATTTTATATTATTAGGTTAGTTAATATTTTGAATTTAAATTTAAAATAAATATATAATAAGGTATAATAAATTATATATGACATCTAAGTAGGAAAAATAATTGAAAATGCGAAATTGTTGAAATAAATTTTGAATTTTTTTAGTAACTTAATTTTGAAATAAGGAGTTTAAAATGACAATGGTTTTTCAATAACATTAATAATTTACTTTTGTGATGATATTATTAAATTAGAGGGTAAGTGTTATCATATTTGTAATAAGACACTTTTCTGTAAAGAATTTGCATGTACATCTTGTTAGAATTTTCCTTATTCATTTTGTGAATTTTATATTTAAGCAATATCATAAATAATGGACGACTACAAACATTAGAGGATAAAAATAAGTTCTATGTTAAAGTCCTAAATCATTATGATTCTTATTTTGATGACACTAATTTATTTCAAAGAGGATTATAACTTGGTCAAAATAGTTCTTTTGTGGCAAGTAAACTATCAATTTTGGATAACATTTCAACTAAAATTTAAAATCTTAATAAAAATAAAATGTATTCTTAAGCCAAGTAGTGATACCAGTAAATATGGATAAATTGAATGAATAACATTCTAATTGTCATAGCCAAGAATGATATGCATAACCACTACACATTAATATATTAAATAACAAAATATATACTTAAATCGTTTTTATTATGGTGCCTTAAAGGTTGGGTTTCCTCCCCAAACCATGTTTAGAACCCTAGGACCCATGCATGGTGTTCAAAACACCCAATGGGACCCATATCATTAGTTAAAGGCAAGGATACACTAGGGAAGTATTTGAGGCTTGAGTCATTATTTTTAGCCCTAGATGCATATAAGCTTCCTTTAGGGTATATGATTTGTGTTTCTTCATCCAACTATTTTTAGGTCCTAAGACTGATACCCAGTGCTCAAAAAATCTAAATTCTACCCTTATTAACACTTAGAAATAAAAAAATATCTTCAAGATGTCATGTGTTGTGCTTTGAGGTGTTGTTCATGGCATTAGGCATTGCTTTAGATGCCTAGAAGCTTCCTTAAAGGCCCAAAGTCTACCTTTCTTTCCCTGACTATGTCCAAGGCACAAAATCCATACATAGTACTAAACAAATTTGAATGACAACCATATCACCACTCAAAGGCCAAGTATACCCTTTGGAGATCATGTGTTGTGATTTTAAGCATCATTCTTGTCCCTATATGTCTAGAAAATTAATTTGAGATTGATCCATAGCTTTCATCATCTAATCATGTTATTTTTAAGGCTAAGATATTGCTTTCCTCACTTATTCATGTCCATGACTCTCAGACCCATACTTAATGCTCAAAACTAGGGAAAATTTTATAGGTTAAATTTCGTGCATGTGATAATTTTCCATTATTTTTCCCAAAAGAGAATTGACAATTTCCATTTTTTCTAAAAGTGATTAGCCCAAATTATATAGGAAAAAAATATTTTACGTTAAAATTTTCCAAGATTTTATATAAACTAAATAAAATCCTTAGAAATTATAATTTTTTTACAAAATTATCACTAAACATTTATTTATTTTCATATTAGAAGTTAGTAAGATTCACAAAGGTTTCTACACTATAAAGTGCTTTTCCATCCTTTTAATTTTCCCTGCTCGAAACATGCCATTGGCATCAATATACTCACTTGAAAACCATATATGATTCTTCAATGTAATTTTCTTTGTGCTATATGCCTAAAAGTTTTCTTTAGGGCCTAAGTCTTAGGTTTTTTTATCTAACTATGTTAAATACCCTAAAACACATAGAAAGAGCTAAAAACCTCCCACTAATACTATTATCTCCATTAAAAGAAGAGGATACCCTCATGAATCCATATGTGCTTATTTGATATGTTGTTAATGGAAAGTGATGCCTATAAGCTTTCTCTTGGGGTTAAGGCTCAAATTTCCTCCCCCAACCATGTGCATTACCCATTCCCAATGCTCCAAAAATATGAAGGGCGTCCATATAACCACTTTAAGGCCAAGGACACCTTCAAAAGGCTATCTATGGTGATTTGAGGTGTCATTATTGGCTTTGGATACCTATAATATTCCTTTAGAGTCTAAGGCATGTGCATCCTCATCTAATAATGTCCAGGGCCTGTAAATCCACAACTAGTATTTAGAACCTTTGAATGGTACCCATATCTCCACTTAGAAGCCCAAAATACCTAAAGGAGGTACTATGCGGTGTTTTAAAGCATCATTCTTGGCTAGGATGCTTAAAAAATTTCTTTAATAAGTCCCCTTTGAATGGTACCTATACTACCACTTAGAAACCCAAGATACTTAGAGGAGGTAATATGTGGTGTTTTAAAGCATCATCCTTGTCTAGGATGCTTAAAAGCTTTCTTTAATAGGAAATAAGGGTCGTGTTTCCTCCCTTAACCATATCTAGGGCGCTAAGGCATGCATCTAGTGCTCAAAAGCTCATATAGCACCCATATCACCACTTAAAAGCTAAGGATTGCAAGCATTATTCTTGACCTCATATGCCTAAAATTTTCCTTTGGGGTTAGAAGTGTGCGTTTCCACATTTGACCATGGTTAGGGCCCAATGGAATATACATAGTGCTTAAAAATTCTAAATTGTACCCATATCAACACACAAAGGAAAAATATAACCTCAAGAGGTCATGTGTGGTGTTTCAAGGTGTCATCCTTGGCCTTGAATATTTATAAGCTTCCTTTAAAGCCCATGGCTTGGGTTTCCTCCCTTGACAAATCTATGGCCCTAAGACCTATAACTAGTGCTCAAAAGCTCCCAATGACACCCATAACACCATTTAAACAAAAAAAGCACCATTAAGGGGATATGTCTGGTGGTTCTCGACATTATTTGGTCTAGGTGGATCCCTAATGGCTCAAAAATAAAATTCATTGGATTGCAACGAAACTAGGACTATATCGAGCTCGATGCAAGATTTCCAATGACACAACCGATGCCTCAATCTGAGTTTGTATGTAGGAGTTATGGTCAGTCAAAATTTTTGGTCCAAGTGGCAAAAGTCAAAGTCAAACATGATGGATGACATTAACGGTTTGTACTGTTGATTTCAGCATAACATCAACATGGTGATGCGGTATCCCGAGGACGTGCCATGTGTCATTTGATTATGAAATTATTCAAATGGGACAATAAAAAAGTGCCACATGGCACCATTAGAAGATGGCATGTGGCACTTCTTATGTTTGCTAACATGGTAGGTCAACCGGGTAGATGAAACAACAACATGCGTGGCACTGACTGGGTATCAAAACGGTCCAATAGAGAGGCACAACATGGCCCAATTGTATGATTCCACATGGTGCCTAGTTGGCAGCCTCTGAAGGCCTAGTCAACGCGCGAGGTTGACTTGAATGCGAAGGACACAAAATTCAAGAGATTAACGGTTATATGTTTAAATATCTTGGTGGTTATAATAAATTTTGTCAGCAGTTTTGTTTTATTAACAAGCGGTTAATAATGTTCCGAACTGTATATGTTTATGGTTCCAACAAGAGTCAAACCGACAGTTTGTGGAATGGTTATAATTGGAAACGACCAACAGATGTCATGAATTTTGTTGGTGGAATTCTATTAGAAATAATGCGCAACGATTTGACCAATGGTTCTATCGGTGGACATGGTTATGATTAAACCACTGGTGGGATCAGTTCAATGAAGGATTTGAGCAGTTTGAAATATATTATAAACAATTGCAATGTAAAAACATGGTTCGACGGGCTATTAACCTCGAACAGTGTAACTGTAATTTCCAAATTTATCACGAGCCAACCATTCTGCCAACGACAAGGCCTTTGCAACATTCCCCACAAAAATTTTTACAAGCCAATTATTGTCATGTGATGGGGTGGATGGAATGGGCGAAACTCAGCGATAGAATTGTGATGCTCATATGATTTGTAATATTGAAATGGGTTGGCCGGGGTCTTGAAATTGCGACCTAGCCTGAATGAACTCATTCCAATCAACGTGCTAGTCATCCTTCTTATGGATGGAACAAAGAAAAGGCTATTGGCGCTCATATTTTTCAAGCATAAGGGTGAACGACTGAATGGAGGGCTGACCAGTCGTGAGGAACTATGAGAAATTCGGAACCTGGAGTGCGGGAACTAGGAGGCCAAGAGGGAACCTTGCCCATGCATGAATTTTGAGAGGGAATATTCCACAAGAATATTTTTAGAGAATATTCTTTTGACGCTATGAAGAATATAAGAGATTCCTCGAGGGGCCATAATTACAAGTGGCATAATGTGACAGACTTTATACTCATTTTAAGCAAAATTTCACATGGATATCAATGGTGTAGTCTGTTTTTTCATTTGAGTAGCAGATCTCAAGGGCCGTGGCAGGACCCGTCTCTTTCATTAATTGCTAGGCACAAAGTTCAAGAAAATAATGCACCTTTCGGAAGTAGGTCATGTTTATAGTCTAATGTCTCAGGAAGATGAGACAAATCTGTTGGTGTTGTGATCTGAGAAGTTGAATTTCAGGTCACTCCTAGGATTGGAGGTATAATGTTGTATTTTCCATGTACTTGCCTTTATTTTTGATGAGATGAAATAAGCGCCCTCCCCACTACTGAAGCAAGTCCTAGAGACATAGTCCACACTGGATGAACTCTGTAATCAAAATTTTGTGTGCGTCGTCTTTATGGACTCCTTTATGTTGATTCTTCTTTAAATTTGTACATATATCGTTTTTACATGCTCTTTCATGCAATTATGAAAACATAATCAAAGAAAATATCTTGGAGAATTATGGTATCATAGGAATACCAAACCATTATTCTTGGCCTTAGATGCATAAAAGATTCATTTCAAGTTGAAGTACCAAGTGTGTTCTCCCATATGTCCAAGGACTCGAGACCCATCTAGTATTAAATAATTCTTAATGGAACCAATAGACCCACCCAAATATCGAAGATACCTTCTAAACACCATGTGTGGCAGTTTAAGGCATCTTTCTTCGTCATGAATTGTTAGAGCTTTCTTTAGGGACTAATGCCCATATTTCTTCTCTTAGCCATGTATCAAAACCCAAAACCTATACTTAGTGCTCAAAACCTTTGAATGGTGTGAATATCCCCACTTGTAGGCTAATTATTCCTTAAGGAAATCATGTGTGGTTGTTTGGGGTGTTTTTCTTGGTGATGGATGCTAATAAAATTCCTTTAGGGTCTAAGGCCCAATTTTCCTCATCCAACCATATACAAGGCTCTAATACTTGTACCTAGTACTCAAAAAATCCCATTGGTACCCATATCACCACTTGAAGGCCAAATATACCCTTGGAAGGTCATTTATGGTGGCTTGAGGCATCATTCTTAGCCTTGGATGTGTAGAAGGTTCTCCTTAGGATAAAGACCTAGGTTTCATCATCTAAACATGTGTAAGGTTGTGAGGCCCATAACTAATATTCAAAACTTTCCAACGAAGCCCATATCACCAATAGAAGGATAAGGATACCTTGCTAAAAAACTCCCAACCACATTAATGTCCATTCATAAGTATAATTTGAAAAATTTGCGACTGAAAAAATTCAAACATGTATATAAACTACTATTTTTTGGGGAGACTACTAATGTTTGTATAATGTTAGTGCTTTATAAAATAACTAAAGTTTGTTGGTATCCCTATTAATCATTAATTGGTTGACTTGATTTATTAGCTTGGTAAATTTAACTAATCATTAATTGTTGTCATTTATATTTACTAATTTAATTAGTCATTTGTTGTGATCCTCTTTAACTAGTATTATATTTAATTTGGTTATAAATAATTGGGTAAATAATATAATCTCAACCCCTTAAAACTAAGCTAAATTAACATGAACATGTATTATTATTGTTATATATATTTATTATTGATTTTTTAAAGGGTTTTAGGGAGTGGGGGGTGATAGGGAGGGGGTCAATTCAACATTGATCCTAGTGGAAAAATTGAAGCAACCTTTGCACAAGAGCTAGGGAAATCATCTAATAACAAGGCTTAAGCACATGTATTTATACAATGGTTGTGAATAACAATTTCACTCCAAATTCAATCATTGATTATAGTAGGAGACTCAAGTGCAATTGACTATACCCTTGCATCTATTTTAGCATGGGTTTATAAGGGGGTCAAAAAACTAAAAAATATTAAATTCCACTAGGTTTTGAGAGAGAATAACTGACAAGTAGACATGCATGCTATTAATACCACCAAGTTAAAAGAGGGCATAATTAGGATTAATGGGACTATAGGGTATCAAAATATGCATTTAACAATTTATAATGAATCCAATGGAGAGATGTATTGCATTAGATTTGATCATGTCATACACATATGAGCTTCAATTCCACTGCAAGCAAAGCAATTCAACAAGATCAATGTACCATCTTCACATACTCCGCTTCATGGTGTAACAAAAATTTAAGGTAGAGACCGGTGTTTATCATTATTGTGGTGGGATAATGGAACTATGGAGAGGAAGGTGTCTCATCACATTTGGATCTTGGCTCCATATTTTTTATAATTGGCTAGTAAGAGTTGGCAATTATCTTGCATTTTTTTTCTTTTTTGGTTTGGTAAGTTTAATCTCAAGAGGCCTCTTTGGAGAATATTTGTCTTTGTGTTTTTCCATCATAAGGGAATATTTTTTAATTTTTATTTGGTTTTCACTCCATTGGAGGTTTATGTATTTTAGTGGTTCTATTCTCAAGAAATGAGGATTGACTATGGGTGCTTTGGCATTTTAGGCGGCTCAGGGCCTTCAAGCTCCAAATATATAAATCTAATTTGGAAAATCTAAAGGTGGTTCAGTGGGAATGAAGGCTATTTGTTTGGTATTTGATATGTAGTTTTCTCTTGGCCCTAGTGTGGTATCTTGGTATTATTTTGTTATTGGGTATGGTCTATGTTCTGTTCTAATGGATTGTTGGGAGATGTAAGAAGTAAGAAGGGTGTTGCAGAATCATGAGATAAAATTCAATGTAATAGTAACTCTCTCTTCTTGGTCACTATAAATGTACATGATAATGCCCATAAAGTTATTTTTCAATTTTCATCAATATGGGGACATTAGTATAATAGAAACAATATTTAGCCACTTTAGAAGTGGAATGTAGCATGTTGAGAAACATGGTTTTAAATCTCAGTAAGGGAGCCTATTTAGGGGCTTCTAATCAAATAATTCCAATTAATTCAATCTAGGGGGAGTTAAAGGAAGAATAAAATATCCACTAATTGGTTGAAGATATGCACATTGGAAAGAAAGACTCAGTACCATAAAATATTGGCCCAAATTGTAGGGTCCCTACATGTGACCCCAATTTTTCTGCTCAATTTTTTGTTTTTATTTTTTACATAGATAAATACGTCTATAAGTTTTGATTGAAAAATTTAGCGACTTCAATTTTCGATGTACATTATCATTATTAAATTATACAACAATTTACAAAAATAAGAATGCATGTAATGGAATGAATAATGATCAAATGTTTCAATTTGCAATCTGCGATATTGTACACCAAAGGGAAGCCATTTCGAGGAAGTTTATACATATTACATTGATAATTGTAATTTACTACAACATGCATCATACCAATATTAAATTCATACATTTACTAAATAATCCATAAACAAATTACAAGAGTTACCATTCATGTTGTGTAACCAGCTCCAAAAATAGAAGAAAAGAGATATCAACGCCTTAGAAATAAGCCACTTTGAGGGGGCAACCTCCAATACATTACATAAATGAACAATTCTTGGATGATACAATTTACAAAACCTCCTTTCTGTATATAGGAGTCCATGGGGTCATAATGTAATCTTAGTGGGCCACAATGTAATCCTAGCCGACCTAACAATAATAATTTAAGGGCACAATAATAACAAAATGGGGGTTGCAAGGGTACAATAATAACAATAAGGGGGTTACACTAACAACAATAAGGGACTATACTAGTAATATAGGGACCTAACATGCCCCTCTCCTTCAAAAAAGTGTTGTCCTCAATGCTTGAGTAGCTCTGGGTGCTTCTGTATAAAATTCTCATCCTCCCATGTAGAATCTTGAGTGGGTAAGTTCTTCTACTTGATGAGATACTCTGAAATTGATCGATTCCGTAGTTGTCGAGTTCTTTTTTCCATGACTGCTTCAGGTTCCAATATGATTTTCCCTTCCCCATCAAGTTCTGGCAATACTGTTTGAGCTGGAAGATTTTCACCTATAACCTTCTTTAAGCATGAAACATGGAAAACTGGATGTACTCGCGAAGAAGCAGGAAGCTCCAATTTGTATGCCATAGTACCAATCTTTTGCAACACCTTGTAAGGACCATAGTACTTTTGCGATAATTTATTATCCTTCTTAGCTTGCTTGAGGGACATTTTTTTGTATGGTTGTAGCCGTAAAAATACCCAATCTCCTACATCAAAACTTCTCTCGCTGCGATGTTGATCTGCCTGTTGTTTCATTCGATTTTGTGCCAAATTCATGTTATCCTTTAAGAGTTGGAGAACTTCTTGCTGATGCTCGATGTGATCTTCCACTGCTTGAACCTTCGAATTTTCCCTTAAAGATGATGTGATCGATGGTGGATGATATCCATAAAGTGCCATAAATAGGGTCATTTTTGCTGCAGTATGGAAGGAAGTGTTATACCACCATTCAGCGAGAGGTAACCACTTGACCCATTGTGTTTGTTTATCAGATACAAAACAACGAAGATATCCTTCCAAACATTTATTTACTATCTCGGTTTGACCATCAGATTGAGGATGATAAGATGAGCTATGAGCTAATTGAGTACCCAAACAAGAAAATAACTCCGTCCAAAAATTTCCAGTAAAAATGGGATCTCTGTCGCTCACAATAACCCTTGGGCTTCCATGTAACTTTTGAATTCTGTCCATAAATGTAGTAGCAACTGTACTTGCTTTAAATGGATGAGATAATGCACAAAAGTGTGCATACTTAGTAAGTCTATCAACTACCACCATGATGACACTCTTTCCTTCGGACTTAGGTAAACCTGTGATAAAATCCATTGAAATCTCCTCCCAACGTTGACTTGGAATGGATAAAGGTTGTAGAAGTCCCGGGGTCTTAATTGTCTCAACTTTATTATGCTGGAAAACCAAACATTCCGCCACAAAATTTTGAATATCAGATTTAAGGCCATCCCAAAAAAATTCTTTCTTCACCATGTGGTAAGTTTTTAAAAATCCTGAGTGTCCTCCTAAAGGAGAAGTGTGCAATTCCAAAAGAATCTTTTGTTTTAGTTGGGAATTCTTACAAATATATAAGCGATCTTTGTGCCATAAGGAATCATTTTTCCAACTAAATGTATCAGATGTACTAGGATCTTGCTGCAAATTTTGAATGAGTGTCCATACATCTTTGTCCTTCTTCCATTCATCTCTTGCTTCGGTTATCCAATCTGGTTGGATAATAGAAATGGCACAAAGTGATGCTTCCACCTCTTCATTCTTTCTTGAGAGTGCATCTGCAACAACATTAAGCTTTCCTTTTTTGTAGATTATTTCAAAGTCATAACCCAACATCTTTGTGACCCATTTTTGCTGCTCTTCGAAGATAGTCTTTGTTCCAAAAAGTGTTTAAGACTATCATGATCATTTTTTACCTTGAAGTGTCTTCCCATTAGGTAAGTTCGCCATTTCTTTAGTGCATGCAGTATTGCTAACATTTCCTTCTATAAGGCATCTATAAGAAAGTGAAATAGCAGTATGTAGAATAGTAAAGCAACAGATAGAGTACCGACATCCATTGTTCCAAATACAAATTAAAGTACCCAAAATACTTGAATAGAGAAAAACGCTAATCATGTGAGGAGTGTGATATGTACAAAATATAAAAATACCATCATACCATATCAATAAACAAAGCAACATAGACCGGCATCGCTAGTTTTGAAGGCAGAGTGATAACCTGTCAACAAATAAAATAGTATCATAAAGCGGATACAAGAAATGTGCAGAGACATGTACTGTTGATATATGCCTCACACAGAAAGCATCCATGATAGAGCAAAAATATATATAAACCCAGGGTCGATTGTATGTTGGATGCATGACTCTCCAGGAAATAAAACATCTATGAAACCTAGGCTCGCTTGATTCCAAAATTGGTAACCATCTATCAGATGTAAAGGTTGAACTCAGCTTGTTTCCATTAGTAGTCACTTCATATCCACTGTTCACGAGAAGGCTCCTGTAGATATACAGAGAAAGAGTATAATACATAGACCATATAAACATGGCTCTGTATTTCAAAAAACAGGTTTAAAATAGAAAGAGGGCAAAAAAAAAAAATTCCAATTGTTATGAACATAATTTTACCGTGAAATATTAATATAATAAACCACCCCGCAGCGCTTCGACTATAAAAAATCATATAAACATGGCTTTGTATTTCAAAAACAGGTTTAAACTAGAAACAGGGCAACATTTTTTTTCTAGAAATAAAAAGGATTAATCTATTAATGATGAGAATATATAGAATAAAATTACCTGCAGAGAAGACTAAATGCAGACTCATGGCAAATTTGTCATCAAAAAATCAAAAAATTAAGAAGACTGCCCTCATATGGGGAAACCAGTCTTGAACGTTTACAGAATTCAAAAATATTACAGAGGTCCAACACGGTAATATAATCTAATTAAAACATGCCCAATTAAGTGGGCCTGCGAAGCAAGAAAACCAAATTAACCAAACTACTCCTCCGGTGGTTCCTCCACGATTCGGCACCATCCTTGAAAAGGTCGGATGTGATGCTACCATATTCTTACCACGCCCTCTGAAGGCTCAAATGCTAGCTGGCTTTTAAGGAATCAAGCCGCCGGACAGGTGCATTGTTCTTCCATTTGGGCCTCCTCACGGAAAACCACAGTAATTGAAGCTGTGATTCGTGGGCGGTTCAGAGAGAAATTAAAGGAAAAAAGCGCAGTGCGCGTCGTGGGAGAAGGTGAAGCGCTGGGGAAATGAGGAGCAGGGGAGCCGATACGGTGGCCAAATCCTAGAACCCGACCCCGCCCACTTCTAGTATCTAGATAGCGACCTGCGTGATAATCACTGGACTGGGAAGATGACTCGGTTGAGGGGCTAGAGGGAGCGCGCAGGGGTTGACCTCTAGTGCTCCCCCTGCGGCAACACATCCTTTGAGGCAGGCGAGGCATGGGTGCAGTCTCAGGCGCAGTGGGCACAAGAGGAGATGGAGAAGCAAAATTCCAAGAAACAGAGGAAGATAGACAAGGACCAGACTGAGAGAAATGCAGATATGCAGCAAGGTCTAAGCAGCAGTTCAGTTGGCCACTTCTCCTTCTCGTCACAGTGAGCAGGCAGTGTAACCCAGCAACCGGCTCGTCTGAAAAACCATAGCGAAATGCCATTTTATCGACCCGACTGCAATGCAATCGAAGGACGCCCGTCATAATTAATCTCTGATCATTAATGAGAGCCGAAGGCCGGATCATATTGGAGCATGCGGAATCGCTAACAGGAGTGGAGGTCCGATCTTGAACAATGTTAAAACTTAATGCGATTAGATGTGAAAACCTTGGAACTTAATTGAACAACGTTAAAACTTAATGTGATTGATATGAAATCGCCACATCCATGTCCCATCGCCTTAAACGCCATCGAATGCACCCGCATCCGGGAACAGGGCAACTTTTGATTGAGGACACGTGGCATAAATTGATTGGAGCGGATCTTTGTTTGGGCCGCTCGCGCAGTGGAAATCCGGACCCGAAAAAGATTAGGGCGAATTTGATAAGAAATTCACGTCACAACTCTCCCTCCGTACGCCAGCCCAACTTCGGACCCGAAAAAGATTAGGGCGGAATTCATTTGGTTTTCGCGTCACAAAATTGGCCGACGTGAGCAGGCTATTTTGGAACGCGAATTTGGTTTGAATTATGGTTTATCGCCGTTTGAAGTCCGGCGGGCTCGACTTAAGAACAATTTTGTTTGATCCCATCTTATAAAATTTGTGTTGGTTTTCTTTGATAATACACATATTTATAATAAATCATGGGAATACCACACTAAACATGTGGAAAAGTTATATAAATTGTTGAGAACAATAATTTTTATGTAAAAATATCCAAATGTGCTTTTGGGAAATAATAATTCGAGTATTTGGTTCATATTGTTTTAAAGGAAGGAGTGAAGTTGGAGCCTCAAAAGATGCAAACTATTACAAAATGACCTATTCCTAAGAAAATCAAGGTTCTTAGAAGATTTTTTAGACTTACATGATATTATTGATAATTTGTTAAGAATTATGCATGCATTTCAAGTGCACTCACATATCTCTTGAAGAAAATATCATTTATATGGAATGATGAGGCTACTTTGGCATTCTCTCTTTTAATGGATGCCATGTCTTCTACACCAACATCGGTTGCACCTACTTTTGGTAAAAAATTCATAGTAGAGTGTGAGGCACTAGGACAAGGAATTTACGTAACATTAACACAATAAGGGATATCATTGGCTTTTAAAAGCAAGGAATTCAAAGAAAATATTTGGTGGAATCTACGTATGAAAAATAAATGGAAGCAATATTACATGCAATAAAAAATGGGGATAGTATATCATTGGGAGGTACTTTAAAGTCAAGATATACCATGATAGCATAAAGTATTTTTTGAAACTATGATTTTCATTAGAAGATTAACAAAAATGAGGAGAAAAAATGCAAAGTTTTAATTTTGAGATAATCTGCAAAAAGGGTAAGGAAAATTTAGTACATGATGCTCTTTCTAAAATAGAAGAGGCCTCAAATTTATATCCAATTACATTTTCTATTCCTAGGTGGCTAGAAGAAGCTTGCCATAATGGGAAAATGACAATAGTACTAAACAAAAACTAAAATTTATAAAGGATGGGATGAACTCTATGGAGCATTGGGAGTGAAAGAGAGATATGCTTTGGTGCAAATGTAGAATATTTTTATGCACGCAAGCATATTTGAATAAACAAATATTAAGGGAGTCCCATGTCTCTCTGATGGTAGGACGCAGGGTTCCTTAAAACATCTCAAAGGATCAAAAAATATATTTTGGGAAGGAATGAAGAAAGATATTCAAAATTTTGTAAGAGAAGGTCAGGTTTGCATAATAAATAAAAGAGAGATAGTAAAATCTTTAGGGTTACTTCAACCATTCCACATACATATTCAAAGACTAGAAGATATATCAATAGACTTTATTACAGGGTTACTAAAATATAAAGGTAAGTATTACATTTTTGTGGTCATTTATATAGACAAATTTTGTAGATTTTTTTTTGTAGAGCTCAAAGTACATAAACAACAAGCCAAGTGGCAGAAGTGTCCGTGAAAGAAATTCATAGTCTTCATGGTTTTCCTAAAGTAATAGTAACAAGAAATTTTTGGAAATAATTATTTAATATGAGTGGAGAAACACTAGCTGCCATGAGTTCTACATATCAAACACAATCAAATGGTCAAACAAAAATAGTTAACAAATGTTTTTAAGGTTATCTACAAAGTTACTCTTTAGAAAAGCAATCTTAATGGATGAAGTGGGTTCGTCAGGGAAGAATGGTAATATGATACTACCTATCACACATCTACTAAAACTTCCCCATTTAAGGCCCTTTATGGATATCCAACTCCTAGTATCTCATACTTTTTGCAAGATAAGTCCAAAGTATAGGAAACAGAGTCACATATGGAAAATACTAACGAAACTTTGAAAATTATTATGGAAAACCTTCAAATGACATGAAACATGATAAAACAACAAGGGGAAAAACATTGAAGTGAAAGATAATTTGAGGAGTGTAATTGGGTATTTTTTAGGTTATAGCATTATAAGCAATCTTCATTCAAGAAAAAGAAGAATAAAGAATTAGCTCAAAAATTTTATGGCCCTAAATAATTATTCATAGGATTGCACAAGTGGTATAGAAGTTATATTTTCCTTCTTCTTGCATTCATAAGGTTTTTCATGTATCTTGCCTAAAAAAGGTTTTGGGAAAAATATGCCAATGTAAATAGAACTTCCAAAATTAGATGAAGAATGAAAGTTGATTCTTGAACCACAAAAAGTTATAGATAAACATTTTGTATCTCTTTGACATATAATCATTATGAAGTACCTAATCAAGTGGAAGAATATTCCTCTAGAAGAAGGTACATGGTAAAATGATCAATTCGTGATGAAATACCCACGGCTAAAGGGTTCGTTTGAAGTTTTGAAAAAGGTTTTGTTATATGTTTTATATAATGTGCGTCGGAATAGTTTTATTGTTTGTTAAGGTCCCACACAATGATCAAATTTGAAGGGCAGGTCCGAATTTCAATTAGAAGGGCATATATCTATGTCGCCCTTCCATAATGAAAAGCTTTAAAACAAAACTTTTCAATTGACCACAATAAATTATTTTTACATTTCATTTTCAGAAAGACAAAACCATCAATCTTTATATTAATAAGAGACTGTTACATATACAACAATGAAGAAGGCTCCATATTTCATTGCTTAAATATCTCATTGGCAATGTCAACATAAGTCTTGAAGACACTATTATAAGAATTTGGATACATACCATCGGGATATAGGAGATTCTTATGTGTCAGATTGTGTAATGCAATTTTGACTTTGTCTCACAAGGAGCAGCAACATGGAGGTCTGGATTTTTCTTATAGAAATTTATTATTATTATTTGAAACGTTGTTTATAGATATGAATACAACAATGAAATTATGAGCATGGTGGATAATTAGTCAAGCTCATGATGCCAAACCATGATGATGTAAGTTTGGAATTTAACATTTTTACATGTTAAAGACAAATAGTCAAAATCACTAACAACTTAGTATGCCATAATTAATAATCATTCCATGTTCACTTTTGTTAATAGGTTTATGTCACACAATGATCTCTCTTCTCTGGCATTTACTTGTATTGAAGATCACTATTCTAGGAATAAGGAGTTATTTTCTCCAAAAATAACCCTAGCCAAACATTGACAATGCATCAAGGATATCTTTCTAAGCTTCATAAGTACATATGTTCTACTTCTAAATCATGTCTTGGAAGTGGTTGTTTTGCTGGAAATTATTCACCAGTTGGTTTCATACCAAAGTCTTTTCTCATTTTCAACATCCAATACATGAAAAAGATAATGGTTTAAAACAACATAAATATTTGAAATTTTGCAAGAATTGTCTAGCACACTTTGAATATGAATTTTGAAGTCAAGTGCATGATGTTGTATAGTATCAAGTGTCATTTTGAATACCAAATGTTTCACAAGAAAATTCTCAACATGCTACCCTGCAGTAAGGATTAAATGACAATATTGCATCAACTATTTCCATAATAAAAGTGCACCTCGGCCATAAGACTAAACAACTACAAATGTTGTAGATCTAACAAGACCACACAATCAAATGTGTTCCACAAGGCCAATACTGTATGAAAAATGAAAAGGAGTTTGCAACCAAAAATACCTTAGGCAACTAATTCAATTAGATACACCAAACCATCAGCAAAAAGGAAAACCAGCCTACTCAAAAGGCAAGCGTTTACCTCCTTTGAAAATTTTTTGAGTTCCGAAACAAGGGCCTTTATTGTCTTGTCAATGCCCCTAGTAATTTGAATGGGGTTTGCACCTGCTGCAACAACCTAAACAAAAAGGTTTCATTTCAAGTTATTTTCCACAAATTTAAGATACAACCATTGTCATTTTTGTATTTCCTAACAAGCTCATAAATTTTGACAAAAGAACCAAAATTTTTTAATACCTGATAGCAATTTTTTCACTCAAAAACTATCTTAGACTCAATAAGCCCAACCCAAAACTAAAAAACCAAACACCATAAGACCCTACAAAAATGAATAGATGATCTTAATCCAGTACTATCGACAAGAAGTTACCTTTACACCCTCACTTATTAAACCCTGTGCTGTTGAATTTTAACTTCAACTGCTGCAGCAGAAGGACGGATGCAGCAGCAACATTTTTTTTTGGAGGTTGCTTGCATGCCATCCAGAAATTTAATTCAGCATTTAAAATTCCTGCAAGTTTTTTTTTGTAGACGGCCACAACCATATTTCTGTACAGGATTGTATTTAAACACAACAGCCAGCATTAACGCAATTCACCAACCAGAAATTAAACAAACAGAAATTTACCCGACAGTTTTGTAAATTCAAAAGGAGGACACGTGGAGCATTAATAATGGATCGCATGAAATTGAAGGGAATCTGAAAACCTGAAAACCGGACCCGAATTTTTTATAGGGCACATTGGATTGAGAATTCGAGTTAAAATTAGGCAGACGTCAGCATCCCATTTTGGAACACGAATTTGGTTTGAAATTCAATCTATTCAGACTTTTGAAGTCTGACGGAAAGGGTTCTTTAATGTTTTGATAGTTTAATTTTATGTATGCTTTAATATATACATATGTTTTAAACATATGTTATATATATATCATATGCAAAATGAAAGGTGGGCCATAGAATTTAGTTTTAATTTTATTATTTTAAAAATAGGGTTTATTATAATATGTTTTATATGTTACGACATATAAAAATAAAAAGGACAAAAAATCTTGGTAGTTTTTTTTATAGACAGTAGGTAAATTTTTTATTACACAGCAGTGTGTAAAAAGTGAAAGACTGAGTGTAACTTTTTAAGTGTGTATGCACAACAGTGCGAAAGTGAAAAACACAACAGAGTGTTTTAGAGATAGAGTATGTTTGTTTTGAACAGACAGTGAGTTGGTTTTATGCACTGCGTTTTGTAGCAGTCATAATTTTGTAATCCCTCTCAGCGAGGAAGAAGTGTAATAGTTTTTTTTTGAATTATTGAAGGGAATATAAGTTTGTTTTCAAAGTATTGAAACTCTGTCTCCTGTCAAAGAAATTTTTATTTTCTCTGTGTTAGAGGAAGGGAGATTTATTCTCCATTCATTGTTCTAGAATTTTTCAATATTCCAACATGTGCAAGAACAACAGATGTTGTGGTTCCATCCCTAGCTAAATCATTTGTCTTTGCCGCAGCTTGCCTTACCAACTTGGCCCCAATATTTTCAACTGGTTCCTCTAATTCAACCAATAAAAAGGCCAAAACCATAGCATTGAGATACATTTCATTACACTGTCAATAACAATAAAATTTGACTCAACCATAACCCTTTCCTTTTATTGTTGTGAAAAGCTTTATTCATTACTCTAATGTGGCTAGTCCATAGGCCAAGTAGACCACTGGGTAACAAATATGTTTCCTTTCACCTTTGAGTTTTCAAATTATGACTACCAAATCTAAGACATTTAAGAGGGGGAACTAATACAACGTTAAAAATAAAACCAGAGCACACATCTACAAATTACTTCCTTAGTTACTTTCACGCCATCATTAACTATTTTCGGAGAACCATGCTTGCTCTCCAAGACAACATTTTTCCCTTCGCCCCAAGGGTGACTCCAACAAGATCAACAAGTTTGTTCACACCGCCTGCAAGACAAATTGACAATGCTTTCAGTAAGTGTGCAATTGAATGCCAGACCATATGCCAAAACAACCCTCCAAGAAAAATTAAAATAACACATTAAAATCGAATATAAGTGGACAAGGAAAGATCCACCGCAATGAAGTTTCACGTGCAGGTGACCTTCCTTTAAACATAATTTTTCTACGACCTGATTTTTTATCCTTTGAGCCATCCTTGTTGGTAGCTCCTTTTTCACATAGCTCTTGTATTCCTTTTTTTCTGTCGCAATCTTAAGTCCCTCTCCATGGCAGACAAAAATAATTGAAAAAAACTGAAAAGAAGACAGACTCTCTGCCATAATTATCAGAAACATTACCCAACTTCTTCCCCTTCCATTATTAATGGGGTAGATGTGGCAATTGTTTCTCATCACACTTTAATGACCATCTTCTCTTATCTGGATACAGATTTAAAGATCTTCATATTAGTATAGTATAATTTAAGCATGGCTCCATTGCTAAAACCAAATTTAAGTTGTGAGCAAACTAAACAACTCTGTGTGCAGCTTAGGAGCATGAGGAGAAAGAAACAATAAAGAAATACAACCACAGTCTCTCCTCATTTTAATGAGGCAGGACTATCTATATTTACATTAAGATAATAGAAATAAATCACGACTATATTAAGGCCAACACAAAACAATCTTTAACCAGTGTCTCTCGCGGCCTTCAGGTTGCCATGCTAGAGGTTGCATATTTTTAATTTATATTCTTGACCTCTCGTGCCCATATATGAATGCATCCAATGGGATATCTACATCAAATGCTCCTTTATATCCCCAAAACCAAATTCCCTACTACAAGAGCACCAATATTGATGGATCACCCCACACCATCCCACCCACTAGAAACGGTGAAAAAGGAAACCCGAGAAAACTTCTGAAATATCTCAAGATGACTATATGGGTGGTTCTTATGAATCAACCAACCATTCAGAACATGCTCATCAATTCAAACCATGAGTATTATGTGACAATATTCAAGCAGGCACTGAATCAGATTTCTGAAGCTATGTTAGAGAAACCCTAAACTCTCACTGAAAATAGGTGAAATGTGGCACCACTCAGAGATTGACATGTGCCAATTGGTACAAGTGGTAGACAATTGGCATGCTCGAACAACGAGGTGATGCAGGAATGACATGAGGGAGAAAATATCAGAAAAGCCCCAAATCTGGAGAACTAAAGCTCATCACCAACCTGAGATTGACAACTTTACATGATGTAACCTATGAAATCGTAAATGGAGAAATCATAGTAACAATAAAGTAACCTATGTAACAATAAAGTCGGATTCATCTGGGAGTGGTAATGGGATAAATCATAGTGAACAACAGGAAACATGCAGAGTTGCTTACAATCAAATAGATGAAAAAACACATACAAAAAACCTAGATAATAATCATGAACAAGCTTAATATTGAATTATAAACTGTAAAGGAACTTACAAAATGTGACATTATGAACCTGGTCAAGCACACAAGCAAAAATATCCTGGACATAACCCTGGTTGACAAGTTGTATTGCTCATGATGCAAGAGGATTTGTACCTGCACTGCCAAGTCAATCAAAATCCATCATTATCTATACAATAAATACAAGTAATTGATGTAGTATTTTTTACTCTAAGATGAATTCTTATGATAATGTTAGAACATATGTTGAAAATGTCAAAACATACCTGAATAAGCTCCTCTTCATTTCAAGAACAATTTATTGGAGTCGCATGAACTTGGAGCAAGCCTCCCACGATCTGAAAGAGTAGCAACTAAGTCAACAGTGACTTTTTTGTTGCTACGCTGGATCGAGGGAGGTTTGCTCCAAGATTAAATCGCTCCAATAAATTATTCTCTACTAAGCAGGGCCAACCACGTGAAGGTGGAAGCTCTTATGGCCCCTCCCCCCCCCCTCACATCACTCTCAATTCCCCAATACCCAATCTATATTTCATTTTTTACTTTCATGAGCATAAAAAAAAATATTCAATAATTAATAAAAAAACAATTCAACAAAAAGTACGCAAGGAAACATTGCAATTAATGCTTGACATAAAAATAGTATGATAAATGAGTTTTTTATATAACGCAAAAAACGTTCCAAGTATGGTAACATTTGTCTTATAATAATACAATATTTTACATTATAAAATTTTCTTTTTCTTCTTCCTATTTCTAAAGCTCCTAATTACATCATCAATATCATCGTGCTCTGCTCTTGTTTCGTGCCTTTCGACCCGCACTGCTGACCTAGTTGCGTAGTCACGATGTCTGGTCTCATCCAGTGACGGGGCATCGCCTACAAAAACAGATAATATTAAATTTTAATTGTCAGTTTTTAAATATCATTGAACTAGTTCGGTAATATTAATAAACAAATTGCAATGAGAGTATTTACCTGGTGCACCAGTTGTCGCCGCTGACCTAGTTGCATAGTCACGATGTCTGGTCTCATCCAGTGATGGGGCATCGCCTACAAAAACAGATAATATTAAATTTTAATTGTCGGTTTTTAAATATCATTGAACTAGTTCGGTAATATTAATAAAAAAAATTGCAATGAGATTATTTACCTGGTGCACCAGTTGTCGCCGTTGGGACTGTTGCCCTGTCTTCCTCTCTGGTGGTAAGATCCTCAAGAGAAACATTCTCTGTCATTTAAACAAAAAACGTTATAAGGACAACCATCAAGGTATAATTAGAAAAAATTATAAGTGGAAATTAATTACCGTCACGACCCTCACTGATAGTAGCATTGTCGGCTTGGTCCCCACTACAATGATCAGGTTGCACGTGAGGATCATCTACATCTGGCTCTAAAACTGGGTTATTTGCCTCGTCGGTAGTGTTGCTCCCCTGATTTAAACAAAGTTGTTAGACATTAAATTTATGGACGAAAGCAAACATATTGAAAGGTTAATGTTTTACCTTATCAGGCATTCTGGATCTTGGGACCTGCCCCAAGCTTCTGCGATGTTCAACTACAGCTTGATAGCCGAAATGGAAAGCAATATTTTTATCTTCCTCTGTAGTTTCTATTCTAAAGTCATCACCCTACATTACATATGATTGTGTATTTTTAATCATATTTGATAGGATTACAAAAACGTTGGAAGGCGATACAATTAATTATAAGATGTTTAGCTACTTAATTACAATTCTTGCGGCTAATTTCAAGTAGCCGCCCTGGCCTAGCTTGTGATGGCCCTTTTTTCAATCCTAGCTTTGGTTGCCTTTGAGGTGTCAGGAAACCTAGCATCAAAATATTGAAGTCAGGTATGACGTAGCACACTTTTATTTTAGACATAGAGAAAATTAAAGCTATTGAATTGAAGTTGTAATTTACCTTGCAGGTCCAGTAGGCATTTTTCCTTCTTTCTTTGCCCTTTTCTCTTTTCCATCATGGATGAGTGCTCTCCACTCACTCTCTAGAAATATGAGAGGACGCTCGTATCTAGGGTTAAATTGCAATTGCGTCCTATAGGTGTCCCTGGTATATTTCAAATATATGCCGGCTACCCGAGCCACCACTGTTCTGTCAAATGTGTCGACCCCAAAAAGGCCTTCTAGATAATCTAGAATTTATTTTTTCAGGTTGGAATTCTGGGAATTCCACCCTGTGTGTATGGTTGGGCCAAAAATTACCAATGCATGGCTCTCCAAAAACCTCTAGAACTCATTGTTTCCTACACAGAAAAAAAGATATTATCATTAATTTAAAAATAAAAATCATGGTAAATATGTTTTAGATAGAGTACATGAAATAGTTAAAATATTAAAATTTACCTGGGAGTTGTACGTGCTTTATAGGGACATCTTCATCGTTCACCAACAACGTGCCATTAATGGTCCCTATGGAGCTGACATGTGTAGCTCCAGGAAACACAATAATGTAGTTGGCCATATCAGCCTCATCACTGCCAACACGTTCAACGGTTGGCTGGGTGTCTGCTTAGGCAGGGTGTGTTTCTTGGCTGGCACCTAAAGGAGTGGAAGGTGTATGAGAGGGTTGCTGGGAAATCTCTTGCCCTTGTGTCCTACTACCACCAACACCGGGTTCAGCAAGTGCCAGAAAACGCTACATACAAAAGAAATTTTTGTTAGTTTAGTCAATGTAAAAATTAAAAATCAAACTATCACAATTCATCTCATGCAGAACAAAAAAAAATATCCTTTTGAATTTTTATTATTACCTGATATGTTTCTAGCTGGCTCATAAGTTGTTTTATCCTCTCTTCTGTTTCAGGTGTTTGAGGCGCGTCTATAAAAGTATTAAATTTCGACCTTGCATCTCGTGCCTTTTTTCGCAACAAGAACACTGGAGATAGGGATGAAGAAAGCTCTTCCTCAAAGAGGGAATCATCGGGCGTACCATGGCTAGGTGTCTGCATATTTGAACAAAATTAATATTATTTCAATTATGTAAATAACTAAAATACCTAAAGATAGAGCAATGCTGGCACTTTACATGTTCTTCCGCTGGCCTCTTTCCGCGATCATCCCGTATCGGGGTTTTTCCTGTACTGCCCTGATCAATCTGCCACATTGCAATAAAATTATAAATGAAAAAACTTGAAAAAAATATCTAACTTGAAAACACAAAATGAAAACTGAATTAATTTCTAATAAGACACCGAAAGACAGAGTTAGAGTTTCAAATATGCCTTGCATTGAATTCAGTCCTGGAAACATGTCATTGCACATTAAGGCACCCAAACAAGAGACGAGTTGAAAATGAAGACCTTATTGAATATATTGTTGGAGCAACTTCTAGTAAACTTGTTGTGAAGACCTTGAGGACATTTTTGGAGCAACATTGTTGAAGCTGATGGTATAGCATTGTTGGAGACGATCTTGAAGGGCCTTGAAGTGAAGCTTTGGAGCAACTATTGAAAAATCCTTAGAGCATTTAAGTAAGGCACTTTCTATCTTCCATCACCTTTTTCCTTTCAATATCCTTTAAACGATTTTGTTGATATTTAATGTTTGAAATCACGTTATAATTCCTTGATTATATGTGTTTGGGAACTTTCCCTTTGAAATTACCCAAAAATACCCTGGCAATTTTATCTTCAGGATGCATGTATGACCCTATTGTTCAATATTTTGATTGATAGTAGTAAACATAGAGAGTTAGGGGGCTCTTGAATTGGTTTGGTTGGGCCATTAGATCCCTAACATCTACTAGGGATAACCCCCCTTGAGTTGGAGGATAGCTTGCCTGAAGTGAAAAGAGGTTGGTGAGGTGACAATGGGGCTATTGAATTACACATGGTATCACACTTTAGCTTTAGGAATTTATCTTGAGAAGTGCGAGATTTTTCTATATCAATTGTCAAATTGTTTACAACATTATTGTTAAGAACTAATAAGAAGTGATGTTGAGGCGTTTTTAGGTATAATAAACAATACCATTTAAAAACTAGGGTTCTCGGTCCTTGTCATTCCTTCACCTGGGCCTAGGGGCACACTAGAATAATTTCACACTAAACCATGCAAACTTAAAAGTAACTTAACAGATCCATAAAGTCATAATAATCATAATTCCTAATTTCCTATTGTACGATATGATGCAAATTATTCAAACATGAAGCAATGAAGACATGCAATGTCTGAATTTCAAGATTGATGAAACAATACAAGAAGTTAGAAACTACAACTTTGATTCAATACTCTGTGTCCTAACTCCAGGAAGGAATCTAGTTTGTAGTACAGAACATGCATCGTGTATTATCAATTCTTAATTGACAACAACTAAAGGTCATCTACCTCATCGATTCCTTCCCATTTTGTGTTTTTAAGTTATATTCCTTATAGAAGTGTCAAATTTCTCTCAAAGTAAGCAACCACTGAATAAAATAAAAAATAGTTGAGATATGATTGAGAAATGGTCATTTATTTCTTAAAAGGATCTTCACGATTTCTTTGGTTGTTTTTCATCTCAAAAAACAAGAAATGACCTAAGAAACTATCGTGCTGTAATATAAGAAACAACACGGTGCAATGGCCATTTTCAAAGCCAAATGATGTCCATTGAGGACATGGCCTTTATTTGGTTCCTGTTTCATAGGATTTTCAGGTAGAAATGGAACTTTGTTGTACCATTTCCAGTAGTAAAAAAAGGAAAACCTTCTTTTTCCATGGGAAATAATTTACCTTTCCTTTTTCAAGATAATCTAAATCACAAAAAATATGAACTATACTGCACACATTCTTGGATAATGTGAAAGTGGAAAAGGAATACCCTACACAAGTGATGCACACATGTGCATTTGAACACTAATAGATTTTTGTAGTTGAAATGCAATTCTTGTTTTCATTTAAATGTAGGGTTTTTAAAGCAGGGAGAAATAATGGTTGCCAAATTAATAAGCGTTTCTTTGGGAAAAATTTAAATCTTGTATTGGGTGATGAAGATAATAGAGGGTATTGAATCTTGATTCTTGACATTGTGTTTAACTTGAATAACTCAAATGATTATAAATATCATTGGATGAGTTCTTTTTTTCAAGTATGTCACTCAAAACTCTTATGTCAAAGCATTGTATGATGGCTAGCATTTGCTTGTTTCCCTTTCTTCAGTTCAATGTAAAAAGTATATTAATATATTGGAGCACAAATGATAACTACAATTGTTTGCTCTGCAGTATATCCAGCCCCAAGATTATGAAAAGTTTTCTCAAGTGGAGCTATTGGTTATTGATGAAGTAGCTGCAATTCCATTGCCTATTGTAAAGGCTCCGCTCGGGCCATATTTAGTGTTTCCGTGCTCTGCTGTAAATGGGTAATAATTATAAATGAGCCAACCATAATCACAGATTTTGTAACCATTCAGTTTCCATGGATAGTGATGATGATATTAACCCTATATATCAGTGACCTATATCTATATGAGAATGATCTCAACATTGACCTTGATATGGTTGTATGGATGTGACCTTTGGTATGTCATCAGAAAATCCCCAAATATCAGAAAATCCCCAAATCTGGAGAACTAAAGCTCATCACTTTCGATCTGGAGTACTACCCTTGTGATAAAGTTGATGACTTTCGATCTCTCATTGTCTACCACTTTGCACTTCACCTTCAATACAGATCAGACCAAGGGCAATTCGTTACTGGGTGTTGAGATGGATGAGTTTGTCGAACTAAAATCCATAGCTTAAACTTCATGAAGCTGGTGGAGTCAAATTCATGCAAGCACAAAAACATCTTACACATCCTCTTTGAAACTCATCCGAAAGAACATTGGAAGACATCTAGAGAGAACCCTATAGCCTAACACAATCCAATGGAATTGACCAAAAAAACCCAAATAGAGTCAACCCTACTATAGGAGGAAGGGCCTGCAGTAAGAACTTACCATTTTGCAAGAGCTGAGGGTGAACGCAGAGGAAGAATGGATGGCGAATGCTGTTTTGCAAGAGCTTAGGGTGAATGTTGAGGGCGAATGTTGTTCTGCAAGAGCTCAGGGTGAATGCTGAGGGCGAATGTTGTTCTGCAAGAGCTGAGGGCGAATGTTGAGGGCAAATGCTAAGGGCGAATGCTATTCTGCAAGAGTTGAGGGTTAATGCTATTCTGCAAGAGATGAGGGTGAATGCTGAGGGAAAATGTTGTTCTTCAAGAGCTGAGGGCGAATGCTGAGGGCGAATGTTGTTTTGCAAGAGTGGAGGGCGAATGCGCGTGTGATATCAGACGTTAATGTAGTTTTTAATAAAATCATTTTTATGTAGTGCGCATATAAGTTTCGTATTTTTATGTAGCGCACATATCAGTGTCGTTATATCGACGGCAGACAAAGCATCGCTATTGTGACGGATGCCTCCAAACGTCGCAATTGCGAAACTTAGACATTGTGTCGCACTTGCGACGTTTGGAAGCAGCCGTCGCAATAGCGACGCTTTGGGGCATAGTGTCGCAATTGCGACGTCTTCCTTCAAACGTCGCAATTGCGACACTTTGTCTAAGTGTCGGCATTGCGACAATTTTCTCTAAACGTCGGTATAGCGACGGTTTCAGGCGGGATTGAAATAATTTGGGGAAATTTCTGACATTTGGTCAAAAGCGTCGGAACCAAGTGTCAGAATTTCCCCCAAATGTACTAGTGATGGTAAACATGCAACATAAGATCTTCTAGAATATTTGTAACAGGAAAGCAAACCTCATTCCAAACTGTTTCTTTGATTGTGTGTTGAAAGTGATTCTCTTCAAACAGCAAGGGAACCAATTGTTTTTCCTCACTATCCATGGTAGTCAAGTGATCTAAGTGTTCTTTATCTTTCTCTTTGTCACACAGAAGCTTGCAGGGGAGATGCAAACTCTCGTTAATTTTAGGTGAAGGAACATGATTTGTAACAATTTTTTGTACTACTGAAAGAAAATTTGAGAGATGGTCCTCATCATGCAAATCTGATTGATCTTTAATCTCTGAAGGAAACGCTGCTTGCTGAGGATGTTGTTGTGGATCTAAAAAATTAAGCTCTGCTACCTCTGTTTATGGATCACTAGATTTTTGTTGAATTTTAGTGTTGTCCTCTGGGAAACACTCCATCTCTTCTCATTCTTCATAGAGGGTAAGCTCGCCTCCCGCTTCTTCAGAATAAGCTAGGAACTAGTTTTCTACATGCGGTCCGAAAACCACCATGGGTCGTTCTTATTGGATATTAAAGGGTGTGGGCCCTTTTTATGTAATGGATTCTTTTAACTGCTATTTAGGAGGGTTGGGCAGTCTCAAGGGTATAGATGTGGACTTCTCATTTTTTGGAGGATCAACTTCTTTCTTTGTGAAAGTGGATGCAGTGGGCTTATGAGGGGTTGAATCTTCTAATGGCTTCTTCCCTTTACTAGCAGGACTAGGAGGGGTTTTTTCTCTTGATATTGACCCTTCATTTTTTTCTTGCCCCCGGGTTCTCTTTCTGGAGGACATGAGGTTATACTTCTTGTGGAGTTGACCCTGCATGAAATCCACGAACTGTCTGTAGTAATTGTCAATATCTTGATCTTCTGGAGGGACAACCTTCTCTTCTTGCTCCCCTTGCAGGATGAGTTCACCCTCCTCGTCATCAGAGTAAGCGAGGAATTGATTCTCTTGATTGTTTTTAACTTCCTCATCCTTTCCCTCCACTTCCCTATCCCAGTATAGAGAAGGTTGAATTTGGTCTTGTTGTTCCATCCTATCCTACTACAACAACTGCAGAGGGAGCTTCCGATACCGAGGATTAAACCCTCGGTTAGGAATCATTTTTTTGGGACGAGGAGGGTAATTTTTGGCTGCCAATTCAAGCTTAATCAACTTATTGGAAAGTTTCTTGATTAACTTATTCATTTATTCAATTCTACACTCTTGTGATTCCCTCTCCTGATTTGAAGTAGAAGCCTCTTCCATGTTCTTTCTTCTGGCTTCATGTTCTTTCTTCCCCTTAAATTTACGTGTAGAAGAAAAGTTTGCTTCTACCTCCAATTAATCAGTTTGGATATGAGACAGAGATGTGGATTTTCTTTCTCTTAGTGTGAACCCGAACTCTGGTTCGGAAGCTCCTGCGAAGATTACCTTAGCAGCTGCTTGGGGAGGCCTTATTTCAACAGGAAGAGTATTATAGAGCTTATTGAACCTATTTATGAATTCCATTACATCCTCATTGTGTATTTTCTTTAGAGCATTGAAATTGGTGATAACGTATCCATGGTCCCTCTTTTCTCCCCATTTCAATGTCAAGGAATTCTCCATTTCTTCCCAAGTGTGGACTGTGTTATTGGCTAGAGACTTGAACCACTTCTGAGCTTCTCCATCCAAGGATTGGACAAAAAGTCTTAACACCACATGTAAATGTTCTACATTCGTATTCTCAGTAAAAGCACAAAAGTTTTAAATGTGTCTCTGAGCGGGCATACTATCTTCCCCTGTAAACCGTGACAACAACTCTAGATATTCTTGCGGCATATCATTTAGAGGCTGAGGGAGGGACAAGGGGACATACTTGTTCAAAATGAAGCCCGACACAACCATATGATTTAGAGATGGGGGTAGATGGTGGATTTGAAACTAGTATGAGGCCTGGTGAAAGCCAATATTACTTCTGATTAGGACTATTTTATAGTGGAGTCGCCAAGGTGAGGAATACGCAACTCCCAACCCTTCCTGCTCACATGTCTGAAGGGTGGAATTTATGTCGTCTCCCAGGGAAAATATTTCCTCATTCGTATCCCTGGAAACAACGCCAAAAATATGTTGTAGCTCCTCGAGACAGCCTTGAGTTGCAAAAGACCAGTGCCTAGGACATCTTGAAATCTAAGGTTAGATGTAGAAAATTTTAAGGGGTGCCTCTAACAGAATATGGATTAAGAGGATAATGATTGTGGTGGTTTAGGAACGATGAAGATTTTGGAGTTTGATTCATGTGAATTACCATATACTGTGAGAGGGCTCAGAAGGTTGCATGGCTCGTTGGATTTTCAAATGGGCCAAGTATGAAACAATGAGTAAAAGCTTTCAAAATATGCATAGTTTTTGAGAAGGAGCGAAGGCGGAACCCTCGAGAGACAGGCTTAAAAGTCTTAAGAATCTGTCTCCCATGAACTCACAGGAAACAAATGTAAGTGGAATATAAAAAACAATAGAGATTTGTGGAGTGCGAATTAAGGGGCACAACAAGTTTAACACATGAGCATTATTCATACACGAATTCATGAATAAAAATGCATACCACCGGCATCTACATTACACAAATCATCAAAGCAGCAAAACATTGAAAGGTGATTATACATAAACAGGAGATTACTGGTAAACAAGAGAATACAGATACATACTACTCATTTCTCTATTTGGAATCCAAATAAACAAAACTTTATATCATATTATGTTCAAAACAACTCTCCCAAATATGTGTCTCAGAGCATAAAGATCACAATCATACAGAGCTACAACAAAAATTCTTCAAAATTCAGAACCTTTCTTTCATCTCTGAACTCTCTATATATAGAGTTCTCCTTAGGGTTTACGATCGAATCAAACTTCCATGATTGACCCACACATGTAAAATCAAAATATCCTAACTAATTCTTAGAGTGTGTGTTATCACTTAGTAATTTCTCAAGGTTAAAGAAAGAACTCATCGAGGTAACCACAAACCTACTTTTAAGCCTTAGGATCTAGCCTTCCTAATGCTAAGAGAGGGCTCTCTCTATATGATTTAACTTGGTTTTTATATCTGATTTTAGGCTAGTTATATGGGGCAAATTGGTTTTTGGGTTTTCATTTGATTTGGTGGGGAAATCACTTATTGATATGGATAGCTATAGATCTGTAACCCATTGGGAAAATGGAGTCAATGTGTCAAGCAAAAAGATTAGGATCAAGGTTAAAAGTCAAATTTTCACTGGGCAAGATAATAGAGTCACTTCAGATCTTCCAAGGTTGATGGTGAAATGGTTTTAATCGGGATAAAGAGAAATTAAGAATTCTTTGATCCAGATAAGGAGAGAAAAGGGAGAGGTCAATCGAAATTAGGGTGCAATTAAGGTTTCCCTAGTCTAGATATCAACATAAAACATTTAAATGAAAACCAGTCAATAACAGAGTGATTTTAACAAATTATGATATAACAATTCCTGATTTCACATTAAAATTTAGAATACATTCATTAATAGATGAAAAATATAAGAAAATTGACAAATAACATAAGAGAATACTTCACTTCAGTGGCCCAACACATGAATCCAGTTATATGATGCTTTATTGCTTGAGATCTAGTCTTCTGACTTGAACTTGATTACAAAAACCCTTATGTTCAGAATGTTCCAGCTATAGAAATCTTCAGCAATTAATCCACACTCAATACTTCAAATGATGAAGTATTTATACAAATTTTAAACTAGAATATCTTGAAAAAATATCAAGATTTGTTTACAAATATCTCAAACTGTATTACATAAATAGAACTTCAATAAAGGACACTCAAAAGTAATGAATCTATTTGGAACTATATTTTTGGATTGATGGTGACAAAGAAGATAAATTCGAATTTTATAGCAACTCTTAGTTGATGATGAGGCTTCCAAGTCATTAACTGTCTCCTTCCTTTGTGCATTTTTCTCCAGAAATTCTGCAAAATTAGGGTCCAACGATACCTTTTTATATATCAATATGAGATAGATATGTATAAAGTGAAAGAGGTTATTGTATATAAATATGTTATTGAGATAAACCTCTCTCAGTTTCCTAAAATTAAGTTCCATATTTTCACAATATACTCTGAAAAAATATGTCTAAAAGAGGATTTTGCACAATCTAAAAATTAGGTTGTGAATATGTAAAGGTATTTCTCATTCTGTAATATCTGTGCATAAAGTGAGATAATTTTTTGTAGGTTGGCATCTTAGGAACATAAACCTCCTCCATTTTTTCAAAATCCATATTTGATTGGCCACAATAGTTTATGAAAAACTATGAATTAAACAGGAAATTTCTAGAAAATGTCCCTTCCTTGCTCTATTTTCATCTTTTAACCTTATTGATCTTTTAATTGTTTTGACTTTTACTATGGATAAAATTCATTGTTTCTGGTAAAAATGTTTTCATCTTAGTTTAACCATTACTGGCTCTGTGTTTACTTTTACTATTTTACCTTGACTGCTCCGTTACCTTTACAGTAAGAGTGAGTAAAATATGTCCTGAAGAGTTGTCGATGGAAATGTTTTCATCCTCTATTCTGACCACATGTGCAAATTTGTTTCTCTTTGAGTAAATGATTTCTTTCTATTCTGTTTTTTGGAATCTTTCGTTTAAGGAAAATCATTTTAATTCATTTCCTTGTGAGTTTTTTGGAATAAACAGTTTGAACTAGTATCATCTGTTTTTCCAAATTCTCCTTCTGCTAATAACCTGCAAAAAAAAACAATTGTTAATAAAACCCTGGTCTGCCAGAAGGTGATGAAGGCTTTGGAAATACCTGTGGAAAATGGATTAAACTGCAGTGAGGTTCCATTTTGTTGGTAATGGCTCTCAATAACTTAAAATGGGTTTTTGAAACAATTTTTTTCCTTTCGCATAGTTCTAGAGCTTTAACACAGTTTCTTTTAGGGATTTTCACATTGATTTACTGTATAGTGCAGAGTGGAGAGGTAGTTGGATGGTTTTAACACAATGCATAGTGGAAAGATGGCTTTCATAGGAGGACATAGTGAAAACGGGAGGTAAGAGGAGGAGGGAAGGTAATTTAAATGGAGGGTGGTTTTACTGCATAGGAGAAGAGTGGTTTTGGGTGGCTATCGCACCGCTTTCGGTCGTTGGGCAGTTTTATTTGGAACTGTGTGTTAAGTCCCTATATTAATAGTGTAGGTCCTTATTATGTTAGTGTAGCCCCCTTGTTGTTATTATTGTACCCTATAACCCCCATATTGTTATTATTGTGCCCTTACATTATTATTGTTAAGATTAGGCTAGGATTACATTGTGGCCCCACTAGGATTATATTATTTTACATGGACTCCTATATATAGAAGGAGGTTTTGTTCATTTGTATCATCCAAGAATTGTTCATTTATGTAATGTATTGGAGGTTTCCCTCGAAAGGAGCTCATTTCTAAGGCGTTGATATCTCTTTTCTTCTCTTTTTGGAGAGTTTGGTTACACAACACTGTGTGGTGCCGTTGAGAGGTCGCCACGTAGCTGGTGAGGGGTAGTAAAAACCACCCATATCGTGTGGTCTGGGGATGTTTAAAGGGCGCACTATAGAATATGCGATATGGCATGTCGGTCATTGGATCATTGCGGGGGAGATCTAACAGTGAGCGAGGTCGGAAGCTGTTATATGCGGGAGATTAATATGTATTGGTCAGGGTTTTTACATATAACCAATAATCTTAAAGTAAGTGGAATATATGTATAGGCGGGGATAATAATAAAAAATGTGGGGAATTTAGATCATAGGTTAAAATAAAAACTATGGGCTGGGATGTATTTATAAAGGAATTATATTATTATGGGATAAAGGTATATAATAGGAATTAATACATTAGGTTAGTGTTAAATTGTAATGTAAATGCAGAAGTAAAAATACACTAAGTATAGAGTAAAATCTGATGTCGGGAATGAATTTCTTCATTGTGGGATCCAGAATCTCTTTTAAGCATTTATACTTAGGATTTGAAATGTTTTTTGGGTATTTTGGGTATTTTGGAATAAAGGGAAATTAGTTAAGGGGTTTTTACTTTTCTTAAGTAAAATGTGTTTTAACTTAGGAAAAGGGGTTTTAGTAGGGTAAAATGAGTGATGTTAAGGAAAAAGGGTTTTTTATGAAGGGGAAGGGTTTCATTGAGGTGAAATCCAATACCTTGGTGCCAATCAGTCATTAAGACGTGGGTCCGGTCCCACCAAAAGTCAGAGAAATACTCCGAGTCTTTATGACTGAAGGATTTAGTACTGGAACACATGTGGGGAGGGAAATTAGTAATATACCAATTGATGTTTATCCATGCTTTGTGAAACTGCTTTCTTCCTACCCATCATTTATTCTACCATTTTTTCCTTTATTTGCATGGGTGCATTCGATCTTGCAAACCCTTATTCATTTTTATTTTAAAACAAGAAACTATCTAATTCTAACCTTATTTCATCCAAGGGCTCAGATTAAATTGTTGAACTCCTTATTATTCTCTATTTTAACTATTTATCTACCAAAATTAAACTGTTTGGCTAGATCTTTATTCTCTATATATCAACATGAAATTTAAAGCATGAATAATCAAGTTTGAGTTGTTTTATTATCATGGTTTGTGGCATTTTAACAAGCTACGCGCAATCTGATTTGCAAAAAGTAAACTAAAGTAGTGGCATTTAAACTTGCAACTCTTTCATGATCTATTTTTGATGCGGTTCATGTTTAATATTCTTTTGATCTTTATTTCTTTTTTTTTCCTTTGATTGTTCTTTTAGGACATACCTACTTTTAAGCCTTAGGATCTAGCCTTCCTAATGCTCAAAAGTGGCTCTCTATATATGATTTAACTTGGTTTTTATATCTGATTTTAGGCTAGTTATATGGGGCAAATTGGTTTTGGGGTTTTCATTTGATTTGGTGGGGAAATCACTTACTGAGATGGATATCTATAGATCTATAACCCATTGGGAAAATGGAGTCAATGCGTTAAGCAGAAAGATTAGGATCAAGGTCAAAAGTCAAATTTTCACTGGGCAAGATAGTAGAGTCACTACAGATCTTCCAAGGTTGATGGTGAAATGGTTTTAATTGGGATAAATAGAAATTAAGAATTCTTTGATCCGGATAAGGAGAGAAAAGGGAGAGGTCAATCGAAATTATGGAGCAATTAAGGGTTCCCTATTCTAGATATCAGCTGAAAACATTTAAATGAAAACCAGTCAATAACATAGTGCTTTTAACAAATTCTGATATAAAAATTCCCGATTCCACATTAAAATTTATAATACATTCATGAATGGATGAAAAACATAAGAAAATTGACAAATAACATAAGAGAATATTTCACTTCAGTGGCTCAACACATGAATCCAGTAATATGATGCTTTATTGCTTGAGATCCAGTATTCTGACTTGAGCTTGATTACAAAAACCCTTAGGTTCAGAATGTTCCAGCTATAGAAAACTTCAACAATTAATCCACACTCAATACTTCAAATGATGAATTATTTATACAAATTCTAAACTAGAATATCTTGAAAAAATATCAAGATTGGTTTACAAATATCTCAAACTGTATTACATATATAGAACTTCAATAAATGACACTCAAAACTAATGAATCTATTTGGCACTATATTTTTGGATTGATGGTGACAAATAATATAAATTCGAATTTGATAGCAACTCTTAGTTGATGATGAGGCTTCCAAGCCACTAACTGTCTCCTTCCTTTGTGCATTTTGCTCTAGAAATTCTGCAAAATTAGGGTCCAGTGATACCTTTGTATATCTAAATCCGAGATAGATATGTAAAAAGTGAAAGAGGTTATTGTAGATAAATATGTTATTGAGATAAACCTCTATCAGTTTCCCAAAATTCAGTTCCAGATGTTCACAATATACTCTGCAAATATATGTCTAAAACAAGATTTTGCACAATCTGAAAATTAGGCTGTGAAGATGTAAATGTATTTTTCATTCTGTAATACATGTGCATAAAGTGAAATATTTTTTTGTAGGTTTGCATCTTAGGAACATAAACCTCCTCCATTTTTTCAAAATTCATCTTGGATTGGCCACAATAGTTTCTGCAAAACTATGAATTAAACAGGAAATTTTTGGAAAATGTCCCTTTTTGCTCTGTTTTCATCTTTTAACCTTATTGTTATTTTAATTGTTTTGACCTTTAATTCGAATAAACTTCATTGTTGCTGGTAAAATTGTTTTCATATTAGTTTAACCATTACTGCCTCCGTGTTTACTTTTATTGTTTTACCTTGACTGCTCTGTTACCTTTTCACTTTTAACTTTTACAGTAAGAGTGAGTAAAATATGTCCTGGAGAGTTGCTGTTGGAAATGTTTTCATCCTTTGTTCTGACCACCTGTGCAAATTTGTTTCTCTTTGAGTAAATTATTTCTTTCTGTTCTATTGCTTGGAATATTTCGTTTAAAGAAAATCATTTGAATTCATTTCCTTTTGAGTTTTTTGGAATAAACAGTTTGAAGTAGTATCAATTGTTTTTCCAAATTCTCCTTCTGCTATTAACCTGTAAAACAAACAATTGTTAATAAAACCCTGCTCTGCGAGGAGGTGATGAAGGCTTTGGAAATACCTATGGAAAATGGTTTGAACTACAGCGGGGTTCCATTTTGTTGTTAATGTCTCTCAATAACTTAAAATGGGTTTTTGAAACAATTTTTTTCCTTTCGCACAGTTCTGGAGCTTTAACACAGTTTCTTTTAGGGATTTTCGCATTGATTTAGTGTATAACGTAGAGTGGAGAGGTATTTGGATGGTTTTAACAAAACACATAGTGAAAATATGGCTTTCGGAGGAGGACATAGTGAAAATGAGAGGTAAGCGGAGGAGGGAAGGTAATTTAAATGGAGGGTGGTTTTACTGCATAGGATAAGAGTGGTTTTGGGTGGCTATTGCACCGCTTTTGGTCGCTAGGCGGTTTTATTTGGTACTGTACGATGTCGTTGAGAGGCCACCATGTAGCAGGGGAGGGGGTAGTAAAAACCACCCATATCGCGTGGTCTAGGGATGTTTAAAGGTCACGCTATAGAATATGCGATATGGCCTGTCGACCATTGGATCATTGCGGGGGAGATCTAACGGTGGGCGGGGTCGGAAGTTGTTATATGCGGGAGATTAATATGTATTGGTAGGGGTTTTTAAATATAAACAAAAAGCTTAAAGTAAGTGGAATATATGTATAAGCGGGGATAACAATAAAACATGTGGGGAATTTAGATCATTGGTTAAAATAAAAACTATGGGTTGGGATATATTTATAAAGGAATTATATTATTATGGGATAAAGATATATAACGTGAATTAATACATTAGGTTAGTGTTAAAATGTAATGTAAATGCAGAAGTCAAAATACACTAAGTATAGTGTAAAATATGATATTGCGAATGAATTTCTTCAATGTGGGACTTGAAATCTCTTCTAAGCATTTATACTTAGGGTTTAAAATGTTTTTTGGGTTTTTAGGGTATTTTGGAATAAAGGGAATTAGTTAAGGGGTTTTTAATTTTCTTAAGTAAAATGTGTTTTAACTTAGGAAAAGGAGTTTTAGTAGGGTAAAATGAGCGATGTTAAGGAAAAAGGGTTTTTTATGAAAGGGAAGGATTTCAATGAGGTGTAATCCAATACCTTGGTGCCAATCAGTCATTAAGATCTGGGTCTGGTCCCACCAAAAGTCAGAGAAATGCTTTGAGTCTTTATGACTGAAGGATTTAGTATTGGAACACATGTGGGGAGGGAAATTACTTATATACCAAATGATGTTTATCCATGCCTTGTGAAACTGCTTTCTTCCTACCCATCATTTATTCTACCATTTTTTCCTTTATTTGCATGGGTGCATTTGATCTTGCAAACCCTTATTCATTTTTCTTTTAAAACAAGAAAATATCTAATTATAACCTTATTTCATCTAAGGGCTCAGATTAAACTGTTGAGCTCCTTATTATTCTCTATTTTAATTATTGATCTGCCAAAATTAAACTGTTTGGCTAGATCTTTATTCTCTATCTCTCAACATGAAATTTAAAGCATGAATAATCAAGTTTGAGTTGTTTGATTATCATGGATTGTGGCATTTTAACAAGCTGCATGCAATCTGATTTGCAAAAAGTAAACTAAAGTAGCAACATTTAAACTTGCAACACTTTCATGATCTATTTTTTATGGGGTTCATATTTAATATTCTTTTGATCTTTGTTTCTTTTTTTGTCCTTTGATTGTTCTTTTAGGACATGCCCTCTTTTCATTTTTAATTTGGGAATACATTTGCAGAAACTAAAGGTATGTACAATATTTCAATATTTTAACAGAGATAATTCAAAATTATGAATCCTATTATTATAAGACCCTAACAGCGTGCATCAAGAAATCACTCCCGTAATCAGAAAATCAAAACAGGGTCGGGTGGAATCCAGATTTCACCAACAAAACATCACAATCAAATAGTAAAAGAAAAACATAGTTGGCCACAGAGGCCAAATCCTGGAATCTTCAAAATGGGTCAGCGAGGAGTAACCGTGAATAGGTAGGCAATCTGGCTTCCATCACATGATTCCACCTGCTTTTGAAAGCCTCCACTCCCTTATTCTCATGATTTCCACTAACCGTTACGAAACGGCTAGTCGTGTTGTGTGTGCCTCACTCTTTGGCGGGGATTTCTTGAAAAAATTGAACATACCATAACTGCGCTTGTTCCACCCAAAAACCCATGTTGCGTAGGACTTGCAAAACCAGAGACCAGGCTTCAAAGGGGGGCTTGTGGCATCAACACACAGCGAGACGATATAACACTGAAAAGAGAGTGAGACAAAGGCCACGGGAGGACTTTGATGACGTGGAAGGGAGGTGGGGCCCAAATTCCTATCACAAATCGCAATCGGCAGCGTTGGGGATCAGGATGGGAAGCAAGAACGAAACAATGTGAAGTGCGATGGGAAGAGGGTGACGTGGCAGGAGGTGGGGCAGCCCGCAAATCATAGTCGAAAGTTTCTTTTTATGAGAAGTGAAAGTAAGTGTTAAGAGTTGTGAAGTGCGATGTGCGATGGCGTAAAGGCGACATGGCATGACAGAGGTGGGGCCGCCCGCAAATCGCAGTGGGAAGTTTTTTTTATGAGAAGTGGATTGTAAGTGTTAAGATTTTCCAAGTGCGATGTGTGATGGCGGAAATGCGACATGGCATAACGGAGGTGGGGCTGCCCACAAATCGCAAATTAGAATTTTTTGTTATGAGGAGCGGTAGGTAAATGTTATGATCTACGATGTGCAAAGTGCGGTGAACGGAGGGTGACGTGGCAGGATGGAGGTGGGACCGCCCACAATTCACAAATCAAAATTTTTTGTTATGAGGAGCGGGAGGTAAATGTTATGATCTGCGATGTGCGAAGTGCGGTGAGTGGAAGGTGACGTGGCAAGGAGGTGGGACCCAAACTCATATCGCATATCACAAATCAGAAGTTTTTGTTATGAGGAGCAGGAGGTAAATGTTATGATCTGCGATGTGTGAAGCGCGGTGAGTGGAAGGTGACATGGCATGGCGGAGGTGGGGCCGCCCGCAAATCGCAGTCAGAAGTTATTGTTTATGAGAAACAGGAGGTAAGTGTTAAAACTTGCGAAGGGCCATGCGCGATGGGTGGAAAGTGATGTGGCGGAAGGGTGGGTCCCATTTACATCGCAATCGGGGAAATGGTGCAGGCAGAGTTAAAGAGTGTAAGCGTAATGCAGTTGGCGATGCGAAAAGGTAAGTGGGTACCAATAAAGGTTTAGAGCGGAGAGAAATGAGTTGTGAATGATAAAGGTTCATGCGGAAAGGTGAAAAGGGCTAAGGTTTTATCGCATCGGGGGTTTGGTTAAGAAGTGCAATGGAACCATTCACGCCTCATCCCTGTGATTTTCTTATAGGGGCCACTTCTCCACATTGTGTGCGGTCACAGGCCAACATGATGTACATTATGTTGACATGGAATATGACATGTCATAGCAATTTTTCATATTACATGCCATCCTACATGGTAAATGATTTCACTTAATTTGTTAATCATATGATAAGGAATATTAGTCACATGCCATGATAAGGCATCTTAGATGATTTGGCATTGTCACATGTCATTTTAGTTAGCGAGTTTCACTTTTTTGAATGACTTTAGAATTTTTTTGGATATTGGGATTCATGATGTCTTATGTCTTATATGGTTATATGATTTTGTTTTACAGTGTCTTATATGGTTAATATGTCATACCAATGTGTCATATTACATGTCATCCTATATGGTAAATTATTTCACTTAATTTATTAATCATGATGATAAGGCATCTTAGTCACATGTCATGATAAGGCATCTTAGATGATTTGGCATGGCCAGATGTCATTTATGTTAGCGAGTTTCACTTTTTTGAATGACTTTAGAATGGCTTTAGATTTTTTTTGGATATGATTTTGTTTTACATTGTCTTATATGTCTTATATGGTTAACATGTCATACCAATGTATCATATTACATGTCATCCTACATGGTAAATTATTTCACTTAATTTTTTAATCATGATGATAAGGTATCTTAGATGATTTTTCATGGTTACATGTCATTTTAGTTAGCGAGTATCACTTTTTTGAATGACTTTAGAATTTTTTTGGATATTGGGATTCATTGTCTTATATGGTTATATGAATTTGTTTTGCATGTGTACTATAATATAATATAATTTATTTTATGGTTTTGTTTTACATTATCTTATACGGCTTTATGATCTTGTTTTACATGTGTACTATAGTATAGTATAATTTGTATTGTATGCTATCATGCTCACAAAATGCATTGATTAAGGAAACACTTTTAAACCTTTTATTATGAGTTTACATGATCAATGTGGCATTAATTCTTACAATTGTGTAATAAGTAAACGATTAATCACCCATTGAATATATTAACTAACCTCCCTATAGATATTTCAGACTAGATCCTACATTCTTGGAAATCAAATTGAGCTACGTAAAATAAAAAAGTATAAATGATTGAACAAATTAGTTATTATTTTTCTTAATTTAGAGTTTGTGTAATAATTTTATTTTTTAGGATGTATGATAATTCTAATTTTTGTACATTTTTTCATATTTATATGAATGAAGAATAATGTGGATGACCAGGGAGTAGGGAAAACAAGAGGATAAATGAAGAAATAGACAAATATTAGAAAGAATATGGTCATAGACAAATAACGATGGTACACATTCACAATCTGAAAATTTAAAATATTTATCGACATCATTGCTCAAAAGAAATAGCCACTTGATTTGATTTATTTAATATAAATTTGTAACAAGAAGTTATTGTAGTAGAATAAAGAGGAGATTGGATGTATTGCATAGTGGTAAAATTTTAAAAGGATGTTCTTTCAATTAACACGGGACTAGAAAATCATGTATTAAATATATATATTTATCTATATCATTGCTCAAAAGGAATAACCACTTGATTTGATTTATCTAAATATGAATTTGTAACTAGAATTTGTTGTAATAGAAGAAAGAGGAGATTGGATGTATTGCACAAAGGGAAAAGTTTAAACGGGGTTATTTCAATTGACATGGAGCTCGAAAATCATGTATTTAACCTAATATTGTTATAAGTTTTAATCGAGAGTTGAAGGTCAAATATATTTTGTAGAAATTTCTTGAGTGAACCTGTGATTGTTCAATTTGAATTTCTGTAAGTTGTGCAATTTTTTCAATTTAATTTGAAGTAAGTTGTGCAATTTTTATTTTCATCTTGATATATGTTTCAATTATTTATTTGATTTATATTTTATTAGGTACACGAGTAAATTTTTATATTTTTCAAATAACTGTTTATTTTCTATACCAACATTTAAACAGTCACTGAGTTCTATGATTCAATTCCTTAAATTCAATAATTAATTATAATCATATTGATTTTAAATTGCATCCAAATATTTTGTGTCAGTTGGTCCCACATCTAAGTGGAAATTGACACTTCAAACAAGAGTAGATCTAATTGAGACCTACCATCAAGTGATTCTCCCTTATTGTTGATGGAAGAGTTTGTTTGACTATCAATAAAGAGGCTAAATGAGTTTTTTTGGCATTGATTTTGTACACGATGGAGGCCAATTGATGATCTTGTGGAATTATGTTAAGATGAAGGAGTCTGACAATGATGGATGAGTCCCCTACCACGATCAACTGAGAGGCTTTGATGATGTTTGCTAGTTTGAGACATGTTGGAGGGAAAACCCAACACTCCCATTTTTGAATTATTTACTTCAATAATGGGGACCATTTTTATTCATTTTTGGCTAAGCACCTTTTATGATTTTCATTAAATTAATTGTCTTACAATTTTGTATTTTTTTGTTTTTATCGGATTTCTATTTTGATTATTTAGTTGAATCTAATTTTTCACAAGCTTTCCAACGATACTTGTTTCGCTCCATTTGGTCAACCGGTTTGTAAAGGGCACTCCTTTGAAGTTTGACCATTTTCTCGCCAGGGTTAAAAAATATATAAAGTGTATGATATTTCAAATTTTACGGTTAAAATAGTCATTCATTGTAAATATTAGTCCCGAGTTAAATTTTTACTTATTTTTTTCATTTTTCACTAACGGTCCTACAAAATGACCCGACTAAATTGTACAATAGATAAAAACACGTTTCGGGATCTTGGTAATTTACTCCAACTTGTTATTTTAAAACAAATTTCCAAACCCAAAACCCCCAAATTGAAAAATAGTTGAAGTCCAATTTGTAGGATTGTTAATCCCACGTGGTCCCCACTTCTCATTCCTTCTCTTGCTTCCAAAAAAAATTACGATAAAAAATTGTGATTGCGATATTGCATCGCAATTTCACTCAAACTCCTCAAACACCTCATTTCTAAATATGCAATGTGAGATTTTTAAAATACATACTAAGGGTTAAATAAAATTAATGTAACGTATTAAAACTCCTTATACCTCCCGACTCAATCTACTCACATCACCCTCATGTCACCCTATTTCTGTGTCCACCTCACTCTGCTCCTCTTATCTCTCCATACCTTCCTCCTCATCCTCACGTAACTTCCATTATGTATTGTTATATATGTTATGAATTAAAAGATTTTATAAAATATATACTATATTATATAATATTATAATTTATATTATATTTTAATTATAATTGAAATATAATATTAATATAATATTTTAATATTTTAATTAATCACTAAATAAATTTTTAATTTGTTTGATTTTAGTTACAATTATTTATTAATTAAGATTAACAATGTAATTAATTAAGTATTAATGAATAGATAATTATAACTTAATTTAGAATTAAATTGTAGTTAAAAATTCTGATTTTTAGCCCAGGCAATAGAATTTTCAGAATTCTAAAATTTTTAAGTCTTCAACTTTGGAAGTCATAAATAGATTTTTACTTCGTCAAATGAGGCCCGAGATGGCTCATTCAATAGACAAAATCATGGAGAAAAATTCTGAAGTGGTTTCATTTCCAAATTTGATCATTTAATGGGTCTAAAATCCAGCAGAAGATCAAACTCTGAATTTTTAAACAAAACTATTTTTCTGTGTTTTATTTTCTGCATTTTCATTTGCCCACAACTTCTTCTGAGTGTAGATCCATTCGTCAATGATATCCTTGACCAATTAGACTATGACAGACATCAATAGAAAGCTTAGATTTCCTTTTCAATTATTTATTTAATTAAATTTGATTGGATTTGTTTTAATTCCATATTTGACATTTTGATTTTATTTTCTACATTTTAATTTTGTTTTGATTTGTTTTTGCAGGGAAACGGTTGAAGAGATGAGAAGAAGAAGATCTCAATCAATGAGAAGGCTCCAGGAATTGAAGAATATGATTTTGAACCAATAAAAATTGATTGAGCAGAACCACTCTTCAACAAAATTTCTTATGAAGAAATCTTTTTGTAAATATTATAAATAACAGATTGTAGAATGTAATAAGGGCTTTTCTTCTCTGCAATTCTAGAATTCTTGAAGGCACTATTGTCTAGAGGATTTAGAAGTGTAGGGTAGAGAAGATAAAACTCAGATATGGGGGATTATTGAAGAATTTTCTTTTGTATTTTGTATTATGTATGGAGAACAGAGTTTGAACTTCTACAACTCCTATTGTAGAAGCATAAATTCAACATTTGTAAAGGACTGTTTGAGACTGGAGTTAGAGAAATGGTTTCAATAAATTGGTACTTATAATACCATTGTTTTAAACACTGGTTCCATTTTATAATAGCAAGAATGTGTCATTTTATTCATATTTGTGCACTTTTGTCGGTATGAGTAATTTGCCTCAACTATATGTTATCATTTATCTTTGCTCTTACGGGTTAAATTATGATTTCTAAGTAACTATTTACTTAGAAGTCTATCTTTTAAATATTGATTTAACAAATAGAGATATGTTGTGAACTATTTCCTCATATTATTGTTTAATTATTCAAATTACAGATTTAACAATCAATATTATTTTTGTGAACTATTTCATAAATTTTGTTGGTTGATTATCTTAGTTAAGAGGTCTCTGAATAGCATGTGTTTTGGTACATATAATATCAGTTAATTGAACTTCTTGTTAGCTTGATATTCATTACAAACCATATATATTTAAATCTCAATTATTTAAAATATCTTGCTCTTGGTTGGGTTAGATCTACATCTACCTAATTGAGATATGATTGGGATAAATTTCTTTTTTCTTACATTTTAGAATAATTTTGAATTTAGATTTAATTCTACATTACTAGAAGTCCTCTTCCCAAAGAGGCAAAACTTTAATTGTGGCTTGGCTGAGCCCCAAATTAACTTAAGGATTTTTTTCTTGCCTGATCAACAAGAGGGATGATCTGATATCTCTTCTGCATTGGTAGACAAAAGTTATATTTTAAGCCATTGGATATTGAGAGAAGGTAACTGGACCTGGTTAAACCAGTCGAAAACACCATTCCAAACGGAAAAGGAACTGCTCTAAGGTCTGGACCGGGTGGTCATCCCCCATGTAACCTATTGGAGTCTTTATATTCTAACATTACATTTTTATTACAATAGCTCCTCTAAAACTTCCAATTTGGAGTTGTATTTCTCGACATGCATCTTCCAATACTCCACCAGAAATGTAGAAATTATATGCACTAAGCATGCATATGTCCAAGATTCACCCGATCTCATAATATTTAACTTCTTGCAAAATACTGAATCGTTCCACTTGTTAATATTTTGCGGAAAATTAATTGAACACACATGTAAAGCATAAATAAAAATAATCGCACATAACACAGTTGTTTTTAACCGGGAAATCCTAAAGCTGAAAACCCCAACTATATATTATGTATCATGGAATCATATGACAATCCTCATACAAATTTTAGCAAGCTCTCAATACAGTACAATCATCATACACTAATCAAGAACGATCTTGCAAATCCATGCACCGATCTTTGCCTCCTGCTAGCCTGCCTCCACTGTGTAATCCCTGCTAAAGAATAGCTCTGAATGAATTTGAATTACCCTTGCCTTGACTGCGCAATCCTCATTGGAAACTCCAATGTGTGTGTGATGCAATCAATGCATCACTATAGTCACAACAGATAGTCTCTTGCCCTTTCACCTATCTCTCCACTGGGTCTCCACTGAAACTGACATGCACTGTAGTTAACTGTTGTATTGTTCAGTTGATTAATGAGTTTTTTTTTTTTTTTGACATAATCGGGTGCTGTTTTGTATATATAAAAAGAAAATGGGAGTCAAAGCTCCAATGTTACAGAGCCATAATCAAGAGAAAAGAGGAGGGGCAGGACCTGAGCGAACCCAGAGTCCAGAGTGCTCCGAAAATGCTTGACTATAGGGAGGACTGATCTAGTATAGATTCTAACAAATTGGGACAGCAAAAAACTACATTTGTAAAACATTCTTAAACTATGGTGTATTCAGAAAGGTTGCCTTCAGAGCCTGCTGATCCTGGATATACTGCGCTGGGACCGAACTCGTTGCTGCCCCAAAAGAAATTCTGGCTGCCATCAAAATTTTGGAAATGGTGACTACTTTTGCCTCTGCAGGCAAAGGATCTGAAGCAATCCATATCATGGCAGAAAGCAAAATGATTCTATGGCATTTCTGCTGAGATTGCCCAATGGTTTGAGGCATGCTCTGTTTGCACAAGCATCGGCTTCCTTGTTGTGAGAACGTAGGACGTCAATGAAACGAACTTTCTGCATTTGCTGGGCTAGATATTGGCATCGATTTAATATTTTCTGGAGTAGTAGATTGGTTGCAGTTCGCTTATGAGCCATTAAGCTGATGATGATTGCCGAATCTCCAATAACTGTAGCTGTGCGAATGTCCAGAGTTTGGAGTTGAAGGAGGCCTTGATACAAGGCGAGAGCCTCAGCTTTATTATTGGAAGTTGAACCTAATCCCCATTCATAGGCAAGGACGATGTCTCCTCTAGCGTTGCAGATGGTTCCGCCCGCCCCGGCCTTACCAGGATTTGATTTGGAAGCTCCATCAAAAAATAAATAGTAAGAGTTGCAGCTTTTTAACCAGAGGGCGAACTCCTTGTCCGTCATTCTGATTTTCCAACAGCTGTTAGGAGTTTGAATGTTGCTGATGCTTTTCCTGTGATGCCCGAAGTAAAGATCTCTATTGCTCTGATCGAGCATACCTCCAATAAAATTCCGCTCTTCGACGAGGAGCCCGGCTGTGTCAAAGTTTCGCTGACAGCTAACCACTACAGCTTCCATTGCGAGACCTTTAGCCTTGTTATGCAGCCTTCTACTGTCGATTTGCTTATCATTAAAGATTGTTTGGTTGCGAGCTAGCCAAATATGCCACAGCATAGTGTAGGGAAGGGCGTTCCAGACTCTTCGTGCCGCATGGTTCTTCTTGTGCTGCCAAGGGTAATTCGACTTCCATGAGTGTAAGAGATCAGCGACGGTGCTCTGCGAATCCCAGGGAAGGTGATCCTACTGGAAAGATTCTTTCCAACAAGCAGTGGCGAAGGAACAACTTACAAAGAGGTGATGTATAGTCTCCTCTGCTGCAGAGCAATTTGGGCAGCGTGAAGGGCCTGAAAAACCGCGTTTTTGGAGGTTGTCAGAGGTTAGCACTCTTCCTTTTAAGAGAATCCAAGTAAAGAATTTAATTTTGGGAAGGGTCTCTGACTTCCAGACAGTCTTATAATGTGACCATTTGGGCATTTGAGTATCTCTGTTGCTGATATATTGGTAAGCGGCCTTGACTGTGTAGTTAGCACCTGTAGGGTCCCAGCAGAGGCAATCCTCCTCATTTTCTTTGGTGGGTGCAATACCATGGAGATAAACCTTCAGATTGTCCAGACTGGTTCGAAGCTCATCAGGAATGTCAGGGAATTGCCATCCTGTCCATAGGTGAGTATGAATATCCCATTTGGATATTTGAGCAAGGTTGTGAATGCCTTTATTGGTTAGATAAGAGAGAATCTGATGGGTTCCTGGCCAATTATTAATTGGTTGATTGCCCATTATTTTGTCTACTCCTAATCTGATGTTGTTGCCCCCCTTGGGGACCTTGGAAACATTTGCATCGAGAAGGGGAATAACTTTTTTGCACAGCCCCCAGATTTTGGTGCAAGCTCTGTTGGGTATGTCATGGTCTAATAATAGCTTTCTCGAAGTGTTTAAGTATTTGACCTCCAACACTTTCTTCCACCAAGCAGAGATTCCGGTGATGAGCCTCCAAACAATCTTGCCACCGAAGGCCAGATTGAGAAGCTGAGGAGATCTGATCCCTAGACCACCATATTCATAAGATTGGATGACCTGTTTCCAATTTATAAGATTGTATTTCTTTCTTTCAGTCTTTCCCCCTTGCCAGAGAAAGTGACAGAGGATGGCTTCCACTTTATGATGAAAACTAGCTGGAGCACGCAGCAGAGTGAATTGATATAAGGGCAGTGAAGATAGACCAGATTTCAGGAGAATAAGGCGCCCTGCTGGGTTAAGCCAAAAAGAACCCCATTGCTGCACTTTCCTTTTCATTTTGTCAATAATGGTGTCCCAGACTTCTGCTTTCAAAGAGCCCACACTTACTGGCATACCCAGATAAGAAAAGCGCCCCCAATCTAATTTGCAGGGAACCCCGAAGATTCTTGCAATGCTCTGAAGAGTTTGAGCACTTGCATTCCAGCCATAAATGCAGCTCTTAAGATGATTGATCAAGCCTCCAGAGTAACTCATAAATCTGTCTAAGAGTGTTTTGAATCGGCGAGCTATGATGTTGGAGGCACCTCCCAATAACAAGGTATCATCTGCAAACTGGGAATGATTTATGTTTTTGACACCATTCCCAAATTTAATGCCAGTGATGAGACCGGTGTGGAATTTGTGATCAAGGGCCCTGCTAAAGGATTCAGCCATCAAGATGAAAAGGTAGGGGGAAAGGGGGCAACCTTGACGTAAACCTCGAGAAGATTGGAAGGAAGGCCCTGGCTTGCCATTGATAAGGGGGGAAATCCAAGGACCAGAGATGCAAGCAAGGACTAAATCAATGAAGGGTTGGGAAAATCCCATTTTCTTAAGGACAGCAAGGAGGAAGGAGTGTCTTACCCGGTCAAAAGCATTGGTTAAGTCTAGTTTAAGAATAAACCCTTTTTCTTTTCGGACTTGGATGGAATGTATAGCCTCTTGCACAAGCAGAATAGAATCAGAGATTTGTCTGTTGGCTAGGAAACCTCCTTGGTTCTCAGATATAAGGGAAGGAAGAATAGGTTTAAGGCGAGTGGCTATGATTTTTGACAAGATTTTGTATGAGTTACAAAGGGAAATAGGTCGAAAGCGAGAAAAGGTTGAAGGACGATTTTCTTTAGGAAGAAGGGCGAGATGAATGGCATTGGTGAAGCCTCCAATTTTATTCTTGCGTTGAACCCATTTTATCATCTTGATAAAATCTTTTTTAATGGTCCCCCAGTGGGCTCTATAAAAACTGATGGGGAAGCCATCAGGGCCAGGGGCCTTGTCTGGCTGAAGAGCCCAGATAGCTCTTTGAATTTCATCTTCTTCAAATTCCTTGGTAAGCTCTGCATTAATTTCTGCACTAATTTCTGTGGGAAGAAATTGAAGCAGATTTGAGTAGTCTTTAGCTTCTTTGGTTTCAGTTAAGAGCGCGCTGTAATGATTTGAGGCTGCCTTTTTGATGGCTTCTTGAGAGGTTTGAAGTTGACCTTCATCATCAATGATGGAAGTGATAGTGTTCCTGATTTTTCTAGCTGTGGTCTACTTTTGGAAGAAGGTGGAGTTTTTGTCCCCTCCTTGCAGCCACAGCTGTCGGGATTTAATTCTCCATTTCTGCTCCTCCATGCGGTTGGCTCGGTAGAGCTGAAAGTAAAGATCGCATTCTCTGGCTTTGGAGTCCAGGGACAGGCCTTGTTCTTCTATGGTATGATGGACCTGTTCCAGATTGCATTTGATCTCAATTTTAACTTTCTCCGGCTCCTTGTAGTGATTCCGGGCCCAATCTTTTAAAGCACTTTTTGTCCTTTTCAGTTTACTTTCCCAAATAAATCCCGACGATCCCTCGATGTGCTGGCGCCATGTTTGATTTACCAACTGATGAACAATAGGCAAGTTATTCCACAGCGGACTGTACTTAAAAGGAATGGGGCCTAGTGAGCTGTGGGTTTCAAGTGTTAGCGTAGTGGGATAGTGATCTGAAGCAGCGTATGGAAGGATAACAGAGAAAGCCGTGGAAAAAGAGGAGAGGAATGAGATATTAACCATAAACTTGTCGAGCCTCTCCATAATGTTTGCCTTGCCCAATCTGCGATTATTCCATGTGTACCTTCTGTTTTTGGGAGCGACGTCGATGAGATCATGGTCCTGCATTATGGACTCCAGCTGCGATCTGCAGGGATCGTGAGAAAAGCTGCCCCCTTTCTTTTCATTGGCGTGGAGTATGAGATTGAGATCTCCTCCAAGGATGATGTTACTGCTATCTTCATCGTCAATATCAGTTTGGAGAGAAGCCCAACACTGTGCTTTGTCCCTGTAGTGATTAGGTGCATAGACATTATATATGACAATTTTTTGGTTGCTCATTAGATTCTCTAAGGTAACTTTGATCCAGAATTGATTGATTGTATTCGATTGGAGCTTCCAGGCAGTGCGACTCCAAAGGGTGGTGATCCCCCCTGAAGCACCCCTAGAGTCACAAATGCTTCCATCATATTGCTTGAGGCGATCGATTATCCCATTCATTTCTTGATATCCTTGCTTTGTTTCTTGTAATAGAACTATTCCTGGTTTTTTCTGAGTTATTAAGTCATTCAGAGCTGTGATTTTGGAGGGGTGCCCTAATCCCCTGCTGTTCCAGGATAGGGCTTTCATCATTGAGTGAGAGGGGTACGGAGAGTTGCTCGCCCTCCTTGATTTTTGTGCGCCGCTTCCTTACTGTTTTGCCCCAAAATGTAAGTTTCAATAGGATTTTGAGTGCCCATAGCAATGTCTTTTTGGGCAGTTTCTTCTCTCTGTTGTTTGGTCGATCTTCTACCTGGTCCTTGTTTCCTGTGAGTGTCCAGATTGGCCCCATGTTCTTTAGAAGAACTTCTGGTTGTTCTAGCTAAGGGGGGATCATGGGAGAATGAAGGAGAAGGGTTTGCAGGGGAGGCGGGAGCAAGAGATTCAGCCTGGGATGGGGGAAGGGTGATGGGGGGGTCATCATCAAGGGAAATGGAGGAGAAGGGGTTGGAAGACTCTAAGGATTTCTTAGGAGGGGAGGGCAGGGGAGTCGTCGAAGAAGAAGGGTTAGGATTAGGTTTGAAGGGAGCAGATTTGGGCTGAGTTTCAGCTAGGGGAGCAGCAACAACCTTTTTTCTTTTGACCGTTTCCCATTGTTTCTCGGGCTGAACATTTACATCATTAGTAATTTTAGAGCATCGATTAGCAAAATGACCGTACTCGTGACATACCTTGCACTTAAATGGGATTTGTTCGTAGTCCAACTGCTGAATGTGAGTCCAATCATCCACCTTCAGCTTGATTGCCTCTGGAAGACCCTTGCCGAGATCAACTTCCACACAAATTCGTGCACAAGCTTGCATATTGTCCTTGGGCTCGCTCCTATCAATGTACTTTCCCACAGCATTGCCGATGGCATGAACCGAGTCATCTCCCCAGCAATGGAGCGGGAGATGCGGAAGCCAAACCCAGACTGGAACAGCACTGGGAACGTCCAGCTCGGGGTCGAAGTCTGGAGTCCATTTGTTCAAGTACAGCCCTCTGGAGTCCATAAAATAAGGACCATTTCTGAATATTAGGTCCTTGTCAGCTCTTGTTTCAAAATGAAATGTATAGTAACCTTTCCCACAGAAACGGATGGATATCTTGCCACTGACTTTGTCCGTCCAGTTTTTCTCGATCCAACGTTGAACCGATTTGGGAGAAGGCCAAAGACCAGTAAATTTCCCAATGAGCCCCCACTCAGCGAGGGAAAGGGCGGCCATTCTTGGAAGAGCAGGGGGCAAGATGACCTCCTGAAGACCATCAAGCTTCTTGACAAACTTAGAGAGGGAAGGTCGAGGGCGCTGAGGCGGAAGAGAATTGACAAGAGCGGAGAATGAAGTTTGAGCATCGGCCCCCTCCGAGGAATCCGATGGAGCCATGGCGGCTGGATAGAAGGTCAAACACAACAAAATCACTCAAAGCCCATCGCCTTGACCAAGGGGGACAGAGCTGAAAACCAAGGAGGAGCGCAAGGCCAAAGGAAACAGCAAGCAACCAAGAGCGCCGCGGACCACGACTGAGTGCCGCGAAGCCTCAAAGCGCCGCGCAAGAAGAGAGAGAGCATCGCCAGAGGCACCGCGCCAGCAATGCGTCACGCGACCCTGCCTAAGCGCCGCGCAGGGGGAAGGCACGAAGAGACGCTCAGATCTTGATGCAAAAACCAGAACCAGGGAAAAAAAGCAGAGGAGCCCACCGAAGCAATGGCGGGAAGGGGGCCGGGCGGCCGTGTACAAGGGGAGAACGGAACAAATATCTTGAATGGCATCTAGGTCAAGCTAACATCTTCTATAGTAGCAATAAGAAAATGGATTTTCAGTCGATTAATGAGTTATTATTTGTGAATTAATTAACTAATTAATTCACTCCACTCTCACTAGTGTATCAATCAGTTAGACTAGATACAACTAGCTCAACTGAGTCTAACTGAGTTAAATTGAATACAACTCCATAACTACTTCTTCCAACTGTGTCATAACTCTGCCACTTGAGTTCTAACTGAGTCCTCCATGCATTGGCTCCAATAAACCCTTGGGAATTGCGTAATTCCCTCAGTCCACTGATGTGCCACATCTGTGCACTGAAACAAAGTGCTCCAAGAGAATAAGTTGTTGTTTAGTGTCTGATTATTATTAAGAGCTAATAATAATCGACATGCATCTATTTTTAGATCGGCGATCTATAAATAGACTTCGCCCAATATTCTAAAAATAGAATTTCATCTATTTTTCCAACTTGATCAACCATCCATAAATAGCATCCTGCAACTTCTGAAATATGATCATCATGTCTAAAAATAGACTTGCGCCAAAAATAGCTGCGGGCCCACTTAGTGAGGGCGACTCTTTTCACTAAACTCATCATCTTGTTGAATCTCAACTTACTCCCTCTCAATAAGATAGGGATTATCCTTAACCCCAATCCTGCCTCTATGGTATTCCAATTTTCTCCTGCCGAGTGCCTTCGTCAAAATGTCTGCATCCTGATCTTCCGTAGGAATGCATTGAAACAACATGATCTTCCGCTGCACACAATCTCTAATATGATGATACCGGATATCAATATGTTTAGATCTATCATGAAACACAGGATTAACCGAGAGTTTAATGCAACTCTGATTATCACAATGTATCACTGTGGGATCTAAATGTGAACCAAACAAACCAACTAGAATCTTCCTCATCCAGATAGCCTCACATGCAGCTTGACTTGCTGCCATGTATTTCGCTTCTGCTGAAATGAGTGCCATGGATCTTTGTTTTTACCTGCTTCATGTAAGAAGCGTCGTAGATCCGATGCGAAAATCCTGCGATGTGCTCTTTACATTACATTGGGCTTCACCTTGTTTTGCATCAGTGAAGCCATGCGACTTCACCTCATCCGTCTATCATGCCATAAACCATACTCAAATGTGCCCTTGAGATATCTCGGGACATGCTTGCCTACCTTCCAAAGAGCTTGGTAGGCTTAACCATCGCTTAATGTTTGGTTCTCGCATAGAAAATGTACGGTCTTGTATTGATTAAATACATGAGCGAACCCACCAGTTGTGCGATAAACGGTGGCATCCACTACCTGCAACGACGTAGCATCCTCTTTCTTCCAATTTCCTAAAAGAGGAGTGTCGATAGGCTTGCGGCCTTGCATGTGAAACTTCTCGGTATCTCCCGGGCATACACCTTGAGACACAAACAACTCACCTTCCCAATGCCATATTTCCAATCCAAGGAAATAATGAAGGAGGCCCAAATCCTTCATCTCAAATTCCTTTGCAAGATCTGCCTTGCAAGAGTGTATCAACTGCTCATCACATGTTAGTATTAAATCATCAACATAAAGTAAAATGATTAAAAGCATACCCTCCACCACAATATGGTACAGGTTTGCATCCGCCTCACTCTTGGTGAAGCCAAGTCCAGTGAAATAACTGTCGATCCGAGTGTACCAAGCACGGGGTGATTGTTTCAGCCCATACAGCACTCTTTTCAGCCTGCACACATGCGACTCGCTGCTGAAGATCTCAAATCCTTCAGGCTGCTTAATGTACACCTCTTCTTCAATGATCCCATTAAGGAATGCAGTCTTCACATCCATCTGATGAATGTGCCAACCCATCTGCGCTGAGAGAGCAAGGATGGTCCATATGGAAGAATATCGTGCGATAGGTGCAAAGGTTTCTTCATGGTCAATCCCCTCAATCTGTGAGAAGCTCTGGGCAACAAATATTGCCTTATACTTCTCGATACTCCCATCAACAGCTTGCTTTACCTTGTAGATCCATCTTGATCCTACAACTGATTTTCCCACCGGCCTTGGAACAATCTCCCAAGCACTGTTTCTGACAATGGATTCATACTCCTCCACCATGGAATCTACCCATGTGGGCTCTGCCTTCTTCTTTGAAAGAGGATGGCTGCGTCACGATACACTTGCTCATAAGAGCCATGTATCCGGAAAAAGGTCGAGGTGACTATCTGCGGTTTTGCAGCATGATGTAGGGACTCCACCATTCGTGCCACTTCAAACTTCGGTCTCTCGGCCCCACGTAGTACGATTTACGCAGCGTCGATGTTTGGTTACGCATGAGTGGACTCCTCCACTCCATGAATCTCCTCCTATGGCTGATCCACATCTAGAGGCTCATCTTTTGGAACAAGAAGTTCCTCCTCTCCACGCAATTGTAGCTCCCTCTCAAGCGACAACTTCATGGCTTTCACCTCATTGAATTTTATATCCCGTAGCACCATAGTCATCCGACTATCTGGCAAATACACACGATAGTTATGAGGTGTTTCTGTGTACCCCAAAAATATCCCAACTTCTGCAGTCGGCTCCAAATTCTTCCTGGCGTCCTTCGTCACATGAATGTAAATAGGTGAGCCAAAAATCTTCAAATGAGAAATATCGGGCTTCTTACTAGTAAAAGATTCTTTGGGTTTACTCATGCCAAGTACTCTATGAGGACAACATTTTTGCACATAAACCGCAGTGTTGCATGCTTCCGCCCACAAATGCATTGGTAGGCCCTGGTCATGCAGCATCGCTCGTGCAACACCTACGATCGTTTTGTTCTTTCTCTCCACGACCCCATTCTTCTGTGGGTTATGAGGCACTATGAGTTCTCTTTGATTTCCTTCTTTTCTACAAAAGTCTTTGAATTCACCCGAGATGGATTCACCACCATTATCGCTCGTAGAGCTTTCACTTGCTTCCCCTAAATCCATCTCCACCAATGCTTTAAATTCATAGAACTTTTATAATGTTTTTCTCTTCTTCTGCATGAAGAAGATCCAACATCTATGAGAATAGTCATCAACAAATATAACATAATACCTATGTTTTGCTGTTGAAGCAACTGAGAAAGGTCCACACACGTCTGTGTGAATTCTCTCCAGGATCACCGAAGCACGGTTCTCCTTCTCATGAAAGGTGGTCTTCACAAACTTACCCATAATACATCCCTTGCACTGATCTGAATGCGCAAGAGTACCCTTGGGAAGTCCAGTAGAAATTTGCTGCAAAATCTTCGAAGCGCCATGGTGAAGATGGCCCAATCTCCTGTGCCATAATTCGCCCTCATCCCGGCTCACCACTTCTTCTGCTTTGCCCAGCATTGCAGCACAGCCATCTACCTCCAACTTGTAGAGATTCTTAATTCAAACCCCTATCTTCTTAGTTTGACCCATTTTTTTATGTCGAAGGAAGGATTTTCCCTCACTGAAAACAACATCATAACCCTTGTCTTCCAGCATTGCGACTGAGACCAAGTTCTTCTTCAAACCTGGAACATGCATAACAATCTTCAACACGAATGGATTACCGAACTCCCTCTCAAAGGTAATGGTCCCAATTCCAGTCTCATTGTATTGACCATTGTCACCCATATCTATATGCATCTGGAGGTCCTTCTCCTCCAAGTCACTAAACAACTCCTTGTCTCATGTCATATGGAAAGGCGCACCACTATCAAGATACCACACCGATCCCATACAGCTTGAAACCAAGCATGAGATCAAAGAGAAATCAAGTTCAAATTTCGAGGCTAGTGCCTCTCCAGCTGCAGCTCCAACAACGTTCTTGTTCTTCTTCTTCTATGGACAGTTAGCGGTGAAATGTCCATGTTCGTGACAGTGAAAACACTTCACTTTGGACAAATCCTGCTTCTTGCCTCTAGCATTGGATTTTGAAGGATGTTTCTTACCCTTCCCTTTCCTTGCTTTGTCAGCCAAAGAAAAATTATCTTCATATTAATTATTCGATGAAGATCAATCCCTGGTACCCCGCCTTATCTCCTCCTACACAAGATCCGACCAAAGTCGCTCCCATCCTGGCAGTTTCTCCCATCCATTGACAGAGTCTTCGTAGCTATGCCAACTTTTCAGAAGCCCAAGGAGAGCCAATCTCACCAAGTCTTCATCATCAACAATAACCCCCACACTTCTCATTTCATCCTTGCAGTGGACAAACTTCGTGAGGTATTTTGGAATACTGTCGCCTTTCTCCATTTTTATTTTTCTGAGCTTGTCTTTAAGCACCAACTTCCTCTGGTCACTTTTGCTTTGGAAAAAGTCTATCAAAGCCTTCCACATTAAGAATGGAGTGGCTTTCTCGTGTAGGCTGGACACAATATGGTTCTTCACGCCTTCCAACAGAATTCTTCTTGTCTTTTCTATCTTCTTTTGCCATGCGTCAAGTAATGCAGCATTACTAGATCCCGACTTAGGAACATCACTATCGATGAACTCCTTCAGTCCATTATCCTCCAGCACTACCTCCATCCTGTCCTTCCAGGATATGTAATTCGAGCTCCCATCAAGGGCATACTCCAATCGCAACCCATTGAAAGCCATTTCAATGTATACTCAACTTCTGCACCAAGAATCTTCTGTAGAAAATTTGAATTGTCCACCATCACAAACTCACTTTACAATTGCAATCTTCAATTAACAATTCTCTTATACCATGTAGAAATTATATGCACTAAGCATGCATATTTCCTAGATTCACCTGATCTCACAATATTTAACTTCTTGCAAAATACTGAATCATTCCACTTGTTAATCTTTTGCGGAAAATTAATTGCACACACATGTAAAGCATAAATAAAAATAATCGCACATAACACAGTTGTTTTTCACCGGGAAAGCCTGAAGCTGAAAACCCAAACTCTATATTATGTATCATGGAATCATATGACAATCCTCATACAAAGCTTATCAATATCTCAGTACAGTACAATCGTCATACACTAATCAGGAACAATCTTGCAAATCCATGCACCGATCTTTGCCTCCTACTAGCCCGCCTCCACTGTGTAATCCCTGCTAAAGAATAGCTCTGAATGAATTCGAATTACCCTTGCCTTGACTGCGCAATAATCATTGGAAACTCCAATGTGTGTGTGATGCAATCAATGCATCACTATAGTCACAACAGATAGTCTATCTTGCCCTTTCACCTATCTCTCCACTGGGTCTCCACTGAAACTGACATGCACTGTAGTTAACTGTTGTATTGTTCAGTTGATTAATGAGTTATTATTTGTGAATTAATTAACTAATTAATTTACTCCACTCTCACTAGTGTATCATTCAGTTAGACTAGATACAACTAGCTCAACTGAGTCTAATTGAGTTAAACTGTATACAACTCCATAACTACTCTTCCAATTGTGTCATAACTCTGCCACTTGAGTTCTAACTGAGTCCTCCATGCATTAGCTCCAGTAAACCCTTGGGAATTGCGTAATTCCCTCAGTCCACTGATGTGCCACATCTGTGCACTGAAACAAAGTGCTCCAAGAGAATAAGTTGTTGTTTAGTGTCTGATTATTATTAAGAGATAATAATAATAGACATGCATCTATTTTTAGATCAGCGATATATAAATAGACTTCGCCCAATATTCTAAAAATATAATTTCATCTATTTTTCCAACTTGATCAACCATCCACAAATAGCATTCTGCAACTTCTGAAATATGATCACCATGTCTAAAAATAGACTTGTGCCAAAAATAGCATGCGGGCCCACTTAGTGAAGGCGACTCTTTTCACTAAGCTCATCATCTTGTTGAATTTCAACAAGAAATAGTAAGACTCTTTTCTGAGGTAAATTTTAATGGTAAGAGGAATATTTTTGCATTTAATCACGCTTTACAGTTCATTCAAAATTTTTCAAATTCTACTTTTCATGATATTGATGATGGTATTTTATGCATGATTTTTACTCTTACATTATTGGAAAAAGCCAGAAACTGGTGTCAATCACTTCCAATTGCCTCAATTAACAGTTGGGAACAATTTATTACAATATTTCTTTGTAAATTTGATGGTTATATCTACGAACATGTATGTGACGATTTTGGAGATTTACAAAGATTCGAAAATGAATCTTTGATTGATTTTACCATCAGGTTTCGTTTAAATTGTTTAAAATTTAAAATTGAAGATAAACCTTAGAAAAATGAATTATTAGATTGGTTTGAACATATTTTTTCTCTTCCTCCCATTCAAAATCCATGTGAAATTATTTCAAGCTTTTCTTAGTCTCCTTCCAATTTCATTAACATTATTGAAAATTCCAATATGGAGCTGCAACCAAATGATGATGAAGTGGCCTCTATTATTTATGATCAATTCCTTCATTCAGTGCACACTTCCTACAATATTGATAATGATCATGGGGCACCTTCACATGTTAATGAATCTCAATCACAAAGCTTGGAAAATTTCACTAATCAAAAGCAAGAAGATATTAGCAGTAATCTTGAAGAAGATACCACTTTGGAATCTGAAAATTGATGTGAGTTAGAATCAGAAAATCAGAGTAGAATCCGGCAAGTACAAGCAGCGATTAAAATTTCCAATAATACACAATCTATTGAAAAAACGTCTAAAATTATTTTATGATGATCAAATGAAAAATTCAGGACAACAAATCAACATTCTTCAAGAAAGCACGATTAGCAAAGTAAATGATCTTAAATCTGAAATTTGCAATTAATAAAATGCATAAGAGTTCTCAAATAGCGACATTTTTAAATGCATTGCTTCGGATTCATATTTTTCCCTTTATCCTGATAATTTTTCTAATATCAATTTATCCTCTCTTCACTATAAAGATATTTCAGAAAACAAAGAGGATGACCTAAATGAATTACCGATTAGTTTTGATCAAGATAGAGAATTAATTATTGATCATTCTTCTGGAAAAAATGAACATGAGCTTAATATTCGTTACTTTTTTTATACATTGAATGAGAACGAAGGAAATTCTAATGAATGTCGTGAGTTCATTTATGATAGTTACTTTGACATTGAGGAGATTGGTTCGTCTTCTTCACAACTGAATCCTCATGATGAAATTCTAATCACAAGTGAAAATGAAAAACAATTTAATTCAAAATTTGTTTCAAATAGTTCTCATTTTCAAACAATTAATCATACTCATGATTTAAGCATTCAAGAAACCATTCCAATCTATGATTTATATGATGATCAAGCTCGCATTCTTATTCATAGTTATAACCCTTTCTTGAATTCACAAGTTGGTATCTGCAATCATTCTAATTGCATTATTTTTCTCAGTTCTTGTGAAGAGAAAATTGCTTTAAGGGAGTCTCAATTGTGTTGTAACAATAATTGTAACACTAGTGTAAACTATGATTCAATTATGTTATTATTCCGTCATTTATTTTTAACTTCAAATTTATTTTATGTTTTTAGTCTTAGATTTTTAGATACTTTGTGTTGACATATTGGGCAGCTCAATATTGAATACTCAATTGATGCATTGCCTCAATGGAAAAATGAAGATTCAAATTATAATCATAAACATCAAGATTTATTCAACTTCCAATTCCAATTGATGCTCATTTCTTATCAATTACTTCTTTCATTTTGAAAGAAGTGACAACAAGAGAGTATGTTTTCACAATATGACCAGCAATATAATTCAATTAAATATCTTCCATTGGATCTATCAGACTTCCATCCGGTTTTCTTTGATCCATTAGAAAGACATTTGTAAATTTTTCCTTCATGGAAGATCGTTAATAATTTAACACTTGAACATAACACTAAAAAAATTATACGAGCCATTGTTTCTGAAAGATCATTTCCACAATTTGGCATGTCATCCCCTCTTTTGAACCTCTCTTAATAAATAATGGGAATCCATCAAGATTTCTATGATCTAATTGAAGATCAACTGGGAGAAACATTTCAAGAGAAGGTAATTATAAATAAGTTTCTTTCTGTAAATATTTTAGCAATAAATGTACATTCTACTTTCAGATTTCGTTTCCTTAGTTTAATTATATTTGTATTTTTGTTACTGATGTTTGACATGTACATACATGCAGGAATTAAAATGCTTACATAGTTACATTGGAAGTATGACTATACCTAACCATGTTTCCTTCATTAAGTTAGAAATAGGAATAGAATAATTTTCTTTTATGTTTTCATTTATTTTATTATTTAGATTTTTAATAAGCAAGTAATAAATCTAAAGTTTTCTTGGCATCCCTTTCATTTGCTGGAAAAGTGGTTTTAAAAATATCAGAAACTTATCATCTCCTCTATTGCCTTGTTTTTTCAAAACTTTGTCACAATGACAAGATTTCTTTAAAAATAATACATGAAGAAATTCCAAGAATTTGCTACAACTTGACAATTTTTTATTCATAAGTAATTCTGAAGAGCTCATTTCTACCACTCTTGTCTTCCGATGTAAATTTGAAGTGGATGTAATATGAAAACTCATTACTTAGCATTTTTAGATCAAATAAGTAGGTGATGTTGAACATATGCAAATTTTGAAAAAAATTGGGAGAACTAGAAGCTTCATGAGGTAAAATTTGCAATCAATTTTCTTCTAGGTATGTGTTTATATGTTCACCACCATCTATCGTTTATTTGACTTTTCAAAGGTTGTTTCTTATTTCTATTTTGTTTTGTTTGCAGGTCTTCACTGACTTGATTATAAAGGCTCAAGATAAGCAAGCAACCAGATATTTTCAAATACGTAACATGTTCAAGGAAGTATTTATTATTTTATCTAAAATTTGAAGGTTATCAAATTTTAATTATATTCATTCAAATCCTGATAAATCTTAATAAATTATCGGATGAATCATATCAGATCATTTTATTTCACAAATCTCTTCATAAGAAAGTTCTGGTAAAATTACTTTCCAATCAGATATTCCGACAGTGAATTAAATTATTAAAGGGTTATTTATTTTAAAGAAAAATTAAATCAATCGTTTTCTTTTTGAATTGAATACTTTAAGAAAATCATCGGCCCCACATATGGCACATCATATATTTAAATTCGCATTTTGGAGGTTCTGAAATGTGCATACTCCAAATATCTCTGATTTCCTGTTTTGCCCATTCCCTCCAATCTCCGATAAATCTTTCAGTTAGATATCGCATCATCCATATCACAAAATTTCATCGGAAGAACCTCTTACTATTTCCCAAAAACAAACCTCTCATGCAAGACCTATGATATTCCTTCTCACACGTTCCCCGATAAAATTAATTTGCTAAAAATTGTGTTGTCCACATAAGCTTGGACCCGATACGACATTTAATTTCAGTTCTGACAGATATCACGTCCATTGATAAATCATAATTTTGATAGCGGCATATGTTTAAAGGTTTCAATGTCTCGGATCCGATACGAAATTAAATCCATATAATAAAACTATCAGGTTCTTTCTTCATTGCACATCGACGTATTAATCTCATTACATCTTGTGCTCAAATCTGCTGATCATCAATCTTTATAAAGTCCAAAATTAGTCCCACCAATGAGCCACATCATTTATCGCACTTTTTTTATTGCAATAATAATATCAACATCTCTTATCTCTGGCATAATTATTCTTTGATCTCCGATATGACTATGCTCATATCGCAACTTTGCCATCGCAACAATTATATCGCATCACAAAAATCAAATAAAGCTTTGTCTTAATATCTTTCGATATGATAAATGTCAATGTTCAACTCTCCACCATTGTATTTTAATTATTATAGAAAACTTGATGGCATATCGGCAAAGGAGGAAGTCGCAACTTTTAAACTATACATGGAAAATAATCTTGTGATGCGAAATATCCAGTAAGGCACTGACCTATTCGAAAGACCATGTGAACACATGTTTTCATATTTTACCTCTCATTGGTCTAGCTGGAATGAAATGCTTATGCTCGTTATTGCTCCAAATTGCTATAAACCAAGGAAATTTTGCATAAAAACGCTTGCAGTGAATGATCTTATCTGTAATTTTATCTATGCTTGTTCCAAATATTACAATTTTCAAAGATGAGTTGAACCATTGCATCACACTCGTCAAACGGTTTTCCCTTTAGTTATATTCATTTCTTCTAAAGAGATTCAGAGCCTCTAATTGATGAATTTTGAATCCTGATCCTATGCTTTTCATTTTTCGATATTTTCCTCAGAGTTTCAAATTTGTTCGCTTATCAGACTCTTGGGTTTGTGATCCAAGGTAAATTCCTGTTATCCTTAACCAAGACCTTTTACTCTGGCTGATGGTGTTAGAATCGCATTTAATTAAAGTGTTAATGAACATAAACGAACAACTACATGTTGTAAAGAAGACGAACATAACAAGCATGAGAAACATAAGACGTTGATAATGGAGTTTGTCCAGGAGAGACTACATCTCCGGGCCCCGATGTCAAAATGGTATAGGCCGCTGCATTAACTGTTGTAAGGAGTGAAGATGTACATGGATGGTTTTTTCTCTATCGTACAAGAAAAATTCCCTCATGCAGGAGTGGCTAGACCTCTCTACGATATGTTCCACTATGGAACTCTCATTCACAAAAAGGACTCCTATCAGTATGACAATAGCTCACACATAAAGACTATGAGTATCCTGCCAACATGGAAAACAAAGGGATCTCAAACAAATACATGTGACCATGAGTATCGCGCCAACATGGCATAAAAGGGATCTCAAACATAATACAAATCTAGGAAAGAAAGTACATCTCACATCAAAACAAAAACAAGATCCCACATCAAACATCAACAAGGATACAAAAATACAAAGAAGTACATGAAATCAACTCATCATATACCTCATGTTGAAGATGATTGAAGAATGAGCTACTCTACTGGTGGATCTGAAATCACCATCACAATCGTGGCGTCGAAAGGTTTGAAATCGACTGCTCACTCACTGAATGCTGACACCTGTAACTTGACTTCAAAAAAGTGGCCGAAAAATATAAAGCTCAGATAGAAAACCTAAATATGCCATCAGATTCGTGATGTCGAATAGTGAAAATTCAACTGTCAAATTTCTGAATTCTGACAAAGTGAAAATCTGGGCAAAAAGGAATCTTTTAGATTCCCCCTAGATTCCTCAAAGATGATGCTCCATGGGTGGAATAGAAATCTACAACTCATAAGGAAAATCTGACCTCGATATTGTGTTCCCTGCGAAAAAACTGTGAAAAATGACTATAAACTTGACTAAATTCCAACATGGAGAAAAATTACCTCCCCGGGAAAATTTCAAGGATCATGGTTTCACTCCCTGTTTCTAAGCCTGCTTATGGTTCTGCCTGCATAATTACTACCTCAATCTATGTGTGCGCTCCTGCTCTACCTTGTCTTGGGCACACTTATAAAAATTATGGGTTTAAGTATGTAATCCCAGGCAGATTTACCAATAAGGCCATTGGGTTCAGTGGTAAAAGAAGAAATTAGTTAAAGGGAGGTCAGGGGATCAAATCCTGCCTCCCAAAAATCCGCACACTTTACATTGATTTTGGGCGTATTTTTTTATTTGGGAGGGGTCGAGCCCGCCTTGCGCAGCCCACCCAACACCCTGTCGGCAGAAATGGTGGCAATGTTATAACGGTGGTGTAGAAATTATATAACTAATGCGTTATATATTAAAGATTCTCTTGATCACACACTATTTCAACTTCATGCACAATACATAATCTCTTCTACTATTGATCATCATATGCGAAAATTAAATCAATTGCATGCACACATTGAAACCAAAAAAATTCACACATATGAACACAATGTTTTAACAGGAAAGCCTGAAGCTAAAAACCCCAACTATTTGTATATAATATATGTCATAGAGATCATGTAACAATCCTCATACAAAACTTCTCACAAGCTCTTAGTACAATACAATCGCTACACACTAATCAGGTCCTGATATAGCAAATCCATGCACTGATCTATGCCACCTGCCAGCCCGCCTCTACTGCGCAATCCCTGCTGAATATTGGCTCTGAATGAACTCGAATTGGTCCAGCCTTGCTCACACAATCCTCATTGGCATCTCCAATCAATGGGTGTTTCAAATCATGCAACACTATAGTCACAATTGATAGTCAACCTGCTCTTTCACCTACCTCTCCACTAGTCTCCACTGAAACTGTCCATGCACTGTATTTAACTGATGTATTCTTCAGTTGATTAATGAGTTAATATTTAGTGAATTAATTAATAATTAATTCACATCACTCTCACTAGTGTATCAATCAGTTATACTAGATACAACTAGCTCAACTGTGTCTAACTGAGTTAAACTGAACACAACTCCACCAACTACCTCAATAACTCCTCCAAACTTTGTCACATGAGTTCTAACTAAAGTCTCCATGCAATAGCTCCACTTAACCCTCAGGAATAGCATAATTCCTTCTGTCAGCTCCTGTGCCACATCTGTGCACTTAACTGAAGTGCTCCAAGAGAATAAGATAATGTTTATAGTCCAAATATTATTAAGAGCTAATAATATTCGACACATCTATTTTTAGACTGGAAATCTAAATATAGATTCTACCCAATATGTCTAAAAATAGAAGTCCATCTATTTTTCTAACTTGACCAACCATCCACAAATAGCATCCTGCAACTCATAGAATATGATCGACATGTCTAAAAATAGACTTGCGCCAAAAATAGCCTGCAGGCCCACTTAGTGAAGGCGACTCTTTTCACTAAGCTCATCATCTTGTCGCAATCTCAACACTCCATCTCAACAAGATAGGGATTATCTGCCACCTCGATCCTGCCTCTATGGTATTCGAATTTGCTCCTGGTGAGCGCCTTCGTCAAGATATCAGCATCCTGATCCTCCATAGGAATGTAAGAAAGTAACATGATCTTCCACTGCACACAATCTCTGATATGATGATACCGGTCCGTGAAGCCATGTAGCCTCAACTCATCCTCCTGTCTGTACCAAAATCCATATCCCGATGTGCCTCTGAGATATCTCAATACATGCTTTCCCGCCTTCCAAAAGAGCTTGGTAGCCTTAACCATAGCTTGTGAAAGCTGGTTAACAGCGTAGCATATATTAGGTCGTGTATTGACTAGATACATAAGTGACCCCACCAACTATTAGTAAACAGTGGCATCCACTACCTCTGTCGATGTAGCATCCTCTTTCCTCCAACCACCAGGAAGAGGAGTGTCGATAGGCTTGCAGCCATACATGTTGAACTTCTCCAGTATCTCCCAGGCATACTTGCCTTGAGACACAAACAATCCATCACTGCGCTGCCAAATTTCCAATCCCAGGAAATAATGAAGGAGGCCCAAGTCCTTCATCTCAAACTCTTTTGCAAGATCAACCTTGCATGAGAGTATCAACTGTTCATCACCCATCAGAATCAAATCATCTACATAAAGTAAAATGATCAGCAACTTACCCTCCACCACAATCTGGTATAGGTTCGGATCCGCCTCACTCTTGGTGAATCCAAGACCAATGAAATAATTGTCTATCCGTGTGTACCAAGCACGAGGTGCTTGTTTCAGCCCATACAACACTCTTTTGAGCCTGCACACATGTGACTCGCTGCTGAATATCTCAAAACCTTCGGGCTGCTCTATGTACACCTCCTCCTCAATGACTCCGTTGAGGAACGTAGTCTTCACATCCATTTGATGAATGTACCATCCCATCTGCACTAAGAGAGCAAGGATGCTCCGTATGGAAGAATACCTCGCGACAGGTGCAAAGGTTTCCTCATAGTCGATCCCCTCAATTTGTGAGAAGCCCCGAGCAAAAAATCTTGCCTTGTACTTCTCGACACTCTCGTTAGCTACTTGCTTCACTTTGTAGATCCATCTCGAACCTACCACTGATTTCCCTTCCAGCCTTGGGAAAATCTCCCATGCATTGTTTCTGACAATCGAATCATATTCTTCCACCATGGCATCTACCCATGCAGGGTCCTCCACAGCTTCCTTGAAAGAGGATGGTTTTGTCACGATACACTTGCTCATCAGAGCCATGTATCTAGTATATCGGTCAGGTGACTGTCTCTATCTGCGCTGTGATGTAGGTGCTCCTACAATATTCTCTGCATCAAGATTCAGTCACTCAGCTTCTGTAGTGCTCTTCCGCCCTCTGATGGTTGGCGCTGCATGAGTGGTTTCTTCCACTCCATGAACCTCCTCTTGTGGCTGATCCACATCCTGAGGCTCATCCTTAGGAACTAATAGCTCCTGATCTGCATGCAATTGTAGCTCCCTCTCAAGAGAACACTTCATGGCTTTCTCCTCATGAAATTTGATATCCCGTCGCACAACAGTCTTCCGACTATCTGGAAAATACACACGATAGTTGTGGGGTGTTTTTGTGTACCCCAAAAATATCCCAACCTTTGCGGTAGGCTCCAACTTCTTCCTGGCATCCTTCGTCACATGAATGTAAACAAGTGAGCCAAAAATCTTCAAATGAGAAATATCAGGGTTCTTACCAAAAAATGCCTCCTTGGGTGTACTCATGCCAAGTACTCTATGAGGACAATGGTTTTTCAAATAAACCGCAGTATTGCAAGCTTCAGCCCACAAGTGTATGGGAAGGCCCTAATCATGCAGCATCACCCGTGCAGCACCCACGATCGTTCTATTCTTTTGATCCGTGACCCCATTCTGCTGTGGGTTATGAGGCGCTATGAGCTCTCTTCGAATTCCTTCTGCGCTGCAAAAGTCTTTGAATTCGCCAGAGATTAATTCACCACCATTATCGCTCCTAAGAGCCTTCACCTGCTTCCCTGATTCTTTCTCAACCAGTGCCTTGAACTCATAGAACTTTGAGAATGTCTCGCTCTTCTTCTACATGAAGAAGATCTAGCACTTACGAGAAAAGTCATCAACAAATATCACATAATACCTGTGCTTTGCTGTCGAAGCTACTGAGAAAGGTCCACACACGTCTGTGTGAATTCTCTCAAGGATCGTCATGGCGCGACTATCCTTCTCATGAAAGATGGCTTTCACAAATTTTCCCAAAGTACATCCCTTGCACTGATCTGACTACGCAAGTGTACCCTTGGGAAGCCCAGTAGAAATCTGCTGCAAAATTTTCAAAGCACCATGGTGAAGATGGCCCAATCTCCTGTGTCATAGCTCGCCTTCATCCCAGCTCACCACTCCTTCTGCCTTGCCTACCATTGCTATGTAGCCATCTACCTACAACTGATAAAGGTTCTTAACTCGAACCCCTATCCCCCGGGTTTCACCAATTTCCTTAATGCGCAGGAAAGCCTTTCCCTTGCTAAAGACAACATCATATCCCTTGTCTTCCAACATCGCCACAGAGATCAGATTCTTCTAATCCTAGAACATGCATGAAATCCTTCAAGATGAAAGGTTTGCCAAACTCACTCTCAAAGGAAATGGTCTCGATACCAGTCGCACTGTATCTACCATCATCGCCCATCTCGATGTGCACTCCAAGATCCTTCTCATCCAGATCAGTAAACAAATATTTGTCTCCAGTCATATGGAAAGAAACGCACCCTTTGTCGAAAACCACACGAACCCATCACACTTGAGACCAAGCATGCGATCAGCAAAAAATCCAACTCAAACTGCGAGGCTAAGGCCTCTCCAGTTGCAGATCCAGCAGCCTGCTTATTTTTCTTCTTCTGTGGACAATTAGTGGCGTAATGTCCGTGTTGGTGACAGTGAAAGCACTTCACCTTGGACATTTCCTACTTCTTGCCTTTCGCACCGGATTGAGAAGTATTCTTCTTGCTCTTCCCCTTCCTTGCTTTGGTAACCAAATCGCAATTTTCTTCATCTTCATTCTTCGATGAAGATCCATCCCTAGTACTCCGCCTTATCTCCTCCTGCACAAGATCCGACCAAAATTTCTCCCATCCCGACAGTTTCTCCCGACCATTGACAGAGTCCTCATAGGAATGCTAGCTCTTCGGAAGCCCAAGGAGAGCCAAGCTCACCAAGTCCTCTTCATCTACAGTCACCCCCACACTTCCTAGCTCATCCCTGCACTGGATGAACTTCGTGAGGTACTTGGGAATACTCTCGCCCTTTTCCATTTTTATCTTCCTGAGTTTATCCTTGAGTTCCAACTTCCTCTAGTCGCTCTTGCTTTGGAACAAGTTTGTCAAAGCTTTCCACATCAAGAATGGAGAAGCTTTACCATGAAGGCTAGACAGTGTGTGATCCTTCACACCTTCCAACAGAATCCTTTGACATTTTGTTGTCTTCTTTTTCCATGCGTCAAGTGCGGCAGCATCGCTAGAAGCAGGTTTTGGAATTTTTGCATCTATGAACTCCTTCAACCCATTATCCTCCAGCACCGCCTCCATCCTGTCCTTCCATGCAATATAATTCGAGCTGCCCTCAAGAGCATACTCCAATCGCAATCCGTTGAAAGACATCTCAACTTCGACACCAAGAAAACACTACTGCAAATTCGAATTCCACCAGCACAAAACTCAACCGCTTCAATGATTTGCAATTGCCCCAATGATCAATATAGCTCTAATACCATATAGAAATTATATAACTAATGCGTTATATATCCAGAATTCTTCTGATCACACACTATTTCAACTTCATGCACAATACAGAATCTCTTCTACTATTGATCATCATATGCGGAAATTAAATCAATTGCATGCACACATTGAAACCAAAAAAAATCACACATATGAACACAATGTTTTAATGGGAAATCCTGAAGCTAAAAACCCCAACTATCTTTATATAATATATTTCATAGATATCATGTAACAATCCTCATACAAAGCTTCTCACAAGCTCTTAGTACAATACAATCGCTACACACTAATCAGGGACTGATCTAGCAAATCCATGCACCGATCTCTACCACCTGCTAGCCTGCCTCTACTGCGCAATCCCTGTTGAATATTAGCTCTGAATGAACTCGAATTGGTCCAGCCTTACTCACGCAATCCTCATTGGCATATCCAATCACTGGGTGTTGCAAATCATGCAACACTATAGTCACAACTGATAGTCAACCTGCTCTTTCACCTACCTCTCCATTGGTCTCCACTGAAACTGTCCATGCATTGTAGTTAACCGATGTATTCTTCAGTTGATTAATGAGTTAATATTTAGTAAATTAATTAATAATTAATTCACACCACTCTCACTAGTGTATCAATCAGTTAGACTAGATACAACTAGCTCAATTGTGTCTAACTGAGTTAAATTGAACACAACTTCACCAACTACCTCAATAACTCCACCAAACTCTGTCACATGAGTTCTAACTGAAGTCTCCATGCAATAGCTCCACTTAACCCTTAGGAATAGCATAATTCCTTCTGTCATCTCCTATGCCACATCTGTGCACTTAACTTAAGTGCTCCAAGAGAATAATATTATGTTTATAGTCCAAATATTATTAAGAGCTAATAATATTCGACATATCTATGTTTAGACTGGCAATCTAAAAATAGATTCCGCCCAATATGTCTAAAAATAGAAGTCGATCTATTTTTCCAACTTGACCAACCATCCACAAATAAATCCTGCAACTCATAGAATATGATCGACATTTCTAAAAATAGACTTGCGCCAAAAATAGCCTACGGACCCACTTATTGAAGGCAACTCTTTTCACTAAGCTCATCATCTTGTTGCAATCTCAATAGGTGGGTGGGGCGTTGTATATATCGATCACGCCATATATATGGTTGAGATGGGACCGCCGCATGGAGGTGGGCCATTCACGTGGCTGGCGTGGGTTCGATACGCACTGGTCCATTATATGCAGAATGGATACAGGGTGGCGAGGTTGACCACCCGCCTCCCAACCATATCTATATTAATACAATGTTGTGATGGGGGTGGCGAGGGTCACATCCCCCACCCCTTTTTTTAATATTTTTTTATTTAATACAAACAATTAGCCATTTTTGAAAATTTTGAAAGTAGGTTAAAGGAGACAAATTAAGTGTTCCACAAATTCGCCTAGAATCTGTCCAAAATCCGGTAGTCGGATTTCAGCGAAATTGCGCCTTCTTTAAGCCTGCCCAGTCACCAAGTCAACCCAAAACTTTGGTTGCTCCTAATTTCTCCATACGGACTCAAAATTGAGTGTCGCCTGCGTTGTTGGAATAAAAAAGACGAGATATTCAACTTGAACCTAGTTTGAGAGCAATCCAAACACTTTGATTTTTTAGCCCTCTTTGTCATGTGTGTGTCTTTGGAGCCACCTGGATCAATTTGTATTATATCAGAAGAATTTAAAAGAAATTCTAAGATTTACTTCTTCGAGCTTCACATTTCCTTGTCTTTCCATTGTCTTGTATAACACATTTAGAAAAGGAAATGACTCCTATTTTTCTATCTTCATTGGAATTTTCTGGTTTCAAAACTTTCTAAAATTGATTTTGGCTTCAGAAAAGGATTTTGAGATATTTGACACTTGATTTATTCTCATATTTATTAAATCTTAGATTCCTCTCGTATAAGCTTATTTTACAGGTAAATGTAAGTGCCCTTGCGATTACTTTACAAAACTTAAAATTATTTCGTTATTGGAATGAAAGTCATTGCGGTTATTTTATAGACTTACGAATTTTTTTTCTATGATATGAGAATGTTTGATGTTTTAAAAATCAATGTTTTTACATTATACATTTATCAAAAATTTCTTATCGAACATGATCAATATCGTAAGTTTTGTTTTTAAAAGTTACATAAAAGCTTTTGTTTTAAGATCTTGTTGCCTTTAATATTCTAAATGCCAAAACTTCTTATAACGGAGGTGAAAATCTTATTAAACTTCTGAAAACTTCTGTTGTCGGAAACATTATAAAGCAAGATTTTTATTTATCAAAGTTTTTTCCGTTTGATGCTTTTGGAAAACTAGAGCTCTTACCTTTTGCTTTGATTCTCTCAAAAACTTAGAACTTCAGAAAATCAGGTTAATAATCTTTGCAGGTCCCTGATCAATTCATTTTGATATTTCACTATGTATACATGAAGTCTCGTTTGATTATCTTTTGAATATATATGCTACTTGCATGTTATCATGGTGGTCCAAAACTTGGATGTATTTCAATTTCCAAATCTAAGTATTCATTCATGAGGATGATTTTCTAACTAAAGAGATATACATTCTTCACAGTGTATGTACATGAACTTCTTTTACTCTTCTCGGCAATCTCTTTCACTAATAAGGAATTTGGAACAAGTAAAGGTAATGTACCGATGATTAATTCATATTTTTAATTTTATTTTATTTTGAATTTCTCTCCATACTTATCATATAAAGATTCAAGTCCTCTTCATATACATAATTACCACATTATTTGGGATGTTGAATCAACTTCAATATTCTGGGGTTGATATAAATTCAGAATGGAAGAAGCAAAGAGAACATTCATCATTGCAATTCATAAATAAGCATATCTTCATCCTCATTTATGATGGATTCGATTTATTTCTGATTCATTGAACATGAAACATTGCTTTCTTTTAGTTTATTGCTTGTTTTACATTAGATTTAATAAATAATTATTTTGGGTCAGTAAAACTTCTTCATGCTTTTAATTCTAATCTAAGGAAGAGGTTAACTTTTGTTAGAGAAAATGATACCTTTCAAGTAAGATGAAATGAAATTCTCCAATGGTAAGTTTTATATGCCCACTTTCAATTATTTTCATTTTTTACTTTTTGTTGATCTCGAGCTATATTTTTATAGGTCTTCATAAAACTTTTCAAACCACTACCAGATCAGTTTTCGAAGTTCATTTTATTTTGCTCTTTGAGATTCTTGAAAGAAACAGTAATGATCCTCATCGAAATAGCTAAATTAAGGAGTTTCTGGACCTCTAGTCTGTATCTTTAAGCATTATTTTTATTAGAAAATAGTTAAGATGTTATGCACGTTTTGTCTTGAAGAAGGAAAAATTACAACAAACATAGACCTTTTCATTTGGGTTGAATTTTACCTCATAATTGTTTCCTTCTCCATTTTGAGAGTCTCATTTCTTATAACTTTGCAAGATAAAAAAAAAAAAATCTCAACATAGGAATGAACGTACATATGCTTATTTCTTTTTTTTTTCCTCGAGAAAAAAGCGTAATTTTATTTCAGCAGATGTGTACAAAATTACAATGAGAAACACATAGATGTGTGTTAAAAAAAAACAAACCCCGAAGTTTGTTTACAAGAGTCAGATACTGAGTCTAACATAGCCTATGCAGATCCAGATGTCAGGCTTATACAAGCTGTTCAATAAACCAAAACTGTCAATAAGTCCCTTTTGAGAATTATCATGTCAAAACTAAGCAAAAATACTGCTCTACTAAGGCACAGACCAAGTCCACTGCCAAGAAATAAAAAATTCAACCACTCAAAAGTAAAGTTGGCTCCTGTACAGTCATTCACCCGAGCCATAACGGAATCTGCCAGCAATTTAAAGTCCACAATCTGAATGGAGCACCGCCCAGGGGATCCAGAAACTCTGTATTTTAATTAAAACATGTGCTCAACCCGCTGTTGTAGCCCTTAATTGAGAAAACCGACAAGGAAACCAGAGATTTAAACAGTCTTCAACATCTAAAAACTGTGACAGCGTTCTACAGGAATGGAAACCCGTAAACAATATCAACGACCATCCAGATATACCATATCAGCCCTCAGCAAGCAAACGGATGTTTCATCCTGTAGGAAAAAAAGGTGTCATGTCCTCCATAATGATCTGAAGGAAGACAAACGCTGTAGCCAGGCACAAATGTGATTCTTGCAATTGCCTGCGCTGCTTCTGTGTAGGCTGTATAGAGTTGGAAATCGGCCAATACAAGAAGGCAGCATGTCCAGACAACTTTCCCAAAATCAATTGTGAAAGAGGCTTCAACATTTTCTCCTAATACGGAAATCTTTTAGAGAAACATAGCAGCAAACAAAGGATTGAATGGCTTAATAAAATGGAGTCATGACTGCAAAGGAAAAACACAGGAGCCCCTCATTCAAATAAGGAATGATGAAAGTATTCAAATATTTCGCCACCAAGATGTTCTCTGATCCTCCATAAACCCACAACCTATTGGATCCCCCTCTTAGAAGCTTGATCTGCCATGTCATTATTTTCACGGTAAATATGTTGACAGAAGAAAGATTCAAGTGAAGATAGGATATCCCTAATAGAGCGAAGCAAATGCTGTAAATGGTGCACTCTGCAATGCTGATATCCTTTTATCCAGTTAATCACATTCAAGGAGTCACCATAAAAGTTTAACCTTCTGCAACCTTTCTCCACAGCAAACAGCAGAAGGATCTTAAGGCTCAACAGTTCAACATTGTTATTCGATCCTTCCCCAAGCCCAACAGAGATTTCATACCAATGTGCTTCAGAGAGAAACAACAGAGCCCCCCCACCACAAACATTTTGTTGCATCGCCCCATCAAAGAAACCCTAAGGCATTCTTCTATCTATGTCCAACAGCAGAACCTCCCTCTGTTTGGTGACACGGACATGGATAGGAAGAGCAGAATGCAGACCTATAGTCATGGCACCGATGACCACAGGTGTACTGACCACCCCATCAAAAAGTAAACGGTTACGGGCCAACCAAACACCCCAGATCACAAGGAGGGGCAGAGCTTTTAAAATATGTTCAGTATGAGATTTCCACCAAACATCCCATGCCTGTGACACAGTTAAGCCCTCCCATCGGCAATGGAGACCCAATAACCTGGAGCATTCCAGCCACACCCCTTTAATGAAGGGACAACTAAGGAAAAGGTGATTGACCGACTCATCATCAGCATTACACAAACAACACCAGCCCGGGTCCTGAAAACTTCTGTGTTGCAGCACGTCCCAGGTGGGGACTTTGTTTTCAAGGACACACCACATAAATATGCAAGTCTTGGGGGGGCAATGTAGTTTCCAAATTTTCTTCCACCACCATCGCTCATCACCCAAGACAGCCCCAACACTAAGTTTTTTATAGCCAGCCCGAGGAGAATAGATCCCCGACGGATCAAAATCCCAAACAATCATATCCTCCCGCTCCTAGAGCAGAATATGAGCCTGTTTTAAAGCTCTGATGTAGTCAGCCAGAGCCCTCTCATCAACGATCTCCAGACCCAAAGAAGAGGCCAATATCCAGGACTGAATGCCCAATCTTCTCCGAACAGGATCAGCAAGTTGAGCAAGAAAAGTAATCCCCCTCTGCCTTAAGGCCCCAACCGTTCGCCCAGGTAGAAGATGCTGAAGTTCACTTCCCATCCAAGGATCCTCACCAACCCGAAGCTTCCTGCCACTACCCACATCCCAAGCCAAACTTGTTTCCAAAATGTGAAAGGAATTAACGAGAGCCTTCCAAATCACAGAACCTTTCGCAGAGGTTTTCCTTGGATTCCTAATCCAATCAACAATAGACAAAGGGGCAATATATTTCTGAAAAATCACCTGAGTCCAAAGGCTGTCAACATTAATGAGCCTCCATCCACCCTTAGCTACAAGAGCCTGTGCAAAGAGAAAGATGTTTTTCAGTCCCCAACCACCCAAACCTTTAGGGATAGCAATTTTCTCCCACCGAACCCATGGGGTCACCAAAGTATCCTGCTTCCCACTCCAAAGAAATCTAAAGAAAATCCTCCTGGCTGCCTCCAAAATACCTTTTGGGATCCATGAGAGGGATAGCCAATATACCGGGACAGCCTCCAATACAGACTTAACAAGAGTTAAGCGCCCAGCTCTAGACAACCATTTATGACACCACACTCTTAAACGCTTTTCCAGCTTTTCCAGCAACCAGCTCCAATCATGTTTCCTATAATCATTGGGTTTAAGGTGGAACCCCAAGTAAGTCAGCCCATCAGCCAGACCTACAGAGTTATAAGGAAAAATTCTTTCAAACTCACGCCTCTCCTCCTCCCTCAAAAACTGTGAAGTGATGGATGACTTTACAACATTCACTTCCATACCGGTGGCCTTGCTAAACAGGGCCAAAATCCCACCAAGAGTAACAGCATCTCGCACCGAACCAGAGCAGAAAATTAACACATCATCAACAAAAAGGAGATGAGTGATGAAAATATTTTGAGCAACCGGAATGCCCTTCAAAGAGCCCTGTCTTGTTGCCTACTTAAGAGCTCTGCTTAGGCCCTCAGCTACCAATAAGAACAAAAGGGGAGAAAGAGGGCAACCTTGACGGAGGACCCTTTCAGGATGAAAAAAGGGAGATGCATCCCCATTAAGCAAAAAAGAGAAAGATACAGTAGTTATACAGCTCATGATCCACCTAATAAAGCCAAGGTGAGTCAGGAGCATACAAATAAATAACCAGCTTACCCGGTCATAGGCTTTGGAGAGGTCTATTTTCAGCACAGCCCATTTGAGGTTCTTTGTCTTCATGCTATGGAGAACCTCTTGAGCAGTCCCGATTGCTTCATGAATTTGACGTCCATCCAGAAAACCAAATTGTTCCCCAGAGATATGGAGAGACATAATGCTTTTGAGTCTTCTAGCAATCACCTTGGCTACCACTTTATAAATGCAGTTGCAGAGAGATATTGGACGAAAATCATCCAATGAAAGGGGATTATTCACTTTCGGGATTAAAGCTATGAAAGTGGAATTAAAACAAGCCGGAATCCTCCCTGAAAATCTGATATCCTCCACAACTTTCAGAAGATCTGCCCCTAACACATCATAAAGAGCCAAGAAAAATTCAATCGACCAACCATCTGGCCCAGGACTTTTGTCTTTTTGAAAACTATGGAGGACCTCCTTTAATTCCATCTCAGTAAACTCAGCCATCAATGTTCTGTTATCAGCCTCCTCCACAAATCTCGGAAAGAGTTGAGCCACTCTAACTACCTCCGCCAGAGAAGCATGATCAGGAGCCTTAAAAAGAGCCTTAAAATGATCAACTCCCAACTTTGCTTTAGCCTCAAAGGAAGAGTGTTCAATGCCATGACCATCCCTTAAACTCCAAATGGTATTTTCCGCCTTCCGACTGCGGGCAAAATCATGGAAAAATTTCGTATTATCATCTCCACATGCCAACCATGTGGCCCTGCTCTTCAGCCTCCAAGATTCTTCCTTATCCATAAGAAGGGAGTTCCTTCTTTTTTCAAGAGCAACAAGGGTATCTTTATCTGCTTGTGAATGAAACCCCCCTCCTATCCCCTCATAGATCAGGCGGAGTTCCTCTTCAACCTGCTTCAGATCCAAATCCTCCCTCAATCTCTTGGAAGCCGACCAGGTCTTCACTGCTTCCTTGATACGCTTAAAATTCTCAGCAAAATGAAAAGCCGCAGATAGATTACTATCAGCCCTATATGGAATCCACCTAGCAAGGACAAGGGCTTTAAAGGAATCATCCTTGAGCCAGGTATTGTTAAACTTTAACGGGCTGGGAGGCTGTTTAGGCCCAATCTTTAAATCGAGGAAGATAGGAAAGTGATCAGAAGCACCCCCACAGCCAACCCACTGTCTAATTTGTAAAGGCCTGTCCACAATCTTCTCAGCCACCAGAAAATGATCAATTCTCTTCGCTATTCTATCTTCAGCACATCTATTGTTCCTCCAAGTGGGCTTCAGCTTTAAAGGCTCAATATCGAGCAAATGGTTCTCCACTAATTTTTGGGTGAAGTACCCAGTCAAAGAATCAGTATGAGCATGAGGACCCCATACCTCAGACTGGCCCAAAGAAAAATTCAAATCACCTCCCAAAATCACCGAGTCCCCCTTGAGTAGGGAGTTACCCAGTAGAGAGTCCCAGAAAGGGATCTAATCTTGATATGGGCCATAGATATTGAAAATATTGAAAGCCGCACCTAGCTCCAAAGCCTGAAAGTTTAACCCCAGTACAGACTCCATACCCCAAAAATTTAGAGGTTTTATTGTTCTTTCATTCCAGCCCACAGCCAGCCCACCCGATCTCCCTCTAGCATCCAGCGTCTCAAAAATCCATCCAGGCAGCCAACCTTCTAATCTAGCTTTGACCACAGATCTTGCTCCTAAAGTCTCTTGAAGCAAAATTAAATCTGGACAATCCAGAAAAATGATCCTCCAGAAAGAAGCTTTCTTTTGGGGTCCTGCCAATCCCCTGCAATTGAAGGACATGATCTTCATCACACACCAGTCTTCAGTGACTGTCTTGCTCTAAGTGCCCTCTCAATAGAATACTACCTCCCATCATGTACATCCAACATAGCTCGATCCTGAGCTCTCGCCAAGAAGGAAATCCTTCCCCTGCCCCGAGCTGCTGGAAGTTTCCCCCTCCCTAACCCCCCTGCACCTTTTTTAGCACTGGATCTCAGATTATACCCCATGACCAAAGGGGTAGAGGTTTCCAAAGGAGCCATCAAACCTTCACCTGGATCGAAGACAGTAGTCTTCCCTTAAGGTGCTGGCTGGGAAAAAATAGAATCAACAATAGGTAACAATCCACCGTCGACCATACCATCTGAAACTGACTTCGATACCAAGTTAAGGGAGATATTAATGATGGGGGCAAAAGGAAAAGATCCCAAATGAGAGGATGTAAAAAAATATAGAACATTCTTCAACATGGCATCTTCCTTCAGTTTTAAGTCCGCTCCATAATGGCATCTATGGACCTTCACAATAGGTAAAGAACCTCCATCACAAGACTGGGAGAGCGTCTCCAGCCCAACAACGTGAACAGACTCCACACCCAAATGCTGAGAGCCCAGTGCAACCAGATTGCAGCATCCAGTGGTAGATGGGTTCAATGAGCTTGAAATAGACGTAGAGGACAAAATCTGAGCATTGGAAGGACCGGAGCCTTCCCCTCTCGAGCTTGGAACCCTCTCAGAGCGACTAACCCACCGTTTTTTGACAGGTCGAGAGGGAAAGCCACAATCAGAGGCAGGATGTCCGTATGCATGACATCGATGACATCTGAAGGGAACATTTTCATAGTCCAGGATCTGCTTGATGACATGTTGCCCCCACCGAAGATTCAGTGATTCAGCCAATCCTTCTCTGATATTGACCATCACTAAAATTCGAGCAACCTGCTTGTGGTTAGTCTGTAAGAAGGAGAGATCAGCCTCAATAAAAACCCCAAGCGTATTACCGATACCTCGAAGGTGTTCCTCTATCCAATAGTGAAGAGGCAGTCCAGGGAAACGAACCCACAGGGGTACAGAGTCCACTCTCTCCCTGCTAGCATTGAAAAGAGGGTGCCAGTGTTTGAGAAGCAATGGCGTGTGATCCAGTGCCCAGGACCGATGCAACACCCACTTAATATGTTCAGGGAGCAGAAAGTTGAAAGCAAACCACCCTTTAGTGAGTAGCACCACTTCCGGAACATATCCAAGGTCAGCTTTCCAGTTCACTTCAGCCCAGGCAACCACAGTTTTCAGAACGAAATGCCTCCCCATGGCTCTACCAACTAGAGTTCTGCTAGCCAAATGAGAGACCTGCTCCCAGCTTATATCTTCACCCAGAACGTAGTTTGTCTCTGCTCTGTTGGCTTTTATCCAGTTATTTTTTCTTCTCCCCTTCTTTGGCTCTCCAGCCTCCCTAACTTTGCAATCGCCGGTTTCTTTTAGTCCTTCATAGGCAGGTTTCCCACACTGTTCATCTTGGCTTAAATGGTTAGTGATACCTCTCCCACTCTCCCTACCACAAATTTCATTAACCCCTCTATCAGATATCACAGAAGGATCCAGTTCAAAAACAAAATCAGAGCCATAGTTTCTCTGATGATCACCCACTGCTCTTTCCCTTTCGGCCGTGCTCGAACACTGAGACAAAAGCTTCCCCTGTCGGTCGAGCACCTTCTCTATTTCATTAACGCCAATGGACAGTTGCTTTTTCAAAGGAGCCTCGCCCCCTCTGCCTGACAATCCAGCACCCACCTTCCCGTCAAGACCGCCAACAGTTTCAGCAAACAACAAACCTTCAACCGACGCTTGTGGGCTCCCCTCATCTCCTTGGGACCGAAGCCCCGACTGAATCCGCCCGACCTGTTCTGCAAAATCAGAGGCACGCAAACCCTGATCAAACGCTCGCCCTTCTCCATTCAAACGCCAGCTTCTCCCTTCCAGCGCCATCTCTTCCGCATGGTAGGAGCTCTTCCTAATTTTTATACTTCCTACTTCATGTTCCATGCTTATTTATTTTATCTCTATTGTTAAGATATTTATATAAGTAGTCTTGTTGGAGTTTATCTTTTAAAATTTTGTTTTTCTTTTAGTTTTTCTTTCTTCAATTTTTTTTTTTTTTTAATTCATTGATTTATTTTCTTACTTTAGTTTAGGAATTATTTTCCTTTTTATTTCAGTTTTGTTTTGATTTCGGTGACTCTGCCATGATTTATGTGAAAGACCTTTTTCTTACCTTACAGTTGTTGACATACATGGGAAATCTCTTAACTCTATCTATTTCAATGAATTTCATTTATCATTAAAGGCATATTTTTATGGAACCATAAGACCATCTTGCTTTAAAAATGTTTCATGGAGGAACACACATCCTTTCTAAGTGATTGAGTTTACTTTTTCAAGGAAAGAAATTATTTGAGTTTAATACAATGAATCCCTCCCACCCCTCCACATAAAAAGCCTCTGATTGATAATTCTAGGGAAATAATTTGGAGTAAACGTTATGAAAGTATTATGTCTATTAAACATAAATCTCTATTACCATCCCACCTCTTTCACTCAAATACATCATAAAATGAAAGCTTGCAAATGCACTTATCAAAATGGTGATCAAAAGAGGAAGCATGGGAAATACAAGCAAACCCGTCGGGGCTATGGACACTCACTGGCTGCGAGACTAAGCTTGTATGGCATAAAAGACAACTTTCCTAGGGTATTGTTCTGTCTCGCTAGTAGAGAAGCGATGTCAGACACAATCATAAAATGGATATATGCTTTATCAAAAACTTCTATCTCTACCTTCTTCTATTTTTCATGTGAGGTAGACTTAAACAATTTTTTCTCAAATTTGGATTCATCACTTTTACTCGATTCTATTTTAAGTACTTATCTTTACAAACTCATATTGCTTAATCTATTTTATGTGGGACCTATAGAAATGTTTTATAGTTGGACGATTTCATGATTTCCATTATTTTTTAACCTTTGGGTAAAATAAAGTTCATTATCTTTAATCATAGATAATTGGTCCTTCTCTCGCGTGTCGCCATTGTTGTAGGGAAAACCCAACACCCTCCATTTTTGAATTATTTACTTCAACAATGGGAACCCTTTTTATTAATTTTTGGCTAAGCACCTTTTATGATTTTCATTAAATTAATTGCCTTATAATTTTGTCATTTTTTTTGTTTTTATCGGATTTCTATTTTGATTGTTTCATTGAACCTGATTTTTCACAAGCTTTCCAACAATACTTGTTTCGCTCCATTTGGTCAACAGGTTTGTAAATGACTCTCCTTTGAAGTTTGATCATTTTCTCGCCAGGGTTAAAAAATGTGTAAAGTGTATGATATTTCAAATTTGACGGTTAAAATAGTCATTCATTGTAAAATTTCGTAGTTAAAATTTTACTATTTTTTCATTTTTCACTAACAATCTTACAAAATGACCTAGTTAAATTGCACAATAAACGAAAATACGTTTCAGGATCTTGGTAATTTACTCCAACTTGTTATTTTAGAACAAATTACCAAACCCAAAACCCCAAAATTGCAAAATAGCTGAAGTGATTGTTAATCCCACGTGGTCCCCACTTCTCATTCCTTCTCTTGCTTCCAAAAAACAATTGCGATTACGATATCGCATATCGCAATTTCACTAAAGCTCGCGATTTTTGGAAAACATGTTGGAGGTTAAAAAGAAAATAATGTAAAGTTTTTAAACTCCTTATACCTCTGTCTCACTCCGCTCACATCACCTTATCTCTCTTTGTCCACCTCACCCCCCACTCCTTATCTCTCCATAGCTTCCTCCTTATCCCTCCTCATCCTCACTTAACTTCCATTATGTATTGTTATATATGTTTTGAATTAAAAGGTTTTATAGAATATATATTATATTATATAATATTATAATTTATATAATAATTTAATTATAATTTAAATTATAATATTAATATAATATTTTAATTAATCACTAAATCAATTTTTAATTAGATTAATTTTAGTTACAATTAATTTATTAATTAAGATTAACAATGTAATTAATTAAGTAGTAATTAATAGATAATTATAACTTAATTTAGAATTAGATTGTAACTAAAAAAAATTTATTGTTAGCTCATGTAATAGAATTTCCCGAATTCTGGCAATTTTAAGTCCTCGATTTTGGAAGCTCATAAATGGAGTTTTAATTGGCCAAATGAGGTTTGAGATGGCTCATTGGAAAGATAAAATCATGGAGAACATTTATGAATTGGTTTCATTTCCAGATTTGATAATTTAATGGGTCTAAAATCTAGTAGAAGATCAAGCTCCAAATTTCTAAACAAAACTAATTTTCTGAGTTTCATTTTCTACATTTTCATTTGCCCACAAATTCTTCTGAGTGCAGATCCATTTGTAAATGATATACTTGACCAATTAGATCATCACAGGCATCAATTGAAAACTTATATTTCATTTTTAATTATTTATTTAATTAAATTTGATTGGATTTGTTTTAATTCCATATTTGACATTTTGATTTTATTTTCTGCATTTTAATTTTGTTTTGATTTGTTTCTGCAGGAAAATAGTTGAAAAGATGAGAAGAAGAAGATATCAAACATTAAGAAGGATCTAGCAATTGAATAATATGATTTTGAACTAATAAAAATTGATTAAGCAGAACCACTCTTCAACAAACTTTCTTATGAAGAAATTTTTTTGTAAATATTATAAATAGCAGATTGTAGAATGTAATCAGGGCTCCTCTTCTTCGCAATTATGGAATTCTTGAAGGCACTATTGTCTAGAGGATTTAGAGGTGTAGGGTAGAGGAGAGAAAAAACAGATCTGAGGCATCATTGAAGATAATTTTTTTTTTTCATTCTGAATTATGTATGGAGAACAAAGTTTGTACTTCTACAGCGCTTGTTTTAGAAGTGGAAATTCAAGCTTTGTAAAGGATTGTTAGAGACCGGAATCAGAGAAATGGTTTCAATAAATTGGTATTTATAATACTATTGTTTTAAGTACTGGTTTCATTTTATAATAACAGGAATGTGTCATGTTATTCATATTTGTGCACTTTTGTCTGTATGAGTAATTTGCCTCAATTATTTAATATTATTTATCTCTGCTCTTACGGGTTAAATTATGATTTCTGAGTAACTATTTACTTATAAATCTATATTTTAAATATCGATTTAACAAATAGTGATATGTTGTGAACTATTTCCTCATATTATTGTTTAATTATTCGAATTACTGATTTAACAATCAATGTTATTTTTGTGAACTATTTCCTAAATGTTGTTAGTTGATTATCTTAGTTAAGAGGTCTCTGAATAGCATGTGTTTCGGTATACATAATATTAGTTAATTGAACTTCTTTGTTAGCTTGATATTAATTATAAGGCAGATATATTTAAATCCCAATTATTTAAAATATCTATCTCTCAGTTGGGCTAGATCTACATCTGCCTAATTGAGGTAGGATTAGGATAAACTTCCTTTTTCTTGCATTTTAGAATAATTCTGCATTTAGATTTAATTCTACATTGCTAGAAGTCCTCTTCCCAAAGAGGAAAAACTTTAATTGTGGCTTGGCTCAGCCACAAATTAGCTCAAGGATCATTTTCTTTCCTGATCAGCAAGAGGAATGATCTGATGTCTCTTCTCCATTAGTAGACAAAAGTTATATTTTAATCCATTGGAGATTGAGAGAAGGTAACTAGACCTAGTTAAACCAGTCGGAACCACCATTCCAAACGGAAAAGGAACTTCTTTAATGTCCGGACCGGGTGGTCATCCCCCATGTTTTTGCTGCGAATTTCGAGGCATCATCAAGACCCTAAGGAAATGCATGTGATTATACTATGTTATCGATAGATATACATAGGATCCATGCATATGTGAATGTTCTTTCTCCCTTGTGGTTAAAGAGAATCCCCCACCCAATTTTTATTATATTTATTACCAATTTAATAGTTTCTTATTTATTATATCTATTTCTAGTTTAGTATTTGCATATCCATTATATTTATTTATAGCTTAGTAGTTTCATATTCATTATATTTATTACTAGTTTAATAAAGTTCATATTCGTTTTTTCTATTATTATTATCATTATTTTAGATCATGGAATACATATCCTAGTGGAACCCTCCAGGCACTTTCTCTCATTTTGAGGACAATGGCTAGGGTAGACTGGTCAGTTGCAATTTTGGAAACCTAACCCAATAGGGACATCAAGTGAGGCCCTATAATATCTAGAGAGGTAGCATGTACAATGAATTGACCTCACGATCTCTTGCATGTAGTTCACAACATTCAACTACTTGAGCTAATCCATTGGGTTTTGTTATTAATTATTATCATTTAATATAAATTATAAGGAATCTTGAAAATAGTGAAATGATTATTTACAATGAAGATATTAGTAAATAAACCTAGGGAGTGTAATAGAAGGAGTTATGGGAGATATAATGATGAACTAAGAAGTATGAGGTATTTGTAAATAGATAATTATTGATTTTGACGGCTAATATTTCAATTCACTAGAGTTGATAGAATTATACCTCCATAGATGAAAAATTTACCTAAATCATTGAGATGTTATATGAGCAGGGGCTTCATTTGGGAAGCAATATTATACCATGTGCATTCATATTGGCAGATATATATTGAGGAAAAAATGACATAATATATTGAGCATATAAGGGGGTAAAGGTTTTTTATATGTTTTGTACAAAAAATGGAGCTCAAAGTTAATGAAAAACTCGATACCTACAATATCTAGTGAAAGTAAGTATTTTTTAAATTTAGAAGGTGTATTTGGGTCGTATTGGTAGGGGATTAAAGAAAGTGATTTTTAGAGGTATTTTCTAATATGTAGTCAAATTAGGGGTATTGTTTAGTATGTCATGAACACACGTGTTATGTCAAAGGTTCATTGAGTGAAGCCCCCGTGGTTATAGGGGAAGATACATTTCTAAGTGAGTAATTGGTATTTTTTGTTTTTGATTCATTGAATTAGATGTGATTAACTATGAAATCATTATGTTAGTATTTTTTTTGCCTCTAAGGTGATCAATTTTTCTTTAGCGAAGTTATTTGAGTTCAATATTTTTCTTGGCCTTCAAGGTGATCAACTGGTCTCTCCTAGGTGATTTACTAGGTTTCAAAGGCATGCTACCACCCAAAATTATTAAATTAGTTGTTGGAAACAATTTTTATTATAAATAAAAGACAAGGGTAAATTAAACCTACTGAATAACCAAAACATTGAGCTAAAAAATCATTTGGTTCAAGTGTTAAGATGTTGAAGTGGATAGAAAGTGAATTGAATGATATATAATTTTCCTAGGGAGACTTGACACTACTAGGCATGTAGGGTTACCTTAAGAGGATGAATTTATTGTTTAATATGTCAAAAATAACCACAACGTTGTTGTGCTTCATATAAATATAATTGTACTTTAATCAAGTTTTGTAAATGTCATTCTTACTTGGAATAATCATTCCACTATCTAAGAGGTATTAATCATGACCAACAATCTCCAAACATAGTTTATTGCTAAGAAATATACCAAGAAACCGATTAACAAAAATTATATTTATGTGTGCATGCTTCCAAAATTTTAGGTTGGGATTCTCCTTAGAGTTAGGGTTTTCCCATGGTAAACTGTGTGCATTATGTGTTTAATGTTTGCATTTGTTTGTTGTTGGTTGTGTTATATTGTTTCTCTCTATAATTTATTTTTTCTCATGGTAAATTTCTACACTTTCCTCTTGTTTCCCATGATGATTTTGGCCCATACTGTGATGTCCATTCCTTTATTTCTTGTTTCAAATTGGTTCTTCTTATGTGTTGTAAAACACACATAATTGCTAGTTATATCAAGCATAAACATATTAACTTGTTAGCTTGGCATGCCAACATTAAACATGTTGATATGAATCATGTTAATATGTTGTCGTTCACACATCTAAAACCTTTGTCAATAACATATTCCAAGAAATAAAAATGGCATATCATCATGTTCATAACCATATCAACAATAGGTTTGAAATCAAAAAAATTTCAATGTTAACAACCAATACATATGCAAGTTAAATTTAGCATGTACATAAAAATTAAATTATCAGAATAAATATTATTTTTTAAGGCCCTGTTGACGGTGTTGGAAAATGACAACATACGGGGGTCTACATGATACGAAGTCCCAACTAGACCTCACAACATTTGGAGTATGAGCCCCATCTGAAAAATAGGCCCAACTACCATATTCTTAATGATTTTTCTTGGCTGTAATAAACAACATAAGAGATTACCCATATACTTTCGAGATGAGCAAGTAAGTTAGCCTTGTGAAGTATTCAATTGAAAAGTGTATAAATGTTATTTCATGGAAGGAAAAGAGAAAATGTGTCTTTAAAAGAAAAGTAATAGTATTATCCTAATAAAGACACACACATGTATCTAAAATAATTGTTAGTTATCTTGTGAAATAGTTCACAAAGAAATAATGATCATGAAAGCAAGAGATGCGTGATTCAAAGATGCATACTAAATCCAACAAAATAGTTCATTTTAATTATTATGTATAATACAAACATACACCATAAAAAATGAAATATTGGTCTTAAAACATTCACGATATATGCATGAAATTGTGTCGGCTCCAAGAGCTTCAAATCATTAAGTGAAAGTCCCAAGATACAACATTACAATGATACACCACTAGCTCCAATAGTGGAATATTAAGCCAACAGTTGCTCCTAAAAATGTTGATATTCCCTCCTATGGCTAGCTTGAGAATCCAAGGTGAAAATTCCTTTGCTTGAGCTATGAGGGTTTATTTATAACAAATGAGGTGACTCTCCACCTCCCTTGTGACTCTTTACCTCCCTCATGAATCTTGAGCTCTTATGTGACTTTTGAACTTCTATATGACTCTAGGGCTTTCTAATGACTTTTCACATTCCATGTGTGTCCCTTGGGCTTCCAGACATTTTACATTTTCAAATTTTTTGAAAATACAATATTACATTACAAAACTTGTGGAAAAATACATTGACAACATAAGACTTTTGAGGTGACAGTTTGAGAAGCCATGACTTGGCGGAAATGACATAAGACTTCATTGTAGTGTATCAATTCCAAGTTATTCTCTTTGATGTTGTCTTCAAATAATCATGATAGGTCTTGCTTGTACTTCATCTTCATCCTCCAAAGGGGCTGGTAATAGTGTTAGAGTCTTCCATTTCATCTTGATCCCCATCCATCTGTTGTAGTCCAATGTTCCCTTATCTCTTTGTTTGATGGTCTCTTTGTGCTTCACCTCCACAAGTGTCTTTGCAACATCTCCTTGATGTCTCGCTTTTCAATGCATGATTGTATTCCACAATTTCATTACAAAATTTGAGGATTTTTTTCTTTATCCCTCCTTCCATTTATGATTCGCCATAATTTGTTTTTCACATTCTTCATGATATGCCTTGTATCAAACAAATGGGCTATTATTAGGTTCTCATAGTGGGGAAATATCATGAATTGAGGGGGATAAATTTTCATTCCTCGTGGAAGCCCATAATTTCCTTCAAAATGATTTTAATTATATTCAAACTTCCATAGGTGAGGTGTCTTTCTTCATGGTTTTAATCTAGTCTCTTCTTTCTCATTGAAAAGATGTTTTTTAGTAGCACGATACCTATGGTTATTAGAGAGGAAGTGCATATACTCATAAAACACCTCCTTTCTTAAACTTGTTGAATGATGATATTTCAGGCTTAGGACCTGTTGAAGCCTAGAAAATCTCTGCTTCAAACATCGGGGAAAACCACCCGGTCGGGACCTTAAGGCAGCTCCTTTTCCGTTTGGTATGGTGGCTCCGACTGGATTTAAAGGACCAGTTTCCTTGTGACTAAATGGATTGGATTGGATGGGTGGAAATGGGACTAAATTAACTGAAGTAAAACTATCTAATTTAAGCTAAATACTGATAAAGAAATTCTAACACTAACCCGGGTAATTATATGTGAATACAACTTAAGATTGTTCCAATTCAACAATAACCATGAAAATGTATTATCAATTAAATTGAAATGTGCAGAAACAAATAAAGATAACTATGTTTAAGAAATTAAACAGAGTTATATTAACATATTGCATTCATCATTGTATACCATTTACATGTAACTATGAAAAATAACGTTTCAATTATACTCAGAAATGATATATAAAAGGAAGCGTTGTGAAAAAAAATATACATATAAATGATAGCAATTTTAAAACGAATATCATAAGACAAAAGAAATCAACAGTGAACAGATAGAAATACCTTATTCATCTTGAGGACTTTCAAATGCAATCTGATATTCTATTCAGTAACTATGATGCAAAATCAAATTCCAAGGTACAGAAATGCAACACTTCAAAGATAATTCCGCATGAAAATCACCAGATGTGATCCTTTTTAAAAAATATATAAGACAATGGAGTACAGAAATTCAATCTCCAAGTCCAAAAATATTAAGATCCAGGACCCCTCTCTAAATGCATGAGAGGGGTTTAAATACTACTTAGCTAAATCTAAAAATAGTTTATTACAAAAATTAAGGATTCGGTTCAATGACCGTCCTTTTCCTAGGCTAAAATACAGTGAAATTAAAACTAAATCTATCTATCTATGAATTTGATCTTTAATCTTGTAGGCATCTAGCATAGTTTTGAGAAGATGCGGTTGACCGACTTCAGAATTCAACTGTCCTGAGAAGACAGAGTCGGCAAGGGTAGGAGCAATCTTCTTTGTAGCATTGATGATACAATTGAGCGCACTGTGCTGACTGTGTGGCTTCACCAAGTACATCCAGTATGAGTCCCAATTCAATCTTGTCAGCCCTTGGATGGATTTTTCTCTTTCTTCTTCCTTTTGCCTCCATTCTGTTTGCAGTTGATTTGCATGTGGGAGATATCCTGGAACAGTTTCTGGGATCAAATTAGCTTTGTGTAAATTGTCATTTATACAATCAGTGAGAGTGTTTGCCACTGTAGCCGCCTCCTCCGCTACCTTTTCTGCCCTTCTGATCTGTGCATCCCAGTTATTGAACAATATTTCTTTATGGTTTTCATTAACAATGGGTGCACCAGCTTTTCTGCCTTCTTCTGTCTTTTTCCATGCCAGATAATCATTGATCTTTTCATTAATAAAATCATAATCATTTCGTAAATCTACGACATGATTTGTGATTTTATCGCTCTCTTGGCACAAAGAATTCCATTGCAAGATCTTTTGGCAGAAAACTTCCTCTTGTTGCAGTAGTTGATTGTTCAAAGAGATGGTTTCTGAAATGAATTCTGGAAGCTTAGGATCATCTTTATGCTGATCTTGGATAATCTGTATTTGCTTGTCTTTATCAGCCAGGCTTTTTTGATGTCCTATTTGCATTTCTTGAAGTTGTTGTTGTAACTCTTCAAGTTTCAATTGTGCTTCCTTATTGGCCTGTACCTGTTGCAATTGTTGTTGCAGAGCTTTTACCTATTCTTATTTTTCATTCAACAAAAGTTATATCTCAACTGCTTTATCAATTGTTGCAGAAGCATAAGCTCCTGTTATTTGAGATAACTTAGTGAGATTATGAGTAGGCTCTGTGGCAGGATCTTTCCACAAAACATATACTTGTTCTGCTTCAGTAGCAATTGCACTTTCTATTTTTCTCTTTTTCTTCTGTCTCTTCACTACTGCTTTGTATTTTGGGCTGTAGAATACATCCGGAGGAGGAATGTCCTCTACATTAAGTACAATTTCAGAGGAGGGTGTGATTGGTATGTGCTCTGTCACTGTAGCTGTGCTGCTTGTTCCTGTGTTCAAAACTTTGGCTGTTTGGACAGGGGTCTGTACATTCTGTCCTTCTACATTAATCAATTGATTAAAGGTTTCCCATTCTTTGTCTAACTCAATGGTGACTGGCTGTTGCTGTACATTGGTTGGAGGAGGATTTGTCTATTGAGAAGTCAAAATTTGTTGTTGAGTAAGTTCTTTAGATTGTGCAGAATCTTTAATGGATTCTTCCATTTTATCTTCCTTTTCTTTAGACTTATTGGAGTGTTCAGAATCTCTGTCAGATTTTGATTTAGATTTACCTGTACTTGAACTCCCGTTAAGACTAACACTAGGAGTTTTCTCCCTTGCGGGCTCTAAGCGTAGATTATCCAAAGGAATAGGAATTAGTCTTCTTTCTCTGTAAAGCTTGAATTCCTGAAATTCCTCTGGAGATAGCTACGCTTGAGCTGAACTCAAAACTTCTTTGAATGAATTTCTTGCTTGGAACATATCATCAAAAAGATCCTGTTCCCCAGAAAATTCCCTTACTTTGATTGCATTGGTAAAATTCTTAACAATATTATTTGGGTCGAATAACCTTCTCGAAAATTTGAACAGTTGTAGGCATGTAATGTTGCCTATCTCTTGAAATGCATGACCAATATCAAACAGTGAAAATGTTCCACATTTTACGGGAAATTGTGGCCAAATGCCCTTTTTCTTCTCTTTTAAATCTTTTGTTATACCTCCCTGGCCATAGGTCTGATAAGCAATTTCCCGAGCTACAAGTCTATCTGGAACATATAGGGGTAACACATGGGGAGAAGCATAACTTCCAAAAACCCTATTATAAGTGAACAATTCTTTTCCAAACCATCTCGCGATGGGGAGAATATCAACCTCTGTTTCTGAGGATAACCTTGGGGCATCCTTATTATACAATGTTCTGTACAATGGCAGCATTATTCCATGACAAATTTGGTAAAAATGGGGAACAAACTTAGACTCCCACAGTTCTTTATGGTACACATGAATGGGAAAAGGATCATGGATAGTCCATTTCCAGCACATCACAGGGAATTTAGAGACATAGCAGATGGCGTCCATGACATAAGCAGATAAATAAAAAGGCGGATAAACCCACTGAGAAACATTTCATTTAGACCGGTAGTGAAAAATAGCAGTGGTTAAATTATCAGATAGGATTTTGGCCCAGTCTATAATTGTAGAATTAACAGCCGCATTCAACAAAGGAAGCCATTCGGGTAAGATCATATTTATGTCAGGCTTTCCAAAAAGCCCGCATAACATGGCAGCAGTAAAACAATAAGGAGAGGTAAGTGAACCCGTGTTGTACATACCTTGTTTTTTTTTCTTCAATGGTTCACTTCTTTTGGTCCACTCCTTTGTGCATTCTACCAAATTCGCATGTTCTTTGGCAAAATCTTCCATGAATTGTTTGTTATAAGTCGCCTGAGGTGCTGGCAACTTATACATTAATCTCAGATCTTCTATGGTGAATGACCCGATTAGCTCTTCAGATGGAGTTTTGAATTGCCTTTCTGAAATATCAGTGCTATCCAGCACCCATCTCACCATGTCTGTATATGGGAGAATCCTTGGCCTTGCTGCTATTCTATGCAGAAATGAGCAAGCCAAGTCTCTAAGGGTTGCTTCGGACATATTCTTTGAACCCGCTGTAGCTGCAACTTTTATCACCACAGGGTTTTCATCTTCTAACAGATTATACATTCCCTCCCAAGTGGATATACCGGCATCCTTGTTACAGGCGGTGTTTGCGTATAGCGAAGCCATTTCTTTGTTCTCAAAATTTGAGCTCTTCTCCTTCTTACCCATAGTGTTTAGCGGAAGCTTTGTATAGTGGTTTTCTCCTTCGTGCCTGCGTTTTACGAATAAATGAGAGTAATGATATAAGAAAGGTGATGAGACTGTTTTGAATGTGAAAGCGGATGAAATATAATATTTTAATTGTGAAACGACTTTCAATCTAAACACAATCTCATTTACCATTAATAATCAATCCAATCGTTTAATATAATCATTAAAGCGCATAACATATTTGACATATGGGAAGATTGCCTTGGGATAGCGCGCTTATATGAATCTGTGACATTGCGATCTGCGATTTGCTGCGCAATATCGCAATATCGCAATGTCGCAATATCGCAAAATGAAGTCGTCGCAGTCATGAAAATAGCGCAAAAGCAGAAATTGCGCAATAGCGCAAAAGCGCATATCGCAAAATCGCATAATCGCAAAATCGCATTATCGCAAGAGCGCATATCGCAAAATCGCAAAAGCGCATAATTGAAAAGAGCGCAAAAGATATTCATTAATCATTTATGTTTTCTGCGCTATGCGATCTCCGACCAATGCGTTTTATAAAGGGTATATACCATTTTTGTTATGGATGCGCTATCTTGTTTAAACAGTAATTTTATTATAATCTATCATAAACTTAAGTGTTTCTTGATATTCTTTCTAAGGGATTAGGTTTATGATAGAAAGTTTTATTTGAAAAGGCAAACAAATCCTAATTGATTTTTTGGATTTTTTAACTAAGGGTCCTCATTTATTTAGTATTATTACTAATATTAAATAAAAAGGGGGGTTGTTGTTGGTCACAACAATTGGTGATTCACTGAAAGAAACAGTTATCTCTGAAAAAATAAAATGACCATTCTATCTTTAGTAAGTAAAGGTTTTTAAAGATAATGAAAATTATCTTAGGATAATTCAAATAAAATGTAACTATGAAAAAGAAATAAAAATCATTTCATAATTTCTTTCTAATTCCTTAAGAAATAAAAACATTTTGGGTTATCTCAAGCTTTGATTGGTGTTAATAATGAAGTAAGTGGATCTCTCCAAGTTTTGGTTTTATAATAAACTCTATTGCCATAGGTATTGCCTCTACTGCCAGCAAACGTTCATAGTCTCGACAGGGTTACCTTTAAACCATTAACCATTCATTGTCCCATCCACCTAAAATTATGACTTTTTAAAAGATAAATTCATAAGACCTATTATCTCATGTTTTTTGTCTTTTATTTATTTTTATTTTAAGAGCCATTGTTCTGGTTTGGCAGCCAGTTAATAACAATGCCATTCACTAGTTATAATTAAACTGAACAAGTTGGCTCGTGATGAGACCCCTTGTCTTATATTTATAAGCCATTACCCTGTTTTGGTATGCAGTATTGGTAATGTCAGTTTTATTACTCCTTATGAACATGGTAAGTCGGCTCGTAATGAGACCTTTTATCTCTTAAAATTTTTGTATAATTTCTTAGAATTACATTCTAAAAAATCACAACTTAAATGGATGGGGTGAAATAGTTTTATCCTTAAGAATCAATGGATGACAATTTTCAGAGTTTTTTTGAATTCCAAAACTTTGAAAAAATCTGTACTTTGATAGATAACCTTTCTCTGCTTAATAAACTTATAATGATTTACATTTTTCTCAAGTTTTCAAAAGATCATGTAAATGATTGAAATAATCTTTTCAAAGTTTAACATCTTATTTTAAACTATTCAAAAACTGTAATCATTACTTTAAAAATTCTTATTTACACAAAATAAATACTTATAGTATTTTACCGAAGAAATTTTCTCAAATAGTAAACAGTCAATCAGAGACTCATAAACAACCTTTATTTGCAAAAAACAAAAACAATCAAAAAATTTGCAGAAAGAAATATGTCCAGTTTAAGAAGGGGTTACCTCCTTATGAAAAGAATTTCTTCAAGATAAGCCCATTTACAGGAAGAGACTCTCTCTTACCTGTTAGATCTTGGAGTATGAATGTATTTGAGCTTATCTTCTCAACGATCTGAAATGGTCCAAGCCACATTTTCTGAAACTTGGTATGTTTACCTTTTTCTTCGTGTGCTTTATCCCATTTCAAAACGAGATCACCAATTGACAAAATTTTTGAGCCGGTAGAACTTGCATCAAAAGAAGATTTTACAAGCCGTTGATGTTTTTCATGAGTAATTTTTGCTTTATCCCTATCTTCTTCTAATTTAAGGATTTGATCATATCTCAATTGAATGGATGAAGAAGGATTTTCTTCAATAAACTGCACTAGGGCTAATGATGGAAGAGTTAAGTTTGATGGTATCACAACTTCTTTTCCATAAACCAGATTGAAAGGTGAAGTCCCTATTGAAGCTTTTTCAGTGATACGATCAGCCCATAATGCAAAGATTAAAGATTTGTGCCAATTCTTTTGATTTTGATCAACGGTCATTTTAATGATTTTGATAAGGTTTTTATTAGTGGATTCAGCCAAACCATTACCTTGTGGATAATAATTTGCTGAATATTTTAATTTAAAACCTCTTTTGACCGCAAATTCAATTAAACTATTTCCAGAGAAGTAAGATGCATTATCAAAAACAAGAGCTTGAGGTACACCAAACCTGGTTATGATGAATTGATCTATGAAATCAATAATTGCATCAGAATTGGCTACCTTCAAGGGGATTGCCTCTACCCACTTTGTAAAGTAATCAGTTGCAGTAAGGATGTACTTGTGCTGTTTGGAAGAATGAGGTACTATCTCACCAATAATTTCAAGCCCCCATTGTTCGAATGGTTGCTCAATAGTTACTGGTTGCAAAGGAAAAGCTGGTTTCCTTTGTCTTCCACTTGCAGTTTGACAAATTTGGCACTTCCTTACGTAATCATGTGTATCTTTAAAAAGGGTAGGCCAGTAATAACCAGCGCGAATTATTTTGTGAGCCGTGGTATCACCTCCAAAATGACCTCCTGCTGGTCCATCATGCAATTCCTGCAAAACCTTTTCAGCTTCAGTCTTTTCCAAACATCTTAATAAAATTGAATCATATTTTTTTCTAAATAACACATTATCAATGATCTCATATTTAATAGCCTTTAACCTTAAAGCGCGTTTACTCTTATAGCTGAGATTAGAAGGAGCATACCCATTTTTCAAGTAATAGATAAGATCAGCATACTGAGATCCGTAATTTGTAATATTTATCTGACTTACTTGAATATCTTGATTTGAATCTTGATTTTCTGGTATGTTATGAGCTCCTGCCAATAATCTGCAAAAACCTTGTCCTCTAACAATCTTAGCTGGTTTAATATCAATATCATATTCTTGCAAGGTTGTTACCCAGTTAGCTCTCTTTTCTCCTACCTCTTTTTGAATTAATAATTGCCTCACTGCAGATAATGGGACAATGATTTTTGTATGTGTCTTCAAGAGAAAAGGTCTGAAATGTTTGATTGATTTAAACACGGCAAAGGCTTGTTTTTCAACATCGGAATAATTAAGCTCAGCTCCTTGCAGATTTGAGCTAAAGAAAGAAATTGGTGCTTCGATTTCTTGATCATTGAGTTGTGTTAAAATGGCTGCATAGGATGTTTCAGTGGCCAGAGTATACAAAGTAAAATCTTTAGAAAAATCCGGGGTATTCAATGATGGTGCATTAATGATCGCTCGTTTGATTGAATCAAAAGCTTCTTTTTCTTTATGCATCCATTTGAATATTGAATTCTTCTTGATCATATTTTGCATAGGTAAAACAATTAAAGAAAAATCAGGAATAAATCTTTTAACAAAATTAATCTGTCCAAGAAATGATTGCATGGATTTTTTGTTATGTGGTAAAGAAATATCAGAAATTTCTTTCACTTTATCTGGATCAATATATATACCATCTTTTGACACAACAAATCCTAAGAGTTTCCCTTCATCTAAAGCAAAGAAAGATTTCTTTGGATTTAAGGAGATACCAAACCTTCTACATCTTTCAAATATTTGTTTTAAATCATTTAGATGATTGGCTCTCTTTTTTGAAAATACTGTTATGTCATCAAGATAAACAACAACTGATTTATTGATTAGACCTTTGAATGCTATATCCATGGCTCTTTGAAAAGTTGCTCCTGCATTTATTAGACCAAAAGAAATTTTCTGATAAGCATAAGTTCCTCATTTTGTTCTGAAAGTTGTTTTCAATCTGTCATCTGGATGAACTAAAACTTGATTATAGCCTGAAAATCCATCGAGAAAAGACATAAGTTCAGAACCAGCTACCTTTTGAAGTATCTGTTCCATGGTTGGTAATGGGAAATTGTCTTTTAAACATGCCTTGTTTAAATTTCTGAAATCAATACAGATTCTTATATCACCATTCTTTTTCCTTACAGGTACCATATTGGAAACCCAATTAGAGTGCCTGACTGGAAAATTGATTTTGGCTTTTAAAAGTTTATTAAGTTCTGATTTGATTTGACCTTCGAGATTTGGATGGATCTTTCTCAACTTCTGTTGAACAGGTTTAATATCAGGAAGCATTGGAAGTGTATGTTGAATAATCGAAGTATCATATGTTTTTAGATCATCGTAATTCCAAGCAAAAACGTTTTTATACTTGTTCAGCAGTTTAATGAATGCATTCCTTTCCTCTGGTGTTAAATTGAGTCCTAAGTTAACGTTTTGAGGTTTAGAATCAGAACCAAGATTTACTAATTCAAACTTCAAAGTAGAGCTTTTAAGTTTCGTATTAGTGACTTTCTTGAATCTGTCTCTAATGTCATATAAATCCTCTAATTTAACAACAGATTTTGGAATGGGGTTTTCATTACCTTTTGAAGCAATTTGTAAATCATGATCATCTTCGTCAATAATTTGCTCATCATATGATTTCTCTGAAGTCATGAAATTTAAAATATCTTGATCATGATAACATACTCTCCAATTTGTAACATTATCTGGGACAGATGGACGAAAAATCAATTCTACAGAAAACCTATCAGGACTGCAATCTTCAGCAGGTAGGAGTTTAGATGCAACATTAGCTAACAAGTCAGCTGATGTATTCTGATTCCTAGGAATAGGAGAAATATTGAATGTCAACTGATGTGTTCTGATTCCTAGGAATAGGAGAAATATTGAATGCTAAAAAATGAGTAGTGAGATCTTGTACTAGGGTTTGATAGTGTTTAAGATGTCCTGAAAGGCAATGAATAGTATTCCTAACTTGTTTAATGACAATTTCGGAATCACCAAAGACTTTCAAGTATTTAACATCTAACCCTATGGCTTTATAAAGTCCTTGAGCCAAGGCTTCATATTCTGCGGTATTGTTAGTACACTCAAATTCTAATCTACATGACAGCATGGTTTTCTCCCCATTTGGATCAATTAAGATGCATCCAGCTCCAGCTCCATCACTAGATTTTGATCCATCAAAATACAATGACCAAAATAAAGACTTATCTATTGGCTTATCTACAATTATATCAGAAATATTTACAATTCTGGAAGTATCAGATTGTGAAAAAATTTCTATCTGAGAAACAAAAGTATTTACAGAAAAAGGAGATTAAGGAGCTTTGAAATTTCCAAGGAATGATTCAGCAGAATAACCTCCAAGAATATTGTTGTTGAATGCTACAGGTTCATTAGGTTGTTCAAATTCAGTGACAGTGTGCGTCATATGTTTTTCTCGTTCAATTTTGATTTGATTTGGTTTCCCTTTGTAGGGAAGCCACATATGTGAATAATCAGTTGAGATATAACCGTTAAGTTTCGCAGACCAGTCCCTGCTCAAGATTAATCCATAGAATTCAGGAATATCAGCAATCAAAATATCAATTCTTTGGACAATCCCAGGATCGGAAGCTAATATAATAGTGACTGAATTGATTTCTCCTACAACTTGAACTTTAGAGCGATCCAACTGAACGATATGAACTGCTGATTTCTGTGGTTCAATATTCAATTTAGCACAGACAGAAGTAGGCATTATATTGGAGGAAGCTCCAGAATCAATCAAACAATTGTGCAGATTTTTATTATACATCTCATAAGTCAAAAGAAAAGGAGGAGTTTGAGAATTTGACTTTTCCCCAATGAGCACAGTATCAGTAGCATCTACCTTATCTGGTGGCTTACCAGTTCCTCTTGCTGCTTTTGCAACTACACCGCTCGGTAAAGGAGCAATTGGTGTAGCATTTAATTCTTTCAATAACAACTTTTGCTGGTATTTTAGTTTGCTGAGTTCATATAAGGAAATATTAGCTTTGATCTTTTTCATGTCTTCGAAAATGTTGTATTCCATAGGATCTGACACTACTAAAGTCTTTGTTGTTGATGTGAGAGGATTAGAGGAGGATGGTTGATTTTGAGTAGGTGATGGAGAAGTTTTCTTCACAGTGGGTTTGTCTTTGGTACTTGGAGTTGTAATTTTCTTTTTAGGAACTGTTTGCACTGGTTCCGCTGTGGATTTACTCCTAGTACTTACAGGCATAGCTTCTTCACTATCAGAATTAGGGAGAATAAAATCCCACATTCCATTCAATTCAGCTATTTCTTCATTTTCATCTTCTTGATCTGATACTATAGATGTATCTTCTTCTTCTTCCTCTTCTTATGATTCTGCATTAGAGATTGCATTAGGAGGTTTAGATTCAACTTGGTTTCTTCTGAAATTTCGGAATGGTTTCTTGGTAGAATTTTCAGCCACTTGTTTTTTAATTTCAACCATTTCATTTGACATGGTTTTAAGAACTTTCTGTAAACCTTCCATGTCATATGGATCTTTGGCCTTTTTCTTTGAATCATCTCTGAAGCTGACCTTCTTTGATTTCCTTTCTTCAATAGCATTTTTCTTTTCCAGAGAAGTGATATGTTTTTCCACTGCAATAGCTTCTTTCATATTCTCAGCTAATGTAGGCTTTGCAACTCTGTCCACGAAAATTGCTATGTTTGAGGGTAAGGCAGTTATATACCATTCAATTCTGACTTGTTCACTGGGTTGTGAATCTGTATGAATTTTGTTCAAGAGTTTGTTGAATCTAGCATTGAATTCTTTTATAGGTTCTTTGGGTTCTATCTTCAAATTTGAGAGATCATTGAGTAAAGTTGCAATTGATCGGTCATCTCCAAATTTGGTCAGAAAATGATCTCCAAAAATGTCCCAACTCGTTATGGATCCTGATGGTAATGAAAAGTACCATGATCCTGCTACTCCCTGAAGAGTATATGGGAATAATCTAACTACAACATCTTCGTGCATGACTCCACTCAAATTAATAGCCAGCATAAAGTTATTGATATGTTCTTCAGCTTGAATGTTGAGATCTGGGCTAAACTTTGGAAGCCATTTTCCAGGATTGTCTGGTAAATCATGTAAAGGTGCAGCCATGTTGACTGCTCCTAGAGTAGACCATGGTCTCTGTGCCATTATTGGGACAACTATTGGAGGAATAGTAGAAACTGGTGGTATTTGAATAGAAGTTGGAATAGATGATGTTGAGATTGATGAGGATTGAGGAGAAGATGTTTGTGGAGATGATATGGAAACAACTGTACTTTGTTGAGTTGGGATTTCGGAAACAGATATTTGAATATTAGAGGTTGAACTTACTGATTTCGATTGAGTTTTTCTTGTCTTGACTCTACTAGGTAAAGGGAATTCTTTCGGAGAAATACCAAGTTTTTCACTTTGAAGCCTAGTAAGAGGTTTGGAAGAAAAAAAATTTGAAGTTACACTACCTTCAGATATTTCAGACTCTTCAAGAGATAATGAGAATCCTTTCAATTTATGAATTAGATCTTGAACTTCAGGAGACTTAGGATGTTGATTTTCTGAATGTTTTGATATTTTGGTAGTGGGTGTCTGAATATTTTCTGCAATTTCTTCTCTAGGATTTTGAATTTCAGAAGAAATTGAAGAAGTTAATGAGGGTGTTTTGCTCTCAGAATGGCTTGTGGATAAAGATTTACTTGCCATTCATAGCTCAGGCCCTCCTTCTAGCACCAAAAATGTTGAAGCCTAGAAAATATCTGCTTCAAACATCGGGGAGAACCACCCGGTCGGGACCTTAAGGCAGCACTTTTTCCATTTGGTATGGTGGCTCCGACTGGATTTAAAGGAGCAGTTTCCTTATGACTAAATGGATTGGATTGGGTGGGTGGAAATGGGACTAAATTAACTGAAGTAAAACTATCTAATTTAAGCTAAATACTGATAAAGAAATTCTAACACTAACCCGGGTAATTATATGTGAATACAACTTAAGATTGTTCCAATTCAAAAATAACCATGAAAATGTATTATCAATTAAATTGAAATGTGCAGAAACAAATAAAGATAACTCTGTTTAAGAAATTAAACAGAGTTATATTAACATATTGCATTCATCATTGTATACCATTTACATGTAACTATGAAAAATAACGTTTCAATTATAATCAGAAATGATATATAAAAGGAAGCGTTGTGAAAACAAATATACATATAAATGATAGCAATTTTAAAACGAATATCATAAGACAAAAGAAATCAACAGTGAACAGATATAAATACCTTGTTCATCTTGAGGACTTTCAAATGCAATCTGATATTCTATTTAGTAACTATGATGCAAAATCAAATTCCAAGGTACAGAAATGCAACACTTCAAAGATAATTCCGCATGAAAATCACCAGATGTGATCCTTTTTAAAAAATATATAAGACAATGGAGTACAGAAATGCAATCTCCAAGTCCAAAAATATTAAGATCCAGGACCCCTCTCTAAATGCATGAGAGGGGTTTAAATACTACTTAGCTAAATCTAAAAATAGTTTATTACAAAAATTAAGGATTCGGTTCAATGACCATCCTTTTCCTAGGCTAAAATACAATGAAATTAAAACTAAATCTATCTATCTATGAATTTGATCTTTAAACTTGCAGGCATCTAGCATAGTTTTGAGAAGATGCGGTTGACCGACTTCAGAATTCAACTGTCCTGAAAAGACAGAGTCGGCAAGCGTAGGAGCAATCTTCTCTGTAGCATTGATGATACAATTGAGCGCATTGTGCTGACTGTGTGGCTTCACCAAGTACATCCAGTATGAGTCCCAATTCAATCTTGTCAACCCTTGGATGGATTTTTCTCTTTCTTCTTCCTTTTGCCTCCATTCTGTTTGCAGTTGATTTTCCTGTGGGAGATATCCTGGAACAGTTTCTGGGATCAAATTAGCTTTGTGTAAATTGTCATTTATACAATCAGTGAGAGTGTTTGCCGCTGTAGCCGCCTCCTCCGCTGCCTTTTCTGCCCTTCTGATCTGTGCATCCCAGTTATTGAACAGTATTTCTTTATGGTTTTCATTAACGATGGGTGCACCAACTTTTCTGCCTTCTTCTGTCTTTTGCCATGCCAGATAATCATTGATCTTTTCATTAATCAAATCATAATCATTTCGTAAATCTACGACATGATTTGTGATTTTATCGCTCTCTTGGCACAAAGAATTCCATTGCAAGATCTTTGGGCAGAAAACTTCCTCTTGTTGCAGTAGTTGATTGTTCAAAGAGATGGTTTCTGAAATGAATTCTGGAAGCTTAGGATCATCTTTATGCTGATCTTGGATAATCTGTATTTGCTTGTCTTTATCAGCCAGGCTTTTTTGATGTCCTATTTGCATATCTTGAAGTTGTTGTCGTAACTCTTCAAGTTTCAATTGTGCTTCCTTATTGGCCTGTACCTGTTGCAATTGCTGTTGTAGAGCTTTTACCTGTTCTTCTTTTTCATTCAACAAAAGTTGTATCTCAACTGCTTTATCAATTGTTGCAGAAGCATAAGCTCCTGTTATTTGAGATAACTTAGTGAGATTATGAGTAGGCTCTGTGGCAGGATATTTCCCCAAAACATCTACTTGTTCTACTTCAGTAGCAATTGCAATTTCTATTTTTCTCTTTTTTCTCTGTCTCTTCACTAATGCTTTGTATTTTGGGCTGTAGAATACATCCAGAGGAGGAATGTCCTCTACATTAAGTACAATTTCAGAGGAGGGTGTGATTGGTATGTGCTCTGTCACTGCGACTGTGCTGCTTGTTCCCGTGTTCAAAACTTTGGTTGTCTGGACAGGGGTCTGTACATTCTGTCCTTCTACATTAATCAATTGGTTAAAGGTTTCCCATTCTTTGTCTAACTCAATGGTGACTGGTTGTTGCTGTACATTGGTTGGAGGAGGATTTGTCTGTTGAGAAGTCAAAATTTGCTGTTGAGTAAGTTCTTTAGATTGTGCAGAATATTTAATGGATTCTTCCATTTTATCTTCCTTTTCTTTAGACTTATTGGAGTGTTCAGAATCTCTGTCAGATTTTGATTTAGATTTACCTGTACTTGAACTGCCGTTAAGACTAACACTAGGAGTTTGTTCGCTTGCAAGCTCTAAGCGTAGATTATCCAAAGGAATAGGAATTAGTCTCCTTTCTCTGTAAAGCTTGAATTCCTGGAATTCTTCTGGAGATAGCTGAGCTTGAGCTGAATTCAAAACTTCTTTGAATGAATTTCTTGCTTGGAACATATCATCAAAAAGATCATGTTCCCCGGAAAATTCCCTTACTTTGATTGCATTGGTAAAATTCTTAACAATATCATTTGGGTCGAATAACCTTCTCGAAAATTTGAACAGCTGTAGGCATGTAATGTTGCCTATCTCTTGAAATGCATGACCAATATCAAACAGTGAAAATGTTCCACATTTTACGGGAAATTGTGGCCAAATGCCCTTTTTCTTCTCTTTTAAATCTTTTGTCATACCTCCCTGGCGACAGGTCTGATAAGAAATTTCCCGAGCTACAAGTCTATCTGGAACATATAGGGGTAACACATGGGGAGAAGCATAACTTCCAAAAACCCTAATATAAGTGAACAATTCTTCTCCAAACCATCTCGCGACGGGGAGAATATCAACCTCTGTTTCTGAGGATAACCTTGGGGCATCCTTATTATACAATGTTCTGTACAATGGCAGCATTATTACATGACAAATTTGGTAAAAATGGGGAACCAACTTAGACTCCCACAGTTCTTTATGGTACACATGAATGGGCAAAGGATCATGGATAGTCCATTTCCAGCCCATCACAGGGAATTTAGAGACATAGCAGATGGCGTCCATGACATAAGCAGATAAATAAAAAGGTGGATAAACCCGCTGGGAAACATTTCGTTTAGACCGGTAATGAAAAATAGCAGTGGTGAGATTATCAGATAGGATTTTGGCCCAATCTACAATTGTAGAATTAACAGTCGCATTCAACAAAGGAAGCCATTCGGGTAAGATCATATTTATGTCAGGCTTTCCAAAAAGCCTGCATAACATGGCAGCAGTAAAACAATAAGGAGAGGTAAGTGAACCCGTGCTGTACATACCTTGTTTGTTTTTCTTCAATGGTTCACTTCTTTTGGTCCACTCCTTTGTGCATTCTACCAAATTCGCATGTTCTTTGGAAAAATCTTCCATGAATTGTTTGTTATAAGTCGCCTGAGGTGATGGCAACTTATACATTAATCTCAGATCTTCTATGGTGAATGACCCGATTAGCTCTTCAGATGGAGTTTTGAATTGCCTGTCTGAAATATCAGTGCTATCCAGCACCCATCTCACCATGTCTGTATATGGGAGAATCCTTGGCCTTGTTGCTATTCTATGCAGAAATGAGCAAGCCAAATCTCTAAGGGTTGCTTCAGACGTATCCTTGGAACCTGTTGTAGCTACAACTTTTATCACCACAGGGTTTTCATCTTCTAACAGATTATACATTCCTTCCCAAGTGGATATACCGGCATCCTTATTACAGGCGGTGTCTGCGTACAGCGAAGCCATTTTTTTGTTTTCAGAACTCGAGCTTTTCTCCTTTTTACCCATAGTGTTTAGAGAAAGCTTTGTATAGACGTTTGCTCCTTCGTGCCTCCGTTTTACGCATAAATGAGAGTAATGATATAAGAAAGGTGATGAGACTGTTTTGAATTGGAAAGCGGATGAAATATAATATTTTAATTGTGAAACGACTTTCAATCTAAACACAATCTCATTTACCATTAATAATCAATCCAATCATTTAATATAATCATTAAAGCGCATAACGGATTTGACATATGGGAAGATTGCCTTGGGATAGCGCGCTTATATGAATCTGCAACATTGCGATCTGCGATTTGCTGCGCAATATCGCAATATCGCAATGTCGCAATATCGCAAAATGAAGTCGTCGCAGTCATGAAAATAGCGCAAAAGCGCATATCGCAAAATCGTAAAAGCGCATAATTGAAAAGAGCGCAAAAGATATTCATTAATCATTTCTGTTTTCTGCGCTATGCGATCTGCGACCAATGCGTTTTATAAAGGGTATATACCATTTTTGTTATGGATGCGCTATCTTGTTTAAAGAGTAATTTTATTATAATCTATCATAAACTTAAGTGTTTCTTGATATTCTTTCTAAGGGATTAGGTTTATGATAGAAAGTTTTATTTGAAAAGGCAAACAAATCCTAATTGATTTTTTGGATTTTTTAACTAAGGGTCCTCATTTATTTAGTATTATTACTAATATTAAATAAAAAGGGGGGTTGTTGCTAGTCACAAC